>CM056957.1:20336935-20936935 GCA_029856935.1 Cyclocarya paliurus | reverse complement strand
CCTGTTCACGGATAGGGTGTGAGTTTGTGGTAGCAAGCATTTGGATCTTACTTCACTAAACAGTAATTTTGGACAAATGTTTTTCATTACTTTCTCAATGTGTACACGACAGTATAAATACAGAAAAGTAATAAGAACAGATCCCATAATATATGGGATATTTGACTTTGTACAATCTAGAAAATGAAAGGAGACCAGTTGATCACAAAAGCTATCAACATTTATGGAGGCTGATTATATGATGTCTTGGCATAGCTAGTGGAAGGCTTGCCATGAGTCTTGCCGTGATGTCTGGTAGAATTATTTGCATGATCCGTGGGAGAGTCGGAAGATATGTTAACATGCCCCCTCAGGATCAATGAGAGGGAACAGACGTTGAGCTTGTCATGGAGAGCTGTGGATTTGGGAGAGACAAGGGGTTTAGTGAGGACATATGCAGGATGATCACGTCTAGAATTAAAGCGGACATCAAGCTATTGACTAGTCACTTGCTCACAAACAAAATGAAAGTCTATGGCAACATGCTTGGTGGGCGTATGAAAGATGGGGTTGATGGATAAGTAAGTAGCGCCAATATTGTCACACCACAATATGGGTGATTGAGAAAGAAAGACGCAAGGTCATTGACGAGACCTTTCAACCAAATGAGCTTCAACATTAGAATTAGCCAAAGACCGGTATTCGGCTTTTGTACTTAAGCATGCAACAATGTGTTGTTTATTCGAGCTCCAAGGAGATAATTTCTAAAACAAATAGGATAACCGTTGGTGGAACGACGATTGTTTGGGCAACCAGCCCAATCAGAATAAAAAAAAGCTTAGAGAGAAGAGGAAGAATTT
Organism: Cyclocarya paliurus; assembly: GCA_029856935.1. NCBI lineage: Eukaryota > Viridiplantae > Streptophyta > Magnoliopsida > Fagales > Juglandaceae > Cyclocarya > Cyclocarya paliurus. The sequence goes on along the minus strand of CM056957.1, from coordinate 20,936,096 downwards.
ATAGGGTTGGGAAGCTCGTGGGAGCTCGTGACCTTAAGATAACGTAAAATACGCTTAACTGGGGACCAATGATTCATGGTTGGGCAATGCATGTACTGACAGACCCTGTTGACAGCAAAGGAAAGGTCAAGGCGTGTAAGTAAAATATATTAGAGGGCACCAGCTGTGTTTCTGTACAAAGTAGGATTTGAAAGCCCATCACTATCAGACTGGGAGAGTGAAGAAGAGGAGGACATAGAAGTAGCCATGAGCTTAGCATTCAACATGTTTGTTTTTTGCTAGAGATCTGAGATGTAGCAAGCTTGGGAAAGAAAAACACCATTGGACTGAGATTGAGCTTGAATACCGAGAAGAAGGTGTAGAGATCCAAATTCTTTTATGGGAAGACCAGATTGCAACTGTAGAACCAGAGCATCAATAGCATGTTAGGAAGAACCAGTCACGAGTATATCATCAACGTAAATAAGAATGAAGATTTCAACCTATCTTGTGCGAAGGATAAAATAGAGGGCCAAGCTTTGGAAGAGATGAAAGCCAATTCAAGGAGACATCAACTCTGTTACACCCTCAGCCCCTGCTTGAGATTGGATGGAGACAAAAGCGTTGGGACATACAACTCAAAATTACACACCACTCGTTCATGATAGTTAACATGGAATCCACCTAACATGTTTCTAGCAGTATGCAATAATTGCATTGGAAAAAAGTGCATATCTAAGTATAGTTTTAAGCAATTAAAATATGGTACCAAATAAAGTAACTATCAATCCCAAAATAATTTGTTCAAAAATATCCCAATACAAATAAAAGGGTTTAAACCGCAACCCTTGTAGCTTACAAAAAAAAAAAATCATATTTTTCCTTAACAAAGTCAGGAGATGTCCTATTAGCCCTTGTCCTTATCCAAAATCTTATGTAGGTCCTCAAAGAGCTTTACCACCTCACATATAAAGTTCTCGGCCGACTCAAGCCATTCTACTAGCGTTAGTTCCACCGAGTGCTCAAGGCTCTTTAGGCATCTTTCCCCTTGGGGGCATCCTTACGTTTGCGTTTCCCCTTCACTATCGTCTATTCCTGTCACAACTTCTCCCATTCCGGAGGGAAAAGATTTGAAAAAACAAGCACAAACAAATAGGGTTTTGGTAATTGGGTCGGTATGGAAAATATATTGGATTGGTGAGCGATTTTGAAGAACAAGAGAAGGGAGATGCTTATGAGGAAACATGTGGTTTCGAAAGCATCAAACCCAATAGGATATAGGTAGGGGTGTAACCGTCCGGTTCGATCTATTTTTTAACAAATTTTGGAACCTAACTGATATACATAGGTTTTGGATTGTCTCGTTTGGTTCTACAGATGAGATAGGATGAGATGAGATATAATTTTAAAATTGAATAAAATGTTGTTAAAATATAAATTTTTAATATATTTTTATTTTGAGATTTGAAAAACTTGAATTGTTTATTATGTTTTATGTGGGAGTATGGGAAAGTTGTAATGACTATGTGAGATCATTTCATCTCATCTACCAAACCAAACTAGGCCTTAAGAACCGATACAGACCGATTCATCATTGAAACCGAATTTTTTTTTTTTTTTTTGGATTTTAGTCTACTTTTCCGGTTTACTATTTACAAGTGTGGCACTATATAAATTTAGTATTATAAATTTTTCAATATCAAACTTACTATCAAGTGTGGAACTATATTTACAAGTGTGGCCTCCATTTTTGTCGAAGTCGGAGTTCAGAGTTGGACTTTCTGACTCCATCGGAGTCAGAGCCCAACCCTAATTGCCTTCTCTTTTGAGACATGTCAATGATGTCATCTACAAATATTTCTAATCTCCAAGTAAATTTTTTTTAAAGTTTTTATTTGATTTAAAAGGTTTCAAGTGAGAGAGACAAATACATAAAATATGCATTAAAATATCTATGGAATATTTAATATTGTTTGAAAAATCCAATTAGATTATAATAGTTAATGTTATATACCTACTTCCAAGAGCAGACCTAAGTGTAGCAAAGGCCCCCCAAAATTTTCAGAAATTTATAAAATAAAATAAAATGAGGTTTTTTTATAAGAAAAAATCTTTAGAAACTAATTTTGTGGAAAATTGGATTCTTGCCTCAATTATACTTATATAGCTCTAGTTCCAAAGGTTAATTCTCCTAATTCAGTAAGTGAATTTCGACCGCCTTTGTAATGGCCTATATAAACTTGTCTCCAAAGTTCTAGCAAACAGGTTGAAAAATGTGTTGAATGGTCTCATCTCCAACAATCAAAGTGCCTTCATTCCTGGTCACGTACTTACTAATAATGTTATAATAACCTATGAAACAATGCACACTATGAAGACAAGATAGAAAGGCAAATCAGCTAGTATGACATTAAAGTTAGATATGGCAAAGGCTTATGATCGATTGGAGTGGAAGTTTCTTGAAGCAGTATTGAGAAAGATGCAGTTTCCAGAAAGGTGGATCAAACTTATTATGACTTGTGTAACTTCTATTACTTATTCTATACTTGTTAATGGGTAGCCAGGAGATATTATTCATCCAACTAGAGGCTTAAGGCAAGGGGATCCCATTTCCCCTTACCTTTTATCTTGTGTGCTGAAGGCTTAAGTGCCCTTATAAACTCAGCTAAAAGAAATGGTTTAATTCATGGGGTGGCTGTCTCAAGAGGAGGAATAAGGGTCAACCATTTATTATTTGCTAATTGTTGCATTATCTTTGGCAGGGCCAACATGATAGAATGGTATAATTTCCAGGCACTTTTACACTCATATGAACAAGCTTTAGGCCAACTGCTCAACAAAAATAAGACCACAATTTTTTTCAACTCTAATACTTGCAGGGCTGTTAGAAATCAGATCATTAGTGCTGCAAGGGTTAGGGAATGTGATTCCTATGAAAAATACTTAGGTCTACCACCTATGGTGGGGAGATCAAAGTATAATGCATTTAGACTTTTAAAAGACAAAATATGGGGGAGAGTGCAAAATTGGAAAAATAAATTCCTAACAGAAGCAGGGAAGGAAGTGTTGCTTAAAGTTGTGATTCAAGCTATACCAACCTTTCCTACAAGCTTATTCAAATTACTAAGGAAGTTGTGTATAGAAATTATTTCTATTATGTCTAAATTTTGGTGGGGTCATTAGGAGAATATGAGCAAGATTCAGTGGAGGAGCTGGGTTCGAATGGGAGAATCAAAAGAAAGAGGGGGCTTGGGTTTTAGAGATATAGAATCCTTTAATAAGGCTATGCTAGCAAAACAGTGTTGGAGACTTCTCAAACAACCTTATTCTTTGGTGTCTAAAGTTATGACAGATAAGTATGTTAAGCATGGGGATTTGCTGAATGCAAGGATAGGGAATGTACCTTCTTTTATTTGGAGAAGCCTGATGTTAGCTATGGATCTACTTAAAGATGGTTTGCTATGGAGAGTTGGCAGGGGGGACAAGATAAAAATTTGGGAAGATAAATGGATGCCTGTTCCTACTACATGCCAGGTACAATCTCCTGTGATTACTTTGAATAGAGAAGCTAATGTGTACGACATTATAGATCAAGAGCAAGGGGAATGGAAGACCAAATTGATTATTGATACATTCAGTACTAATGAAGCTGAGGCCATTTTCAGCATACCACGTAGCAGATTGAGTCTTGAAGACCAACAAATCTGGTTATATGAAAAAGATGGGAAGTTTATAGTGAAGAGTGCATACCATTTAGAACTATCAAAGAGGAGAATGAGTCAAGGAGAGCCTTCAAATTCCACTGATCTCACAGCAGGTTGGAAACAAATTTGGAAACTGAATGTGGAAGGGAAAGTTAAAATATTCCTATGGAAGTTAGGCCAAGACATACTGCCTACTAGGATGAATTTGGTTAAGAAGCAGATCAATGTGGATAGACTTTGTTCAATATGTGGAAGGGAAGATGATAAGTCCGTACACATTGTATGGAGTTGCCCTACAACATCAGATGTGTGGTCTAAAGTTGGTAGTCCAGTACATAAATGGGGGTGTCATGAAGTCAAATTTATGGACTTGTAGCAAAAGCTAAATGAACAATTATGTCCAGATCATTTAGGTGTTGTGGCATATGGTATGAGACTACTCTAGCTAAGAAGAAATTCACTTCTCTTTGAAGACAGATTTGACCATCCAAGAATAAATATGCAGAAGGCCAGAAAATGTCAACAGGATTTTAGTGCTGCACTAGAACAACTCATTGCTAAAAGGAACCAATTAGTAACTACTCGAGTTGTCACTCAGTGGAAATCTTCAAATGGTTTTATATGTAAGGCCAATTGGGATGTGTCACTGGATTTACAAAGAAAGAAGATTGGCGTGGGGATCATAGTCAGGAATAGTGAGGGGGATTGTCTGGTTGTGTCATGCTTAACTTTGAAAGGTTTGAAACAACCAATAATTGCAGAGGCTCTGGCTTTGAGGAAGGCTTGTGAATTTTGTGTTGATTTGGGACTGTCACAAGTTATCTTAGAAAGAGATTGTCAAATGGTGGTAAAACATCTCAACTATAAGGAGGAGATAGACACCAGCTACGATAGTAGCATTGATGACATTCAGAGTTTAATGTCTGAGAGACCTCCTTGGAGCATTTGTTTTATCTATAAAGAAGCTAATTCTATAGCACACATGTTAGCAAAGTTAGCTTTATTTTTAAATGAGGATAGAGTTTGGATAGAAGAAGTTCCTTCTCAAGTTCATAGTTTTGTAATGGCTGAAAAGCTTTGTAATGACTCTGAGTTCAATGTTTGAAAGAAATAGTATATGGTTTTGATTAAAAAAAAAATCCCTTTCTTTTTTTCACTCCTCCTGATGGCATCATCATCCTCTTCTAGTACCCAAACCATGACCACCAGTAAGCTTTCATCTACCACTCCCCTCACCAACCTAAATCATCTCATTACACTCAAGCTCATGCTTGACAACTACTTGCTTTGGCGGGATCAATTTCTACCATATCTCAAAGGACAACAGCTATTTTGTTTCGTTAATCGTTCCAAAGTGCCACCACCTGCTCTTATTTTTCACTTCTTCCGACACCTCCAACTCAACCCCTATACCAAATCCCAAACATACTTACTGGTATCAGTAGGATCAACTCCTACTTTCTGCACTTAACTCCTCTTTCTCTGAAGAGGTTCTTACTCAGGTGGTCAGTCTCCACGCCTGTTGTGAAGTGTGGCAGTCCATGGAGCAATCTTTCTCTATACAATCAAATGCCAAAATCATGCACCTCAAGCTCAACCTCACTACTTCCAAGAACGAAGGTCTTTCTATTGCTCAATTTTTTCAAAGAATGAAGTCTTTCGGTGATACTCTTTCAACCATTGGTCAACCCTTAAATGACTTTTGAATTAGTCAGTTATATTCTTGCAGGTCTCGATTTTGAATATGATCCGCTTATTACTTCTCTTACCACTCGTATTGATCCCATGTCTCTTCAAGAAGTATAAGGCCATCTCTAACATATGAGCTCCATTTGGAACACCAAAACACCACCCTTGATCTCATAAAGGTTAAGACAACTCGGGCTCCTCAAATCGTAATTATTTTTAGCAATACTCCCGTTCACGAGGCAGGGAGAGTCAACGAGGTCATTACTCCAACTCCAATGGATCATGACCCACCTGCCAAGTGTGCCAATGGCCTGGACACACCTCTTTAAAATGCTACCATCACTTCGATAATTCATACCAAGTAGAGCAATCCAATCATTTTCAAGCATTTTTGTCTACCCAGTCTCCTCCCGAGCAAACTTGGTATCCCGACACTGACACTACACATCATCTTACCTCTGATCTCAGCAATTTGAGTCTTCATGCTGAAAAATAGACGGGTCTTGATCAAATTCGAGTAGGCAATGGAGCAAGTTTGCCGATCCTACACACTCGTGTTTCTAGATTCAACCCTCCTTCTAAATCTCTATTTTAAAACAACTCTTGCATGTTCCCTCAATTCAGAAAAATAGTTTATGTGCATGAATTTACTTGTGATAATCATCTCTGTTTTGAATTTCATCCCCATTTTTTGTGTCAAGAACCTCATTACAGGGAACATCCTCCTTCGCAAGTCAACTAAGGATGGTCTCTACCTATTTTCATCGTATTCCTCTTCACCATTGAAAGCTAATTTTGTTGGGGAACGAGCCTCGCTTGACACTTGGCATTGCAAACTTGGTCACCCTTCCATCTGTATGATCAAACACATTTTTTTCTCCATTCAACTTCCAGGCTTCAATAATAAGGCACCTCTATTTGTGATGCTTGTTAACAAGCAAAGAGTCATAAGCTACCATTTTATTTGTCGCCATCTAGGTCTTTTAATGTTCTAGATTTAATTTTTGGTATTTATGTAATTTTAGGTCTTCCAATGGACCCGATTCCTTCCGTTGAAGGTTTTCGGTATTTATGTGATTTTTGTTAATGATTTCAGAAAATTTGCTTGGTTCTACCTTTTAATTAGTAAATATAATGTTGATCATGTCATTTTTAAATTCCAAGTCTTCGTTGAATGACAATTTGGGTCCCAAATCAAAATGCTCCAAACCGATTGGGGAGGGGAATACCGCCATATTGGCTAACATGTCCTCACACCCACGAACAAAACGGGTCCATTGAAAGAAATCATCGCACTTGGTTAAAACTAGGCTTTCTTTTTTGGCTCATGCCGGTATTCCTAAATCTACGGGTGTAAAAAATATTAGAAAACAGTTTGAACCAGGCCGAACTGGTGGGTTTGGTCCGGTTTGTAATCAGTCTAGTGCAGTATCGATTCTTAAGAACTGAAACTGGTACCACCAACTGGTCCTAAATACTAAATTGCTAATTAATATAACATGAGATTAAAATCTTAATTACTCAAGTCTTTTAATATTATAACATAAAATTAATATAACATTTAATGTAAGTTAGACACTACTTATACTAGTATAATTAGACATTAATTATACTATTTTAATTTTATTATTCATGTTTATTAATCTCACTAATAAGTTAGACACTACTTATACTATACTAGGATAATTAGACATATAAATGAGTAATTGTTAATAATAAATACTAAATTTTAACAATTAAGTTTTTTTTTTAAATGAAGCTTTATAGCTTATTCCATTAAATCAGATCTGAAATACATGGAGAAATGTCCTCCATAGTAACCATTACATTAGAAATGACTAAGGCATCTTGTGCCAATACATGAGCCATCACATTGCCACTTCTCTTAACATGAGTGACATTCCAATTAACAAGATTTCTAAGTTTCATCTTGGCTTTAGAAACATACATGCCAAAGCTGGACAATTGATCCTCTTCTTTCTTCAAAGCTTGAACTGTTTATAGAGAATCTCCTTCAAAAATAGCCTTAGTTAACCCCAGATCCAGTGCAAAATTAACTACTTGTAGTGCCCCATATGCTTTAGCTAGAAAAGAAAGAAGAAAAAGGCATTGGTTTCTTCTCATTGTAGCTAATATTTTTCCTTCAAAATATCTGACTACTATTCCAATTCCCACTTTAGCTTTAGTTTTGTCCACTGCTGCATCCCAATTTAGTTTGTAAAAATGCAAAGGAGGTGGCTGCCAAACGATATTTCTGCTGTTGTTGTGTGCTGAAGAAACATTTTTCTGCACTTCCAGTTCTTTCATCATTTTCAAGTTTTGTTGTGCTATAATGACAACTTGATTAGGATGTCTAAAGTCTTTGTTAAATGTGAGCTCATTCCTCCTCCACCAAATCTGTTTTGCAACCATAACAAATTCCTAAAGACAATTTGAGTTTCATATTTTCTGCAATAGCTTCAAATTTCAAAAATATTCATATGTGAGAAATGGCTTTTCTAAATACTCTTGGAACATTGGCTCCAAACATCTCTAGTTGACTCACATTCCCATAAGGCATGTGTTACTTTCTCTTCCTCAATGTTGCATAATGAGTTGGTTAGATTGAGTTGGTAGTGCATTTAAGCAGGCTCTCCACAAAAAAAACTTTGCCTTCTAGTGTGACTTGTAGTTGCCAGAGAATTTTTCATATCTTCTTGAAATTATGATTGCTCGAGGGTTGCCCATCAAGCGCCTGATTCATCTGTTGATGCATATGTTATGTATTTCTGATTGTGAATAATCCTTAAGAGGTTCCTTTCTAGATTAATTTATCAGGGCTAGTAGAACAGCTGATTGGAATTTGAGCATTGGCATCAGTTCCTCAACAAGCTCCATATCCCATCTCTTTTCCCCTGGCTGTATCAGTTCCTGAATTTTAGCATTGGCATCAAGCTGAGAAACTGAGTTGTTAACTACTAATGGTATAGTTTTTGGTAGCCATTTATCTCCCCATTTTATGACCTCTTCACCAGTCCCAATTCTCCAATAAATACCAGCCTCAATCAATGTTCTTGCTTTAAGCACACTTCTCCATATATATGATGGTTTCTGAACCAACTTAGCATTCATGAAAGAAGTCTCCTATAAATACTTGGCCTTTAGAACTTGTGAAACTAAGGAAGAGGGATATTGAATCAATCTCCAACCTTGTTTTACAAGCAATGCAACATTAAAGACTTCCAAGTCCCTAAATCCCATCCCAATATTTTTGGTAAAGTATGCTCTAAACCCATCAGGCCCAGGAGATTTAAGGGAACCATCTGCTTCAAGGCTTCATGCACTTCTTCTTGAGTAAACTCCAAGAGCAGCTCTTCATTCATTTCCACAAACAGCCTAGGTTCAATAACTCTAGTGCAGCTATCAATATCCTCCAAAGATGGATTAGAGGAAGTGAAAATAGCTGTAAAATACTCCTAAAAAGCCCCTTCTATACCTACCTTATTAGTCAGTTGTCTATTATGGGCATCTCGAATCTGGTGTATCCAATATGTCTTTCTTCTTTGGTTAGCACATGCATGGAAATACTTCAAATTTTTGTTTCCCTTTTGATACCAATACAGTTTAGCTCTGTTTCCACTTTATATTGTCTTTTGCCATCAACAAACTAATGTCCTCTTGCGGCTTTTTAATGGTTTCTAAATTATGAGCTACTTCATTTTGTTGCTCCACTCTCAACATTTCAGTCTTCTGTTTGATACACTTGCTTTCATCCTGAACCAGAACTGAGCTCCACCTTGTCAAGTCTCTACTACAAGCAAGTAACTTTTGTTGTACCTGCCTGTAGGAGAGGATCCATCCTAGTTGTATCTATATTCCATGCCCCTTGAACAACATCACTTCCTTCCCTCTCTAATGTCCATTTAGCTTCAAACCTAAGCAATCTTTTTCTTCTTCTCCATACCTGTCCCTTCTCCTCCATAACAAGCAGTAAAGGCCTATGGCCTGACTTAATCACTAGTAAGACATGCACCTCTCCACTTTTAAACATTTCAGACCACTTGGTATTGGCCACCCCCCTGTCCAATCTTTCTTTGATAAAAGTACCATCAACATGTTTATTTGACCATGTATATTTATCCCCCTTCCATCCTAGATAAAAAAGATCATTACTCTCAAGAGCATTTCTGAATTCCTTCATTTGTGATTCTGGTCTCAACCTTCTCCCGACTTTCTTAGATTGAAAAAGCACTTCATTAAAGTCACCTAAGACACACCAAGGCTGGTATGTAGGTGGTCTAACAACTGATAATAAGTTCCAGGTTTCCTTTCTTTTAGAAAGTTCAAGATGCCCATAAAAGCCTGTTAAGAACCAATCCATTTTTTCTTTTTCAGATTTAATTTATGTGTGAATATGGTGTTGAGAGAAATTTAGGATACTTACATCCACATCTTCTGTCCATAATACTGCCATGCCCCCTTTTCTACCCACGGGTTCCACCACAAAACAACCAACACAGTTTAACCTACACTTGATTCTATCAAAATACTTGGCAAGTAATTTTATTTCCATAAGAAAAACTACTTGGGGTTTCTTTTCCTTCACCAAATGGCAAAGTTCTTGAATTGTCCAGGGGTTTCCAAGCCCCTGACAGTTCCAACTCAATGTTTTCATGGAGCTTGGCGGGGCTGGTCCACAGCCTCCGCCAATACAAAAGATGTTGTCAATTTATCCTACCTTATCACAAACTTGCCCTTTTTTGCCCCATCAGCCTTTTCACTATCCTCACCATGTACAATGATTCCTCTTTTCTTACCTGATCTGAGTGACATAACTTCTGTATTCCCCTTGTTTCGAGCCCTCATTTTCCATGTTCCTTTTATAAATTCACTCACTTCACTCATAGCCTGCTTTTCCCCTTCTATAGAGCTAGTGTAAAGGGCATAGTCTGCTGTGCTTGATTTCTCAGCTACCATATAACTACCATCACCCTCTTGCCCCTTATACTTTGTTCAGACCCTCTATTCTACAAACCTACAATATGATCTCTATCTTGACCTCTCTCTCTTTTCGCAAGTTAAACCATTCTGTTCATCCCTGCTAACAGTACTCCCTTTCTCCATATTTAGAAACAAATCTGAGACAGCATCCATTTGCAATCCTGTGTGCTGAAGGTCAAAGTTAACACCCCCCATATAGCTCATTATTTGGATCTCTATTTTCTGACTCCTCCAATCTCACAGAACTTCTAGTCTCAGGTATTAGCAGCTTTGAAATTTCAACATCCCCTTCACCATCAACTCTCAGGGGACACACCACTTCATGTTTAGCTGCCCCATCTATACCTATTTCAAATTGTTTCTTATAAATATTACCCCTTGGTATGGAGGTTGCACGAAGCCATGTCCCAAATTGTCTTTCCTTTTTCATGTACTGAGGAGATTCACCTTGAAATTTTGAGCATCCTGAATTTCCATGAACCAATATACCACAATTAAAACATACACGAGGCAGTTTTTCATACTTAATAGGCATCCATAATCTGTCACCCTTCAGATGAATAAATTTTCCCCTCAGCAATTGCTTCCTTATGTCAATCTCCACCTTTACTCTTAGAAAATGTCTCAGGCCATACCATCTTCCGAAACATCTATCTCCTGAACTATACCAATAAAGCTTGCAATTTGTGTCCCAATATCTCTGTTCATATATACTAATGGGAGATCAATTAATTGTAACCAGAAAAACTCCTTATCAAATTGCAACTTATTAGGAGGTGTAAGGCCATCATACGGTTTCAATAAAAACAGGCAGTTGTCAAAAAGCCAAGGCTTGCCTTTAAGGACTTTGTTTCTGTTTGCTTGACGTTCAAAAGAAATAAGAAATAGGTTAGGACTCAGCTCATGAAACGAGAAGGTCTTTCCCACCTTCTATATCTTCCCCATCATCGACCAAATCACCTCTTTTCCTACAACTCAATCAAAGAACAGCTTACCTAGAATACTTTTATCGCCTTGTTTCGTTCTTCCATATTATTAATCTCTAAATTAATAGTATGGTTTTCCTCATCTGAAAGTTGAAACTTTCTCCACCTTCCTTCCATATCTTCCATCTCTACCTCTTCACTCAGCCCTCTAAGGACTAGTGAGAACTCGCACCCTTAGCTACACCAAAAAGTAATTAGGACTCTTACCACTGCCTTAATCACCTTTCTTCAAAGAGAAGCAAAGGAAATAAGCAGAACTCCCAACAGATGTTACACTTAAATATGAAGTAAGAAAGGGATGTTTGTCTCGGGGTTCTCTGATACCATAAACAGGAATTATGGACAAATGTTTTTCATTGCTTTCTCAATATGTACACGACATTATAAATATAGAAAAGTAATAAGAATAGATCTCATAATATATTGGATATTTGACTTTATACAATCTAGAAAAGTAAGGAGACCAGCTTATCACAAAGGCTATAACATTTATGGAGGCTGATTATATGATGTCCAGATACAGCTGGTGGAAGGCTTGCCATGAGAGTTTCCATGATCTCTGGTAGAATTATTTGCATGATTCGTGGGAGAGTCAGAAGATATGTTAACATTCACCAACAAATTACTCTTTGTAATCCCACAAACGGTGTCATACTATTGATGCAATTCCTGGCAAAACCTTCCACGTGCTCTGTAACCTTTAGCCAGGACAAAACTAGGGGACCCAATGGGGAACACCTCTGTAACTTAGAAAGATGATATATTCTATTGGTAACAGAGATCTCAAAGAGTTCCCTGTGACATTTTTATAGAGACAGAGAAGCTCAATATGGTATGTTCCCTGAGAGGGTTCAATTCTAGGGGCTCATATGGTAGCATTCCTTTTTGGAGCACGATTATGTCCCTCGTGAGTCATGACCACAATCTTTGATTGCATGTTATCATTTCCTTGCCAACTATGCACTCGAGTTATTTCATAGTCACCTACGGCTTTTTTCTCGTCCATAGAGCATATTTAGATCCGACACTATATCTCCCAATAACATTCAATTTAGCTTTAGCTGGTATTTTTTGTTTGCCTAAAACTAAGCACCTTAGTTATGATTTCTTTACCTTGGTCATTTGTGATTCAAATGTCTTTTGACAGGTTTATGGGTCAAAATTTCAGGGACATATAGCTTTGCTTTCTTTAGCAGACCTGTTGCTTCTTAAAAACCTCCATTAGCGGTGCCATCTTATCTTTAGATATAGAAATTACATTTGAAGGTGATTTCACAATACTTCCATTCTTGAAGTTAATAGCAAAGATGAAATATGACTATCTACGATTTTATTTGAGATTATCAATCCTGGTCCTTGATTCATGGTCTTTTTCTTTTGAATAGATGATGGCCAATCCATATCATCATTCTTCTTGCAATCCACCTTCTAGGAATTAAAAAATAAAATGGGGTAAAAGGAATGGCATTTTCTTCTTAAATACTTCTTTCACATCTGAATTTGGTTGTCATCTTGCACTAAACATTGTGAAGGAGATGGCCTTGCGACCTTGACTTACCATTATATTTTGAATTTGTCTACCCTAAGTTACCAAACCTTCTGAATTGTGTGGCTTCTTGACCAATCCTCTAGCACAAAGATGGCGATTCATTGTGGAAGAGAAACCCTACAACATTATTCTTTTAAATCCAATGGCTCAAACCACTTAGTTGATTACCATTTAAAATATTGATTATACTTCATGAGTTTCTTTTCCTGGCGTGAATAATGGACTAAAGTGCTTTTAGTCACATTGATGGTGGCTTTTATGTTGTCTAAATACATATAACAATAGAAGAAAGGAGCTTGATTGGAAGCAGATTTACGAAATAATTGTTAGACTTTTAGTTTTCCTAGAAAACCATTTGTCTTCTCTAAGATGGTTCACTTCATCTATCAAACATAGATAATTGCCCTTAATAAATAAAGTGGTTAACCCTTGCTATTTTTTTATGGATAAAATAATGAGAGTAACCCAAAAGTTGTAGGAGTAATAAGTAAGGATCTCTATTCTTGTCTATATAAAGGGGCTTGTGTTTTTCATTAGACTTACCCCATAAAGTTCTACGGCAAAAGACTAGAAGTCTATTTTCTACAGAAAATCTCTTTCTCTTTTGTAGGTTTTTCAGTTCTCAAAACTCAAATGGCTAGAGGTAAAAGATCCTATGAATCTCTTTATTCTTTTAAGTTTTACAATTGGTATTAGAGCAAAACTTTTTAGCTTTGTATTTGAATTATTAGCATTTCAATTTTGTTCATATAATGAGTCTTTTATGATTTTGGTGATGGGCTTGACTTTCGGCTTTTAAGTTTTTATCTTTGAATTCATATCCGGATGGTTATGTGCTCAAAACTATACTAATGGATTTCAAAGGCATGTTTTGACTTTGGGCTTAATTTCAAGCTTTATACATATTGATGAGCCTTTGGGCTGATTTACACTTAATAGGTTTTTACTTATTTTAGTAGATGCCCAGTTGTTTTTCTTTTGAATAGTGAAGGTAATGCTACAACATCCTTATTATTTAAAAGAATACATAAATAAATTTAGAATCTCATTGTAACTAAATCATAAGTTTTAAGGATTTATCCTTACAGGGAAATCTTTAATTTTTGTGTTTTAATTAGTATAAAAAAATGATTTTCAGTATTGACGGTAAAAATTTTCTTCAGCCTACAGGTGTGGATAGTTTTATTTGTTAATATTTGGAATAATTTGTCTTATAAATAAAGATAAATAAATTTATACTGTTATGCAACTTTTTCCCACAGGAAGGTTAAAATTTACTTGAATTCATAGCATTAAAGTTTTTCTTATTTTTGGAGTTGTTCCACAATCTTCAGCTGATAGTGTTTATTTTATTCCAATGCTTGATGGCAATAATTATTCTGACTAGAAAGATTCGGTTCATTTTATCTTGGGGTATATGGACCTTGACTATGCACTCCATGTGGAGCAACCACCTGCTGCCATGGATACGGATACGCAGGAAGTCATTGAAAATCGCCAATGGTGGGAGCGATCTAATCACTTAAGTCTAATGCTCATAAAGTCTCGTATGAGTAAGAGCATTAGTGGTTCTATTGGTGACTGCGCTACAATTAAGGAATTAATGCCGGCAATTGAGGAACATTTTGTTCGCTCTGACAAGGCTTTAGCTAGTACTCATATCAGGCAATTCACTACTAAAGCTTTTGACAATTCTAAAGGTATGCATACATACATTACGGAAATGAGAGACATTGTTTCTCAACTTAAGGGCTTAAAGATAGAGATAACTAGGCCCTACTTGGTCCATTTCATCCTTGACTTACTGTCATCTAAGTATGGGCTTTTCAAGATATCTTATAAACTCATAAGGAAAACTAGTCACTTACGTATCTTCTAACCATATGTGTGCAAGAAGAGGAAAGGATAAAGCATGATCAACCTGAAAGTGCAAATATGGTCGTAAATGATAAAGTTAAGACCGAGAAAGACCAAGGTGGACCTCAAAAGAAAAGGAAGCATAATGTGCCATCAAAATCCAATAGATCTAATGGCAAAAAGGTGACTTACTTCTTTTGCAAAACAGAGAGTCATGTAAAGAAAAGTTGCATCAAGTATAAAGAGTGGCTTGAAAAGAAAGGTAGCTCTATCTCTCTTGTGTGTCATGAATTTTTTTTTATTGATGTTCCTAAAAATTTATGGTGGATTGACTCCAGTTCTTCAATCCATATTGTGAATACATTGTGGGGTTTACTCACCAGAAGGAAACCAACAAGTGAACTTTGAGTTTTCACTAGAAATAAAGGGCATTTACAAGTTGTTGCAGTTGGAGTTCTTAGAGTGATTATCAAATTGGGACATGTTTTGGATTTAAATAATGCCTTTTATATTCCAAAACTTAGTAGAAATTTAATTTATGTTTCCAGACTTATTATCAAAGGTTACAGTTTCCTTTTTGAGAATACTATGATTGTTTTATAAGAATAAAATTCATGTTGGTTCTGGAACTTTAATTGATAACTTGTTTAAATTAGATTTTCATCCCGATTTTGAGGAGAATTATCTCTCCCTGCATTTAGTTGGCATTAAAAGAAACCTTTTGAATAAAAAATATTCTCTCCTATTGCATAAGAGATTGGGACACATCTCTATAGAGATGATGAAACGGTTAGTAAAAGAAAGGGTCCTACAAGATCTTGATTTTACTGACATCAAGAATTGTGTGGATTGCATAAATGGCAAGCAGACCAACAATAATTCTAAAGATTCAAGAACAAGCTCAAATGCTCTTAAGATTATACACACAGATATCTGTGAACCATTTCCTACCCCTTGGCTGAATGGTCAGAGATATCTTATCTCATTTATTGACAACTATTCTAGGTATATGTATCTCTATCTTGCGAATGAGAAGGCTCAAGTATTAGATGCTTTCAAAGCCTATAAAGCAGAAGTAGAGAATCAAAGTGAAAAGAAAATAAAGATCGTAAGATCTGATAAAGGAGTGGAATATTATGGTAAGTACACAGAACGGAGACAAGTGAAGGGTCCATTTGCAGATTTCCTTCAGGAGGAAGGTATTATTCGCCAATATTCAATGTATGGCACATCACAACAAAATGATGTTGTAGAAAGAAAAAAACTATACGCTAATGGATATGGTAAGGAGCATGATTAGTAAATCTAACATGTAACTTTCCTTATAGAGTGAAGCTCTTAAAACGGCAATGTATATATTGAATAGGGTTCTATCCAAGTCTGTCTCTAAAACACATTTTGAGTTATGGAAATGGTGGAAACCTAACTTAAATCATATAAACATATGGGGTTGTCTTGTTTATTACGCTTATGTCCCTGTTCTCTCTAGGTTTTTGTCATTTTGCTAGGGTTGGTGTTTATTGGCCGTTGTTTGGCCGTGATGGAGGCTTCTTCCATGCCCGCCATGGCAAGATCACTAGTTGACATAGTATCGGCTAGGCCAGTGCCTATGCCAGAGGTAGTGGTGGCCATGCCAGAGCCAAAATTGATTGAAGGGGAGCTGTGTTTCGTGTTTAACAAGGATGAGATCAATCGAACGGCGGCTCCTTTTAGATTTTCTGTAGTGCTATCTTTCCAGCGACGCCGTCCTTCTCTGGATATCATTCGAGGATATATCAAAACCCGCTGGGGGGTCAATTCTATGCCAGTTGTTGGTGACATGAGAAGGGCTCGAAACGTGTTGGTTTGGCTGACTAATGAAACAGATTTTGTCACAGCAATGTCCAGGGAAGTTATGGATATTGCTAGTGTTCCTTATAAAATTTTTCATTGGTCTCCTTCATTTAATGAATATGAGGAATCGACGTTAGCATCGGTGTGGATTTTCTTGCTTGGGTTACAACCGCACTTTTTCCATGAATCTACTTTGAAGATTTTTGCTAGACCTTATGGGAGATATTTGAAACGAGATAATGCAACTGCTTGCATTTCAAGACCTGAAGGAGCCAGAATGTGTGTGGAGATGGATGTCTCCCTAGAGCACAGGAGCTATTTCTGGATTGGTCCTCCGAATCAAGCGGGAAGCCATTTTCAAGAAGTTATTTTTGAAACTCTACCTACGTTTTGTACGACATGCCATCTTCAAGGGCATTCGAATAATACATGCAGAAGGGAAAAGCTACATGCAGGGAAGGATAAGGTTAAGGCAAAAGCGGTATCGTCTCGAGTTGAGAAACATAAACAGGTGTGGAAATTAGTGAATAAACGGACTCAGGTGCAAAGCTAGAAAGCCGCAGAGAACGAAAATGAGAAACGGATTTTTTATGTGAGGTAGGATGGGGTGACGGTATCGTCGCTCGCAGTGGATGAACAAAATGAAACTCATCAAGAAAGCGAAACAAGGATTTGTATGGAAGGAGAAGGGAATGAGTTGCTTGATAGGGACAGGGAAGTGGACGGGAATCTAAGTTTGATAAACACATCTGAGTTGCAGAGGGAAGATCATGGGGCTGATATGTTTGAAGTAAAAGCTACGGTTCTGTTGGAAAAAATTGTTAATGCTGAATTAGAAAGAATAGTTGATTTGGTGGTAGGTGATGAAACTGGTATGAAGAGTGTCATGGGTGGTTATGAGCAAACAGGGGAACATACAGAATTGGTTCCTTCGTCTGTTCCTGTAATGAATGTATTGCATGAGGAAACATGTGTGGGGGAGGAGTTACCAGAAGACTTTTCAGAGTTGCATCGAGAAAGTGAGGGGAGGATTTTGAGGATGGATGAGGGAAACATTAATATTCAGGCTGGGGACTCTAAAGCGGGGTTAGCCGAGAATGCCAATATTGATGTTGGTAGTCACAATATAGAGCTGGAAGAATGTGAGCCTGAGGGTGTCGAAAGAATAGAAAAAATTCCAGTAGAGATAGATCAGGAAATTGAGATGCCGCTTGTCAAGTTAAAGAAAAAAAAAGAAAGTTACAATGATTCCCCCCGAGTATGACTACTCGGTCTTCCAAACAGATTTAAAATGTTAGACAATATTTTAGTGTGGAATGTTAGGGGGTTGGGTAGTTCTTTTTTACAACTTTAGAAGCATATTGTGGAAACAAAACCAGATGTTTTGGCTATATTGGAACCGTTTGTTGCGGACAGTCAAATTAAGAAATGGGCAAGGAAATTGAAGTTTGATAGTTTCATATCTAACTATCGGTAGGAAGGAAAAATATGGGTGTTTTGGCAGAAGGACATATCTTTGCATATGTTGTCTTGTACAAAGCAGTAGATTTCTATTATTTACAAAAAGGGAGAGGAAGAGGTTCTGTTATCTTTTATTTATGCAAGTTGTTTTCAAGCTGGGAGGGTTCATCTTTGGCAAGAACTAGAATCAGTTCAGAGACAGGATATCCCTTGGGTGGTTAGAGGTGATTTTAACATCATCCGATATGATCATGAGAAAATTGGAGGTCTCTTAAAACCTCAGGGTGTTAAAGATGATTTTAATAGATGTATAATGAATTGTGGTCTCATGGAGGTTCAAGAATATGGTTCTAAATATTCATGGTGTAATGGGCAAGAAGGTGGTGGCCAAATATGGGCAAAGTTAGATCAAATTATGGTCAATCAGGATTTCTTTCAGCGATTTCCCACTGCAAAGTAATCACGTTGGCTAGAAATACCTCCGATCATTGTCCATTGCATCTAAAAATTGCATCTACTAGACGGTTTTATGGTCCATGGCCATTTATGGACTACGCATGCCCAATTTCGAGATATAGTGGTGCAAAGTTGGAAGGAACCTACTCAATTTGAAGGATTACTGAACTTGGCTGCAAAGTTGAAACGTCTAAAGCTTTCTTTGAAGGAATGGAATTACAGGTCCTTCGGAAATGTTTTTGATAACATTATCCGCTGGGAAGACCGGATCATACAGTTGGAAGGGAAGGTGATTGAGTCTGGAAGTGCAGAGGACGAAAAGCTCTTACAGGAAGCTCATAAGGAGCTGCATGAGTGGTTCCATAGAGAAGAGATTTTCATGGCTCAAAAGGCTAAAGCGAAATGGATTAGAGAAGGAGATGCAAATACTAAGTTTTTCATGGCATATCTAGAGAGCATCGACGAAAGGCATGGGTTGGCCATATGAGGTTAAAGAACGGCCAAATGCTTTAGACACCGATTGAGGTGCATGATGGTGCAGTAGATTTTTTTGACAATTTGCTACAGTCGGAAGGGCATACCAGTGTTCAAGATGAAGTTTCTAAGTTAATTCATAAGACTGTATCGGAGGAGGAGAATTTTGAGCTTCTCAAGCTGCCATCTATGGAAGAAACGAAAGCAACCATGAAGTCTATTCCAGAGGATAGTAGTCCGGGGCCTAATGGATTTGGGGCCAGTTTTTTTAATTCATGCTGGGATATAGTGGGGTCGGACGTGCTAAAGCTGCTACGGATTTTTTTTCAGGTGCACCTTTGAGTCCGTACTATACTTCTACATTTTTGGTTCTTATTCCTAAAACAAATAGGCCGGATAGTTTTGCAAATTTTCGGCCTATAAGTTTATGTTCGGTTATCTATAAGTGCTTTTCAAATATTTTAGTTGGAAGAATACGGCCTTTATTACCTAGCATTATTTCAGAAGAACAAGGTGCATTCGTTAAAGGCCATAGCATTTTTTAAAATGCTTTGTTGGCACAGGAAATGCTACACTGTTTAAACAAGAAATCTAGAGGGGGAAATATTATGGTAAAATTGGATATGATGAAGGCGTATGACAGATTGGAGTGGGGCTTCTTATGGGAGGCTTTACATGCTTATGGGTTCTCAGATAAGTTTATTGGCATTCTTCAAAATTGTGTTCAGAATTATAATTTTTCTATGATGCTTAATGGAACGTATTGAGGGTATTTCCAATCATTTAGAGGAATTCGTCAGGGGGATCCACTTTCTCCATACTTATTCATTCTAGCTGAGGAAGTATTCACAAGGATGATCAAGCAAGCTGTGGATGTCCGGAAAATCATACCTCTTTCCATTCCGAGAGTGAGTTTGCAGGTATCCCATTTACTTTATGCAGATGATGTTGTTTTCTTTTTAAATGGGAATCAAAAATCAGTGAAAGGGCTTATGGAGGTTATAGATTGTTATTCGAAGTGGTCTGGACAAAAGGTGAATAAGGATAAATCGGCAATTTATTTTTCTAAGCACATGTCGTGTATGAGGAAAAAACAGCTACAACAGATCACTGGGTACGGTCTTGGCAATTTTCCTTATAAATACTTGGGAATTCCTATTGCTCCTTCTATGATCAGTGTGCGTTGGTTTGAGGAGTTATTAAGTAAGGTACATGCGAAGCTAGACAGCTGGAAAGGAATTCTTTTATCTGCAGGGGGACGCATAGTTATGCTATGACATGTATTATCAAGCTTACCTATTCACCTTATGTCGGTAATGGATGTCCCAAAGATGGTAATTAGGAAGTTGAACTCTATTTTTGCTGGCTTTTTATGGGGAGGTATGGATGAGCATCATAAGAAACATTGGGTATCCTTGTAGAAGGTTTGTAAACCAGTTCTTGAGGGAGGTTTAGGCATTCGTGATTTATGGGAAGTCCAGAAGGCTATCCGTGTGAAGTTGGCGTGGAGTGCATTATATGGCAATTCTATGTGGGCTAAATTTATGAGAGAAAAATATTGTAAAAAATACCATCCATTTCAGGATTCGGTTTGCTGGAATGCTTCTCCATCATGGAAGTCAATCTCAGCTTGCTTCTCAATGATCATAGAGCAATCAAGTTGGCAGATAAATGAGGCAAATATCTATTTCTGGTGGGAGAATTGGTCGGGTCTTGGCATTCTAGGCAAACAGATTAG
Source organism: Cyclocarya paliurus (assembly GCA_029856935.1). NCBI lineage: Eukaryota > Viridiplantae > Streptophyta > Magnoliopsida > Fagales > Juglandaceae > Cyclocarya > Cyclocarya paliurus. The sequence goes on along the minus strand of CM056957.1, from coordinate 20,915,390 downwards.
TATAATACATCAACCAAAATTGGTGTGGCGGGAAATGATTAATGATAATGTGTGGAAGGAAGATGCACTAACAGAGTTGCTACGAACAGAAAAGACTCGGCATATATGCTCAAAGGTAAAGCTGGGCAGGACTGATATGGATGACAGAGTGTATTGGAAGCCATGAAGGGAAATAACGTTACTATGAAATCTGGATGGGAGCTGTGCCGATCTAAGTTTGTGGAAGTCAAGTGGGCAAAGTTTGTGTGGGACATTATTATTCCTCTCAGAGTTTCTTTTGTATGCTGGACAGGTTTACAAGGGGCGCTGAGTGTGGATACCAATGTACAACGTATGGGTATATCCTTATGTTCTGCTTGTGGGTCCTGTGTGAAGCCTAAGATTGAAACTCTGGATCACGTTTTGGGAGATGAGGAGTTTGCGTTGAAACTGTGGAGGAAGGCGTCTGATATGTTAGAGGTTGAGTTTGAGCAGCAGTATCATTGGAGGGATCAGTTGTGGTTCTGGATGTCTAGAGCCAAGCGGTCATCGCAACTGGAACATTTACGAGGCATTACGCCTGTGTTCATCGTATGGGCCTTGTGGGTTCGACGCTGTAGGTTGCGTATGGAGGAAAAACAAACTTCGGTTCAAGCTTGTTGGGAGCATATCCTTTTTTGGTTGAGAAGCTTATCTATTAAAATGAAGAGGAAGAAAAGAGTTAATTGTGGTCATATTGATATTTTACAGAGGTGTCATATTCCAATTATTGAAGTTTATAGTCCTAGTCGTAGGCCTTAACTGTAAATTCTTATCATTGTTAGGCTTTAGACTAAGTAAGATTTTTTTATTTCATTGGTTATGGTATTCCTCCGCCAAAAATGAGGTTTTTTATGAATAAAACTGTGGAGGGGTCACTATTGAACATGTGGCCCTAACTCTTTGAAAAAAAACTAGCAATTTCTTTATTGGGTATCCAAGTAAATCCAAAGGATATAGATTTTATTGTCCTAGTCATAACCCTAGAATTGTCCAATCTAAAAATGCAATGTTTCTTTAAGATGTTGAACCTAGTGGGAGTGTGAATCCTCAAAAGGCCACTTTTTAGGAAACAACTAAACATGCTACTTTGCCTTCTTTTGGAGGAAGAATTGTTGTCTTAAGGCAAAATAGATTGCAAGATCATGCGGTGACACCAATTCAAAAACAGCATGTTCTCGTAAATGAGATTCAACCTGAAGTTACTCCGCATTTACCATCTGAGTCAATTAAGTCATCTCCAAATGATGAAGTAATGGCTCTAAGAAGATCCTCAAGACTACGTAGGCCTGCTATTCTAGATGATTACATTTTATACCTAACTGAATCTAATTTTGACGTTGGACTTCCAAAAGACCCAATTACGTTTTCACAAGCCATGAGTGGAGATAAATCAACATTTTGGTTGGATGCCATGGGAATGAGTTAGAATCCATTTATAAGAACCAATTCTGAGATCTCGTCGAATTACCAGAAGAGGTGGCAACAATTGACTGCAAATGGGTTTATAAAACCAAACAAGATTCTTCTGGTAATGTCGAACAATATAAGGCTAGACTTGTCGTTAAAGGATTCACTCAAAAGGAATGCATAGATTATCATGAAACCTTCTCTTCGGTCTCTAAGAATGATTCGTTAAGGATAATCATGGTCTTAGTAGCTCATTTTGGTTTAAAGCTACATCAAATGCATCTGAAAATAGCTTTTCTTAATGAAGATCTTGATGAAATGGTATACATGAAACAACCTGAGGGTTTCAGTGATGATAGTCAAAAAGTATGTAAGTTGAAGAAGTCTCTTTATGGACTAAAACAGGCTTCCTGTCAATGATATTTAAATTTTCACAAGATTATTATCTCATATGGTTTTATCAAGAATATTGTTGATCAATGTATATACCTTAAGGTTAGTGGAAGCAAATACATTTTCCTAATCCTATATGTGGACGATATTCTTCTTGCAAGCAGTGATTTGGACTTACTACATGAGACTAAACAATTTCTCTCCCAAAACTTTGAAGTGAAGGATATGGGTGAAGCCTCTAATGTCATTGGCATAGAGATTCACAGAGACATGAAACAAAGAGTCTTAAGACTATCTCAAATGGCCTACATTGAAAACGTTTAACAGAGATTCGATATGAAAGATTGTAAAGCCTCTGTAGCTTCCATAATCAAAGGTGATAAATTTCATAAAGGTCAATCAACTGAAAATGTATTGTAACAAGAGCAGATGAAAAGTGTGTCTTATGCATCTGCAATGGGTAACTTGATGTATGCTCAAGTTTGCACCCGTCTAGACTTATGTCTAGCAGTTGGATTATTAGGTCACTATCAAAATAACCCAAGTCTTCAATATTGGATAGATGCAAAAAAAGGTGATGTGGTATTTGAAAGGAAACAAGAACTACATGCTAACCTACAGGCATAAAGAAAATTTTCAAGTGGTTGACTATTCATATTCAAATTTTGCCGATTGCGTAGACACTAGAAAGTTTACTTCTAGATATATCTTTCTTCTTGCTGAAGGAGCTATATCTTGGAAGAGTACAAAGCAATCTATAGTTGCTATGTCTACTATGGAGACAAACTTTATTGCGTGCTATGAAGCAATGACACAAGCCATGTGGTTGAAAAATTTTATTTCTGGTCTTAAAGTTGTCGATTCCTTTCAAAGACCAATAAAGATTCTTTGTGATAACACTTCTGTAGTGTTCTTCTCAAAGAAAAATAAGAGCAGAAGAAGAAGCAAGCATATGGACATAAAGTATTTAAGTGTGAAAGAGAGCATAAAAATTAATGTGGTGTATATTGAACATACCAGTACAGATTTGATGCTAGCAAATCTAATGACCAAAGGTTTATCAGTAAAACAACTTCAGGGTCATGTGGGTTGTATGGGCCTGTCTAAAGTGTAATCTCTCTCATGTTGCTATATATTCCACAAAAAATAAAGTTGAATACAGTTTTAGTTTTACGTATAAAGTAATGAATTTGTTATATCTATTGGGTCATTAAGTTGGACTTGAATGACTTTTATTAGTTGTTCATAAAGTATTTTAAGAAATACTATGTATTGTGATGCATGAAAGGGAAATGCTCACTATATAGAGCAATACCATCATGGTTCACGTATAGGATACCTTGACAAAATTGAGGGCATTATTTTTTACCATTTCAAATTTACGTATTAAGTGAACCAAGTGGGAGAATGTTGGACTTTTGGTTTTCTTAGGAAACCATTTGTCTTCTCTAAGCTTATTTACTTCATCTATCAAGCATAGCTGCATAGATAATTATCCTTAATAAATAAAGTGATTAACACTTGCTATTTTTATTTGGATGAAATAATGAGGGTAGCTCAAAGGTTGTAGGAGTAATAAGTAAGGGTCCCTAGTCTTGCCTATATAAAAGGGGCATGTGTTTTCCATTAAACTCACCCTATAAAATTCTAAGGCAAAAGACAAGAAATGCCTTCTCTACAGAAAATCTCCACTCTCTTTTGTAGGCTTTTCAATTCTCAAACCTAAATGGCTGGAGGTAAAAGATCCTATAGATCTCTTTATCCTTCTAAGAAGTTTTACAATAATTCTAGGCATTGTCCGGTGCTTACTTTACCTTCACGAAGACTCACATAACTGCATCATCCACCGAGACGTCAAGGCCAGCAATATTTTGTTCGATGATAAGTAGGTCTACAAGATTGTTGATTTTGGCATGGCTCGCGTCATGGCCCAAATCTTTTTTTAAGAGAATAAATAAATGAACTACTAATATTCTAATAGTATTTTCTCAAATGTTATAATATCACTTATCATTTTCATCCCATCTGAATCACTTTCTCATTATGTCTTTGAGGTGCTTGCTCAAAGTACAGGCACTTTACATTCGTTGTGCTTTTACTCACAGAGAGGCGAGCAATCATATCCATGATATTCATCTGATGGCGAGCACTAATACTTCTTACGTTGCTAGCTAAGATGGCAAGTACTATTACTCCTTACTTCACTTACCAAGATGGCAAGCACTATTACTCTTTTAGGCAAGCACAGTATTACTCCTTACATCGCTCACCAAGACGGTGAGTACTATTACTCCTAGCATTGCTCCCCTAGGGGCCGAACAATTAAAAACCTCATGATCTCTACCTTGAGGCAAGCACTTTACTTGCAGTAATGCTCACCTACCACATACTCTCTATTCCTCGTTGAGATGGCAAGCACCATCACTCCCTACATTGCTCGATGTGTGGCGAGTAACTAAGTCTCATAATACTTTCCTACGCTCGAGAAACACCATTCCTTATGTTTCTTTGCCGAGTTTGCGAGCACTATCCGTCCTATGTTGCTTGCCAAGTAGTGAACACTTATATTCCATAATGCATGCCTAGTGACAAGTACTTTGCACAACTGGCTAATGGAAGTGAGTATGTCAAGAATATAATAGTATGAACCAACCATCAAAAAGTGGATTTTTTCTTGTGTAACAAAATGACCAACAAAAGATACAAAACTTTTTTATATACATAAGAGGATTACATAACAAATTTCCATCCAGGACAACTGCGAAAACAATTTTACCTTTTATATGGGAAAATCCTGGTATAACTCCACTATCGGGACATTGGTAAATGACTACAGGACCAATGTCCTGCCATTGGTCATTTACTATCCTATGACGGGTAACTACCCAAGATTAGATTTGCATTCCTCCATTCGACAACTAGATATGGTTATCTACAATGATTGCAACTATTGTACACATAAAGTTCTCAATGGTTATTCTGTTGTACAGTTCCATCTAAAAAATAATGAAGGAATAGAGTGAGTTCATCAACTCAGTAAGAGAAAATTAGTGTCAATAGTGTGAACAAATGAGTAGATTATAATAAGCATATAATGGTGCAATAATGGACAAATAGGCAATTAACATGTATAAATGAGTTTTAATCCCCATGAAATATGAAATGTTACCAATATTTTTCAAAAATTATTAACCCAAGATAGAATATAACTAAGACATAATCCTGTGAAGAATACATCAAATAATCCAGCATTTGTCAACAGCCTCATTATATTATCTTTATATTGTCTTATCCTAAATTTACACATTTATCATTATTCATTGCTTTCGATATATACCTGTCATCTGCGTGCATGATTTTACCCCCCCCCCCAAAACAAAATTGGGTTGTGCACCCTTTACTCCTATTATCACATAGGATGATCATCTCACATGCCTCTTACCATAGGGTATACATCCCCAAGGACTACATCCATGCCATCGCATGTGTTTCACTATCCCATAGTCAGATCTTGTACCAATTTCAAGACCAAAACATCTCTAATTGAGTCTTTTAGGCTCCATTTGGATATTGAACTAAGCTGAGCTGAATAGTAGTGAGTAGAGCTGGTTGAGTGAGTTTTGTGAGACCCATTTGAGATGAGTTTAGGTGTGTTTGGATATTAAGATTAGTTTAAATATATTTATGGAAAGTTGTAAAATAAATGAGTCCCACTATTAAATTTCACTATTCATCTGACATAGTCTGAGCAACTGCAGGCACCAAAACCTGTAAAACAAAAAAAAAAAAATTCCTAACAAGCTGCACTTGCAGCCAGACTAGCCAAGTAGAAAAAGTGATAAACAATTGAGTTAGACCCCACGAGAAATGGAAAAATTGTACACAATGGAAAGAAAAGTAAACTGACAAAGATGAAAAAGTAAAATCGGAAATTAATATTTGTCAGTTGTGGGCCATATAAATGAGTTCAGTTTTGGACTCTATTCAACTTGTGTAAAAACCTGCGTTTGGATGTTCAACTCAGTTTAAAAATGAAGTGCACTGGACTGAGTTGTGCATCCAAATAGGGCCTTAATGATCAAAATTGGCCAACCTTGTTTCCATAATTTCTTCAACTTATTAAAGGGACATGCTTAGAGCATTGTCATTTGCGCAAGCATATAACTTGATAGTGTAACAACCCAGCCCAATAATTCTAAAATTAAAATTTTAAAAAATTTTATTGAGCCTAAATTATATTTAATGGGTCATATTGGATAAGCTCATGAGCGATAAATTATTGAGGTTGATTAGGAGATTTAATTAACCTCAATAACTTGATTAAATCCCATGTATTATTTATTGAATGAGTTAGATTCCTTTTAGAATTTAAAGATTTTCCATTATAAATTTATTTCAATTTAAAAGCATCACTGATGGAAGTTGCCTACACATTTTCAGTCACTTCCAATCTTACATTAAATGAACTACTAGAGTATATTTTTAATTTTAAATACACTAGAATTACAATTCTAGAATCCTCTTCACCTTAAAATTCCTAAATCCAATCCATATCATCCTATAAATAGAGTCTCATGCATTGTATGTGCACCTACCTCTTTAAGTCTAGGCGTTTTGTTTTTAGCTTTCTTTTTACTTTTAGCATGTTGTAGCCTCATCTCCCCCACCATGAAACATGACAAGGCCACCATTGTCTCTTCCTTCCTTGTAATCACAACTATCGTCGTCCCTCCATCGCACCATGATCGATTTAGTGTCGAGAATCTTAGGAAACAACACTACAAGGTAAATAACTTGATCATAAATTAATATTAACATACGTTAACTAATTATATATATTATTATTAAAATAAGTTCTTTAGAAGCCAGTATTTACATACCACACATGTCATGATATTTGCAAACACGTCATTCATCATGTTTTATTCCACATATTATAGTTATGTATGTATTATGTATTTCATGCATCTCACATTGCATAAGACACGTAAGCTTTCATAAGATCAAATGTAATATAAACTCAGAACAGTTAATTAGATATTCATTCAAATACATTGTACCAATGTGAATTTATAAGTGGACGTACAAGTCACGGACCTAAACGTGGTCCACCATAGTATGTTAGAATACTATTAACAACTCCCCTTGTGGCTGCGAGATGTGGAGCCTGTGCAAAACCTTGCATACAAGGTTAAGTGTGTGGGCCAGTGAGATAAGTATGATAAATCAGATAATTCACAAAAAATTATGCATGACATAAGCATACGTATGAATAATTATAATTTTAAGTTGTCAGCATGAAATATTTTATGAAAAATCTAATTTTAAGTATGTTTACGTTATGATGAGTTTCTTACTGAGTTATCAACTCATTTTAATTTGTTTTGTGTTTTTAAACCACCCCAGATCAAAATATTTATGAAGGTAGAGCTATAGGAAGAGACTTAGTATAGGGAGGCATGACAGTGGCTTAGATCATATACATATATTTTAAGTTACGATTTTTTTATGGCATGGATTTTGAGAAATTTTAATAAATGCTTCCAGGCACTCCCTCTTATAATCTCAATATTGTTTTTTAGAAGGAACGATTTTATAGAATCTTTGTATAGCGCAATTATAAAAAATATTTTCAAGCCAAGTTCTGTAGTTGCACACCGATTTTCCAGAATTTTCTAAAAATGACTTTATTCGTCGTAACCATGAGGAGCGGGGTGTGACATATAGAGACATGCTTGAAGCACTTGAAGCAGTGTCATTTATTTGCACAGTTTAATGAGTGATGGAAAAAAAGCATACGAGTTTGCCAATTTAATTATTTTTGTTTATTCAAATGATTAATAGAAAGATGCCGAAACGAAAATAATTAATAATCACAAAAAAAATATTATTAACAGTTATTATTGAATCCAAAATAAAACCAACAGTAAATGATTAATTAGATCCATAATATAATAACAGATTATGCTCTCTTTCTTTTCTCTTCAATACTCTTGTTGTTTTTTCTCTTTACACTTGCCCGTGAGTTATACTACTGGTCCCCTATTTATAGCGCTCGAACTCTTATTGTTGAAGTAAGAGTAAATTAGCAAGCAAAGTTATTGTAATGTATTGTAACAAGAGCAGATGAAAAGTGTGCCTTATGCATCTGCAGTGGGTAACTTGATGTATGCTCAAGTTTGCACCCGTCTAGACTTATGTCTAACAGTTGGATTATTAGGTCGCTATCAAAGTAACCCAAGTCTTCAATATTGGATAGCTGCAAAGAAGGTGATGTGGTATTTGAAAGGAAACAAGAACTACATGCTAACCTAAAGGCATAAAGAAAATTTTCAAGTGGTTGACTATTCAGATTCAGATTTTGCCGATTGCATAGACACTAGAAAGTTTACTTCTAGATATATCTTTCTTCTTGCTGAAGGAGCTATATCTTGGAAAAGTACAAAACAATCTATAGTTGCTACGTCTACTATGGAGACAAACTTTATTGCGTGCTATGAAGCAATGACACAAGTCATGTGGTTGAAAAATTTTATTTTTGGTCTTAAAGTTGTCGATTCCATTCAAAGACCAATAAAGATTCTTTGTGATAACACTTTTGTAGTGTTTTTCTCAAAGAAAAATAAGAGCAGAAGAAGAAGCAAGCATATGGGCATAAAGTATTTAAGTGTGAAAGAGAGCATAAAAATTAATGTGGTGTATATTGAACATACCAGTACAGATTTGATGCTAGCAAACCTAAGGACCAAAGGTTTATCAGTAAAACAACTTCAGGGTCATGTGGGTTGTATGGGTCTGTCTAAAGTGTAATCTCTCTCATGTTGCTATATATTCCACAAAAAGAATACAGTTTTAGTTTTGCGTATAAAGTAATGAATTTGTTAGATCTATTGGGTCATTAAGTTGGACTTGAATGACTTTTATTAGTTGTTCATAAAGTATTTTAAGAAATACTATGTATTGTGATGCATGAAAGGGAAATGCTCACTATATAGAGCAATACCATCATGGTTCATGTATAGGATACCTTGACAAAATTGAGGGCATTATTTTTTACCATTTCAAATTTACGTATTAAGTGAACCAAGTGGGAGAATGTTGGACTTTTAGTTTTCTTAGGAAACCATTTGTCTTCTCTAAGCTTATTTACTTCATCTATCAAGCATAGATAATTACCCTTAATAAATAAAGTGGTTAACACTTGCTCTTTTTATTTGGATGAAATAATGAGGGTAGCTCAAAGGTTGTAGGAGTAATAAGTAAGGGTCCCTAGTCTTGTCTATATAAAAAGGGCATGTGTTTTTCATTAAACTGACCCTATAAGATTCTAAGGCAAAAGACAAGAAATGCCTTCTCTACAGAAAATCTCTACTCTCTTTTGTAAGCTTTTCAGTTCTCAAACCTAAATGGCTGGAGGTAAAAGATCCTATAGATCTCTTTATCCTTTTAAGAAGTTTTACAATAATTCCAGGCATTGCCCGGTGCTTACTTTACCTTCACGAAGACTCACATAACTGCATCATCCACCGAGACGTCAAGGCCAGCAATATTTTGTTCGATGATAAGTAGGTCTACAAGATTGTTGATTTTGGTATGGCTCGTGTCATGGCCCAAATATTTTTTGAAGAGAATAAATAATTGAACTACTAATATTCTAATAGTATTTTCTCAAATTTTATAATATCACTTATCATTTTCATCCCATCTGAATCACTTTCTCATTATGTCTTTGAGGTGCTTGCTCGAAGTACAGGCACTTTACATTCGTTGTGCTTTTACTCACAGCGAGGCGAGCAATCATATCCATGATATTCATCTGATGGCGAGCACTAATACTTCTTACGTTGCTAGCTAAGATGGCAAGTACTATTACTCCTTACTTCACTTACCAATATGGCAAGCACTATTACTCTTTTAGGCAAGCACAATATTACTCCTTACATCGCTCACCGAGACGGTGAGTACTATTACTCCTAGCATTGCTCCCCTAGGGGGCGAACAATTAAAAACCTCATGATCTCTACCATGAGGCAAGCACTTTACTTGCAGTAATGCTCACCTACCACATACTCTCTATTCCTCGTTGAGATGGCAAGCACCATCACTCCCTACATTGCTCGATGTGTGGCGAGTAACTAAGTCTCATAATACTTTCCTACGCTCAAGAAACACCATTCCTTATGTTTCTTTGCTGAGTTTTCGAACACTATCCGTCCTATGTTGCTTGCCAAGTAGTGAACACTTATATTCCATAATGCATGCCTAGTGACGAGTACTTTGCACAACTGGCTAATGGAAGTGAGTATGTCAAGAATATAATAGTATGAACCAACCATCAAAAAGTGGATTGTTTCTTGTGTAACAAAATGACCAACAAAAGATACAAAACTTTTTTATATACATAAGAGGATTACATAACAAATTTCCATCCAGGACAACTGCGAAAACAATTTTACCTTTTATATGGGAAAATCCTGGTATAACTCCACTATCGGGACATTGGTAAATGACTACATGACCAATGTCCTGCCATTGGTCATTTACTATCCTATGACGGGTAACTACCCAAGAGTAGATTTGCATTCCTCCGTTCGACAACTAGATATGGTTATCTACAATGATTGCAACTATTGTACTCATAAAGTTCTCAATGGTTATTCTATTGTACAATTCCCTCTAAAAAATAATGAAGGAATAGAGTGAGTTCATCAACTCAGTAAGAGAAAATTCGTGTCAATAGTGTGAACAAATGAGTAGATTATAATAAGCATATAATGGTGCAATAATGGAAAAATAGGCAATTAACATGTATAAATGAGTTTTAATCCCCATGAAATATGAAATGTTACCAAAATTTTTCGAAAATTATTAACCCAAGATAGAATATAACTAAGACATAATCATGTGAAGAATACATCAAATAATCCAGCATTTGTCAACAGCCTCATTATATTATCTTTATATTGTCTTATCCTAAATTTACACATTTATCATTGTTCATTGCTTTCGATATATACCTGTCATCTGCATGCATGATTTTACCCCCCCCCCCCCCGAAAACAAAATTGGTTGTGCACCCTTTACTCCTTTTATCACATAGGATGATCGTCTCACATGCCTCTTACCATAGGGTATACATCCCAAGGACTACATCCATGCCATCGCATGTGTTTCACTATCCCATAGTCAGATCTTATACCAATTTCAAGACCAAAACATCTCTAATTGAGTCTTTTAGGCTCCATTTGGATGTTGAACTAAGCTGAGATAAATAGTAGTGAGTTGAGATGGTTGAATGAGTTTTGTGAGACCCATTTAAGATGAGTTTAGGTGTGTTTGGATATTAAGATTAGTTTAAATATATTTATGGGAAGTTGTAAAATAAATGGTCCCACTATTAAATTTCATTATTCATCTGACATAGTCTAAGTAACTGCAGGCACCAAAACCTGTAAAACAAAAAAAAAAAAAAATTCCTGACAAGCTGCACTTGCAGCCAAACTAGCCAAGTAGAAAAAGTGATAAACAATTGAGTTAGACCCCACGAGAAATGGAAAAGTTGTACACAATGGAAAAAAAAGTAAACTGACAAAGATGAAAAAGTAAAATCGGAAATTAATATTTGTCAGTTGTGGGCCCTATAAATAAGTTCAGTTTTGGACTCTATTCAACTTGTGTAAAAACCTGCGTTTGGATGTTCAACTCAGTTTAAAAATGAAGTGCACTGGACTGAGTTGTGCATCCAAATAGGGCCTTAATGATCAAAATTGGCCAACCTTGTTTCCATAATTTCTTCAACTTATTAAAGGGACATGCTTAGAGCATTGTCATTTGTGCAAGCATATAACTTGATAGTGTAACAACCCGGCCCAATAATTCTAAAATTAAAATATTAAAAAATTTTATTGAGCCTAAATTATATTTAATGGGTCATATTGGATAAGCCCATGAGCGATAAATTATTGAGGTTGATTAGGAGTTTTAATTAACCTCAATAACTTGATTAAATCCCATGTATTATTTATTGAATGAGTTAGATTCATTTTAGAATTTAAAGATTTGCCATTATAAATTTATTTCAATTTAAAAGCATTACTGATTGAAGTTGCCTACACATTCTCAGTCACTTCCAATCTTACATTAAATGAACTACTAGAGTATGTTTTTAATTTTAAATACACTAGAATTACAATTCTAGAATCCTCTTCACCTTAAAATTCCTAAACCCAATCCATATCATCCTATAAATAGAGTCTCATGCATTGTATGTGCACCTACCTCTTTAAGTCTAGGCGTTTTGTTTTTAGCTTTCTTTTTACTTTCAGCAAGTTGTTGCCTCATCTCCCCCACCATGAAACATGACAAGGCCACCATTGTCTCTTCCTTCCTTGTAATCACAACCATCGTCGTCCCTCCATCGCACCATGATCGATTTTGTGTCGAGAATTTTAGGAAACATCACTACAAGGTAAATAGCTTGATCATAAATTAAGATTAACATACGTTAGCTAATTATATATATTATTATTAAAATAAGTTCTTTGGAAGCCAGTGTTTACATACCACACATGTCATGATATTTACAAACACGTCATTCATCATGTTTTATTCCACATATTATAGTTATGTATGTATTATGTATTTCATGCATCTCACATTGCATAAGACACGTAAACTTTCATAAGATCAAATGTAATATAAGTTCAGAACAGTTAATTAGATATTCATTCAAATACATTGTACCAATGCAAATTTATGAGTGAACGTACAAGTCACGGACCTAAACGTGGTCGACCATAATATGTTAGAATACTATTAACAACTCCCCTTGTGGCTGCGAGATGTGGAGCCTGTGCAAAACCTTGCACACAAGGTTAAGTGTGTGGGCCAGTGAGATAAGTATGATAAATCAGATAATTCAAGAAAAATTATGCATGACATAAGCATACGTATGAATAATTATAATTTTAAGTTTTCAGCATGAAATATTTTATGAAAAATCTTATATTAAGTATGTTTACGTTATGATGAGTTTCTTACTGAGTTATCAATTCATTTTAGTTTGTTTTATGTTTTTAAACCACCCCAGGTCAAAATATTTATAAAAGTAGAGCTATAGGATGAGACTTAGTCTAGGGAGGCGTGACAGTAGCTTAGATCATATACAGATATTTTAAGTTATGATTTTTTTATGACATAGATTTTGAGAAATTTTAATAAATACTTCCAGGCACTCCCTCTTATAAATCTCAATATTTTTTTTTAGAAGGAACGATTTTATAGAATCTTTGTATAGCGCAATTATAAAAAATATTTTCAAGTCAAGTTCTATAGTTGCACACCAATTCTCCAGAATTTTCTAAAAATGACATTATTTGTCGTAACCATGAGGAGCGGGGTGTGACATATAGAGACATGCTTGAAGCACTTGAAGCAGTGTCATTTATATGCACAGTTTAATGAGTGATGGAAAAAAGCATACCAGTTTGCCAATTTAATTATTTTTGTTTATTCGAATGATTAATAGAAAGATGCAGAAATGAAAATAATTAATCATCACAAAAAAAAATATTATTAACAGTTATTATTGAATCCAAAATAAAACCAACAGTAAATGATTAATTAGATCCATAATATAATAACAGATTATGGATTGGCACAGTTTCCACTTTAGTATTCAGTAAATTTTAACAATTGTCAGCCGTTCCCCTCTTTTTCTCTCTCTTTCTCACTCTTCACTGGCACTCTGATCCACTGACTTTCACTAATGCTCACCCATTTCTCACTTTTCACCCTTATTTATGCTCTCTTTCTTTTCTCTTCAATACTCTTGTTGTTTTTTCTCTTTACACTTGCCCGTGAGTTATACTACTGGTCCCCTATTTATAGCGCCCGAACTCTTATTGTTGAAGTACGAGTAAATTAGCAGGCAAAGTTAATCCATGTTACTCTAGTGTCTATTCCAACACCCTAGGCTTGGGTGGAATCTCAGTGCCATTATTTCTATTATTTCCTCAAGACTCCTTTGCATGCTCCCCTATCCACAACTGCAATCCTTGTGTTGTTAATAATCTTTAGTTTCCGAGCAAGTTGCTCAGCGCTTCTAAGCAAAAATGTTTGGCCATTCTGAACAGATATGCCGAGCAAGTATGCTTGCTCGACCGATATTCTGAACAAGTATGCTTAGACTTTTCTATGCTAGAATGCTCGGTCTTTCCATATTTGGCATATTCCGAGCAAGTATGCCGAGCAAGTATGCTCCACATTGCCGAGCAAGTATGCTTCGATTCTTTCTGTGCCAAAATGCTTGGTCCTTTAGTGATTGGCATCTTTCGAGGAAAGCAAGTTAGTTAGTTTGCTGAGCAAGTATGCTCGACATCTCCAAGCACTTGTGCCATGCAAGTATGCTTCTCTTTTTTCGGCCATTATGCTTGAGGTTTCCGAATATTCCCTAAGCCCGAGTTCCGACGTGACATTTTACACATACAAATAAGATACTACATTCCAGCAATTAAAGTTTATAAAGTAACTATTATATGTCTATATATATGTTATTAGTTTTAAAATAATATTTAAAATGTAGATCTAGATTTTAATTAAATTGGGTAATAGACATTTATTTATTAAGCTTAATTAATCTGTCGAAAATTACAGCCCAACTCTTACTAGAAGATCAAACACATATCAACACCCTCGTGATGGGAACTAAATTAAAGAAATTCTATTCGCAAATTGGTCTGAGTATTGATTTTTATTAAACACTTTTATTGTATATATTTTAGTTAATAATATTAAATACAGTCTTAGATTATGCAAACATCGAACACTTATTTTGAAAACATTTATTTTAAAAAGGAGTATAACCTACTATTAAAAAATTAATTTTTTTTAATATAAATCTCATATTTATTTATTTATTTAAAAATTATATAAGACGTTTATATATTAATAATTATAAATATTATTCCTCTGACTTATTATTTCACGTAGATGAAAAGTAAATGGTAGGTGGTCCGGAGTATGTCATGCATAGACATCTATAGGTACGTAAAGGCTGACGTATTCAGTTTTAACTTTTGGGGACTTGGTCTTGGAGCTAATAAGCAGCCGGAGGAACTAATCTTTCGATATGCACGGACATGCTCAGAATCTACCTGAGTGGATGAGATTTATGATAAACAAAGTATAGTTAATACTCATCGCTAAGCTGGCTTTGGGTCAAAAGAACTACCAGTCAACCTTAATTTTTTTCAGTAATTCTAAGTTTAGTTTTAAGTGAGTAAGCTTAGTACATTTTCTTTTAAAAAAAATAGACTTATTATTAAATTTTTTTTTTTTTTCCATAGATCTTAGCTTAGCCTCATTTGGTTGAACTGATGAAATCAAATTAGATAAAAATTAAAAATTGAATAAAATATTATTAATAATTTTTTAATATTATTTTTTATTTAAAAATTTAAAAATATTAAACTGTTTATAATATTTTATGTGATAATTTAAAAAAATTATAATAATTATATAAAATGAAATAATTTAAACAGTATAATCAAACCAGAAAAATTACAAATCATTTTTCTAATTTCTTTTTATAAATGATTTCAGTCCAATCCACATCATGTTACTTACGTGCAAGCAAAGATAGACTTTTTCCTGAATAGGAACCTCCGGAGAGACAGCTGGACGTTGAAATTTTCCTAGTCCTACATTAGTAAGTTCGAGAAAATTTGTCACAACTAGATAGCTAAGAATCTTTATATACATTATACCCTGATAAGACTATTGGTGTGTTCTTAGGATGGATCAGTCAACTTTGTAATTGTTTAAGCATGGAATTAGGAGCTGTGGAATATCATTTATACAGGTACCATTCGGAAATCGGGACAATATAAATTCATTCAATATATGAGTAGTTTATAAAACGATGTTCGATCATATGTTTTTAATGTTGAATTTGAACCCCTTCTCGGTCACCTTCATTTTTCTGGCTCCGTCTAAATATTGAGTTGGTCTTATCTCATCTCAATATTTAAATATCATTCAAACACAATTATTTTTTAATTTCAAATCTTAACTTTTTTTATCTAATTATTACAATATTTTCAAACTTTTAAAACATTTTATAAACTCAAATCATATTGCTACTATTCACAAATCATCTTACTATTATTCATAAATTTTTCATCTCAACATCCAAATGACCAAATATTATATTGGGAATAAGGAGCAAAGAGTGCTTTTCACAAAGCATTTTGCTTAAAACATAAACAACTATTGTTTGGTTGAAATCAACAAAATCAAGTAAGATTAAGATAACATACTAAAAGCCAACGTCTGTGTAGTGCTTTAGGCTATTCCAGTACTATCCAATTATATTCTCAGCTTGTCCAAAAGAAAAATAAGAATCAAGGTCTTCGGCGGCTGAGTCTCAGATGCCCTGAACGCATTCGCAAATGCAAGGCAACGATCATCATTTCGGTCTTGGATCTTCTCACATTGGATATGTTTTGAGTGCCGAGCTATCTTCAACATTTTATTAATAAACCTACTACTTTTTCAACTGACATACTTCATACATTCAAACACATTTCAATGGACCTATAAAACCCACTCAAACATTTTAATTCACTGCTATTCACAAATCAACTCAGATATTTAAGATCACCTTAATACCCAAACACATAATATGTTCATAATATTTTCAGCTTCCAGTACCATTCCTGTTTTCCTGCAGGCAAAATAATATGTTCATAAACAATTGGCTACCTATTACAATGCTGATAAATAGCATCACATTAGTAGAGAATTCGATTAATTACTAAGTAGTCTTGGAGGAAAAATGAGCTGATATTTCTTCCGCTTTGTTACAGATATCATTGAAACTACTTAATCGTTGAAAATCAAAGAGCAAGGAAAATAAAGAGAAAATTAGAGAAATGTTTTGTATATATAGTTGCATGGATTCAATCTAGAATACTCTGTAAATTTGGTTCTTGCTTGCTTTGATTATTTAGTTTTAGGGTGCGTTTGGTTGTTGAAATGAGTTGAGTTGAGTTGAGTTTAGATAATAAAATATTGTTAAAATATTATTTTTGAATATTTTTATTGTTTTGAAATTTGAAAAAGTTGAATTATTTATTATATTTTGTGTTGGGATTTGAAAAAATTGTAATGATGAGTGAGATGAGATGAGTTTGGTTAAGGAACCAAACGAAGCCTTACTGTAAGGGCATCCATCTATTTTAGTGAAATGATCTCATACCGTTGAGGAGTCCTTAATTGTCCTCCTTTTAAAAGGAGGGGGACTTGTGTCACTAGATAAGTTAATAGTTGAATAATTAACGCATCTTATGTGATCGGTAATCATTTGTTGAAAGAATAGGAAATTTTCATTTACAAGTCGGTTTACACAACATATCTAATAAACTGCTTATATTACATAATTTGATTTGAAAGAAAAAATTTAAAATTTAAATCTTACAAATTAAATTTTATTTAAGTAATGATTGTAAAGGGGTTTTGCTACACAACCTCCTTCTATTCATCCACACTCCACACTCCACATTTTTTAATATTTTTTAATATTTTTTAAAAATGTTTTTTTGAATTTTTTTTTTTTTAAATATTTCAAATTTTTTATTTACTATTCATATAAAAATTATTTAATAAAAAAAATTAAAAAAAATTTAAAAAAAGATGGAGTGTGGAGTGTTGGGAAGTTGAGAAGATTTATTATTTTTTTAAAAGAATTTTGCGGCGCTTACACACTCTACATTTCAAATATAATTTCTCTTTGCGAATTCAGAAATTTCCCTCTTTTCTAAATATCACCTTTTCTCTCAAGAGAATTGCTAATTCTTTGGCTAAAATTCTAGCTAAATTTAAGTGAAAGTGGTGATTTTTTATTTGGGCTAATCCTTTTGAATTAATGTACCTTACATTATTCGCTAGCTATCTACGCTGTTAAAATATTATGTTTTTCATTTCTTTATTTACTTCTTCAATAATCATATTTATAAAATATAATGGTCACATTTGGAATTTTATCAGTCAATTTTTATCTAAAGTGAATTTTTTTTTTCATCAAAAGATAATATTTGTTCTTTTTATCTAATAGTGTTTTTTTGTCATTTTATCCAACGGTTTTTTTATTTAATTAGCAATATTTTTTTATCTACTTTTATAATGATTCTATTTTCCAAAATCTAACAGTCATATTTATTTGTTTGAACTCGATGGTCTTCTACTTGAATTTGCATCCAACGAGGAATTGGAAGTAATTTTAGTTTTACTGTGGAAGAAGAACTATTAGATAACGACAGAACATCATCATGATGATGTCAGGATCCTATTGAATCAACATCACAAGTTCATCAAATGTAAAAGCCTATTCAAGGCACCAAAGCCTTTGTTAGGATTATTTTGTTGAAGCACTTGTACTTTATCTAAGTGGCTCGTTCGTTTTTGTAAATGAGATGAGATAAAAGTTGAAAAAAATATTATTAAAATATATTATTTTAATATTATTTTTATTTAAAAATTTAAAAATATTAAAATATTTATTATGTTTTGTGTGAGAATTTAAAAAGATTATAATAACTAGATAAGATGAGATAAAAAATTTTATGAAAGTGAACGAGACAGCAAATGTATGCTTTGTGGTCATATCCCACAATTATTTTGAAGTTTTGGTGTCATATGATCATTAGTTTTTTATTTATCAGTGTCTCATAATTGCATAAACTAGTTTGAGTACCACAAACTCTTTTCAATCGATGCTCCAAAACTACAGAGTACGTATGCAAAAAACACAGCATAGCATCATATTTAGTCTACCACAAACACAGATATTCATTGTTAAGAGTACTGATTTGGTCATAAATTAATAAGTTGCTCTATGTGCATGGTACTTATTGGACATGACGCAAACATGGACATTTTGACTGAACTGCCGAGTTCACAATGATTTATCGGAGAATTTGTCACTAGCGGCCGAACCACATACATGATTCCAGTGGGTGCAAATAGATTTTTTTAGTATCGATGGACTCACGAATCTATCCATTTTTTGTATCGAAATGTCTTTTTTTTTTTTAGTATTTGTGTTTGCTTATTTTTTTAGTATTTTATTTTTTATATTATACATAACTTTTTATTTTATTTTATTTTCTTATTAAATGTGTGATATATAGATGATGAGTAATAGAATTTCATTAGTTTAAGAAAAAAAAATTAAAAAAATTAAAAAAAAGTAAAAAAATAAAAATAAAAATAATATATAGTGTATGGTTATGATAAGTCAAAGTCGAAATTAATTGGGACAGAGTCCCAACTCCAAGCTGCATTGCATTATCCTATTTAGAAATTAAATAGGAATGAGTTTAAATGGTTTATAAATAATATAATAAAATATTATTTTTTATTATTATTATTGTTTTAAAACTTTTAAAAAAATTAAATTATTTATTATATTTTATATAAAAATTTAAAAAAATTATAATTATGAGATGAGATGTATCTGGATTCGGTTAAGAGCACTAGCATTGGTCTATGCATATCTATATGCAAAACTATATTTGCCTAACATGACTCAAAAAATACTCACATTGGCTTATGCATATGCATAAATTTGGCTAGTAAACAGTTGTTATCCAAATTTGGATAACAACTATTCACTCCATTAAACATAATTTAATTGTTATTTCTCTCTCCTTCCACTCTTTCTCTCTCAATCTTTTCTCTTTCTTCCTCCCTCAACAATACAACAAATCTTCATATACACATTCATTTTATTATTATAATATATATTTTTTTTTCATTTTATTATATTTTTAATATATTATATATATAATTATATTTTTTATCATTGCATTTATATTATTAATGTCAAATATATATAGTGGATGTTAATTACAAAATATATATAAAAATTTTGATTTTAGAAAAAAAATAATAATAATAATTTATTATTATTTGGTCTCAAATATGCATAAGTCAATGTGGGAGTTTTGCTTAAATGGTAAAGTGGTTATGCAAAAGAGGTAATTTTATATATGCATATGCATAAACCAATGCTAATGCTCTTAATGGTTGGCCTGCTCTCCTGTGCAACTTCCCAACTCCCAAGAATGCATTAATATTTTTTCATTCATTATTTATGACATAAACAAAACTAAAGAGAAAAAAAAATAGAACCAGACCAAAATGCAAGTGACCACCGTAGACTTGATATTTTTATGTATGGAAATGTTTTTTAGTTGGAGTTTTATGTCCTTAAAACTTGATATTGAAACACAATACTTCTTTCATTAGGATTTGTATTGTATGCACAAAAGCATAAATTTACAATATTAAGCTAACTTTAGCAATAAAATTTTCGTAGGTGTTCAGCATTCCAGAAGTGTGGCAGCTCGTTTCCTTGAAAGTCTCGAAGCTTATAGGAGCCCGGGCGATTGGTGGCGGTGACCACGTAGGGGTCTTCCTATCGGGGGCCTAGCTTTCCTCATCTTGTGTTGTTGTTCTTGTTTCTTTCAGTACGAGGTCTCCAACTTTGAATCACTTGCTTGTTGAAACATCGTTCGACCCTCCTTTTATTGGTGGCGGTTCTTATCTCTGCCTCCAGTTTGACTTCTTCCAACAAATCAAGATGTTCCTCCAATCACTTGTCATTAAAGTCTTGCTCGAAGTGCTAAACTCTGTAGGTGGGAATCCCGACTTCCACTAGCGACATTGCCTCGTGGCTGTAAGTGAGTGTGAAAAGAGTTTCCTTGGTTGTTGTCTTTACTATGACCCGATAGGCCCACAAGACACAATGAAGTTCCTCTGCATGCGCCTTTCCTATCGTCAAGTCACTTCTTGAGCATTCCCATCAACGTCTGTTGGTCGCCTCCACCTGTCCGTTAGACTGGGGGTGGCCTGAAGACGAATATCGAAACTCAATCCCCAACTCTCGGCACCAGTTACGGTAGTAATCGGAATCAAATTATCTCTCATCCGATATTATAGTGCGTGGGATGCCAAACCTGCAAATCACTGTCTCCATAGGAACCGCATAATGTTGTTCATCATGATGGTTGCTAGGGCCTCGGCCTCGACCCATTTGGTGAAGTAGTTCACAGCTACTACCACGAATTTTACTCTTCCCTTACCAGGGGGAATGGGCCGACCAAGTCAATTCCCCACTAGCAAATGGCTAAGGTGAAGTGATCGACGTCAATTCTTTCGATAGGCATTGGGGCACTTTGGCGTACTCTTGGCACTTACTACATTTCCGAGAGTACTCATCGGCATCTCGCAAGGCACAGGGCCAGTAATACCCCGCCCTCATTACCTTTCTAACTAGCACCTTTCCTCCCGAGTGATTGCTGCAAACCCTTCGTGTATTCCTGACAACACATATTCGGCTTCTTTAGGGAAGATGCACCTCAAGAGAAGTGTCAAGTGGCCCCTTCGGTACAAAATTCTCTGGATCAGAGTGTAGAGTGTTGCTTGGTTCCTAATCTTTCTGGCTTCTTACCTGTCGTCAGGCACGTTGTTGGCATCCAAGTACTTGATGATGTCCTTCGCCCAACCCATGGTTCTGGGCTGTATCTCCATCACCTCAATCCATACAGGGGGTACTTTGACTGTTTGGATCATTGTATGCTCTAGCGGGGGGGAGTCTTCTTGCCCAAGTGCCGCGTGTGTTAGCTTGTCCGCTTTCTGGTTTTCTTCCCTCGACACTTGCTAAATCTGTTTGTACCTGAAGTGGGGTGTTCTGCTTCTACTAGTGCCAAGTATACTTTTCGCTCTTCATAGAGAACTCCCCTCGTACTTGATTGACCACCACTTGCAAGTCAGCTCACATTTCAATTTCTGCGGCACCCAGAGACCTAGCTACCGCAAGTCCTGAAAGCAATGCTTCATACTTCGCCTTGTTGTTTGTGGTCTTGAATGCCAACTTGATGACGTAATTGTACTCTTCTCTCTTAGATGTAACGATATGCACCCCCACTCCCCCTCCAAACCAGCAAGAAGATATCCACGAAGACTTGTCAAGGCTTCACGGGAGGTGCATATTCGCTCTCTACTGAGAAACCAATAAATTCAGCCAAAAAGTTTGCCAGCACTTGCCCCTTGATAGTATTCTACAGCGCGCACTCGATGTCAAACTCGCTCAGCTCTACTGCCCAATTCATAAGCCAGCCCAAAGCTTTCGACCTTTGTAGGATCTTTTTTAGAGGGGTCTCTGTGAGAATCTTTACTGGACGAGTTTGGAAGTATGGGCGTAACTTACGTGTGATTACCACCAACACAAAGGAGAGTTGTTCTATGCGGGGATACCTGGCTTCAGCCCCACGATATGCTTGGCTAGTGTAGTAGACTAGTCTCTGGACTCCATCCTCTTCATGCACTAATGTCGAAGAGACTGCCTGGGGGGAGACCGACAAGTACAGGGTCAGTGTTTCCCCCCACTTGGGTTGGCTAAGGAGCAATAGGCTTGTGAGGTACTTCTTGAGAGCCTCGAATGCTAGGTCGCACTAGTCGTCCCATACCTATGTCTTTCGCAGAACCTTGAAGAAAGGCAGACACTTGTAGGTGGATTTTGACACTAACCTATTAAGAGCCACCACTCATCCAACTAGTTTTTACACCTTGTTTATACTTCGGGTGGGGCAATGTTGAGGATGACCTCCACTTTTTTGGCATTGGCTTCGATTCCGCATTCTAACACAATAAATCCCAGAAACTTCCCTGATCCGACTCCAAAGACACACTTCTTCGAGTTCAACTTTATCTGGTATTGTCTCAGTATTGCAAAAGCCTCCCTCAAATCGCTCAAGTGTTGTTTCGAAGTCTCACTTTTAACCAACAAGTCGTCCACGTACACCTCCATGTTTCTTCCTACCTAATTTTTTAACATACGATTGACCAGCCGCTGGTAGGTGGCCCCCACATTCTTCAGCCCAAAAGGCATTACCGTGTAACAATACAGGCATCGATCGGTGATGAATGAGGTCTTCTCCTCATCCTTCGGATTCATACGAATCTAGTTATACCTAGAGTAAGCATCCATGAAACTAAGCATACGATGACTTGCCATAGTATGCCATCCATATTGATGCGGGGAAGTGGGAAGCTATCCTTCGGGCAGGCTTTGTTGAGGTCGGTGAAGTCAACACACATTCTCCACTTGCCATTTGGCTTTTTCACGAGCACCATGTTGGACAACCATTCTAGATAGTGGGCTTCTCAGATGAATCCAGTGGCTAACAGGCGGTCCACTTCCTCAGCTATGGCGATGTTTTTTTTATGCACTGACACTTTGGCGTTTCTGCCTCACCCTTTTGGCATTTGGGTCTATGCTAAGGCTGTGTTGTATGACTTCGGGGGCTATTTCGGGCATGTCCTCATGGCTCCAAGTGAATACGTCTTGGTGCTCAACTAGGAGTTGCTGCATGGCGATCCGCGCCTTAGGCATCATTCGCTACCGAACCTTATAGTGGCTTCTGGTCGATTCGAGTTTAAGGGAACAAACTGCAACAGCTCATTTGGTTCCACCTTTCTGATTCTCTGCTCATCTCAGATTCACCTTCAGCTGGGGCACAAACGGGCGACGGTGGAAAGGTGCAGTCATCCACCATAGGGCATGCCGCATTCACCCTACCACTCAGAGGCACCCCTTCCTGGGTATGTTCTCATCTCCCTTCCGCAGCATCTCCTCCTCCAA
Organism: Cyclocarya paliurus; assembly: GCA_029856935.1. Lineage (NCBI taxonomy): Eukaryota > Viridiplantae > Streptophyta > Magnoliopsida > Fagales > Juglandaceae > Cyclocarya > Cyclocarya paliurus. The sequence continues at coordinate 20,891,863 of CM056957.1, read as the reverse complement.
TCCTTGGAATTTTGCTTCCTTGTTGGTTAGCTTCCATGTTCGTTAGCGCTATTGGTGAGCTTTCGAGTGGTTTGGAACAGGTTATCACAAGCATACGAAGTATACAAAAGATCTACGACGATCCCACATATGACGCCACTGTTAACCTCCTGTTTCGTATGCCTTAGAGCCAAGTTCCAACAACTCAAATTTTCAGAGCTGGACCTATAAAAACAAAGTAGAAAGTAGCTGGGAGAAGGTGGCCTTAGGGTCAGGGAGTCTCATATGCTAAAGTTAGTACATTATTTTAGAAGTTTGGAAATAATGAGAGAGGTTAGAGACCAGAGGGTTTTTTTGTACTTGGAAATTGGTATTTATACCCAGAGTCTAGCGGGGACAGATCGTGCTTACCCCTTGGAGTTCATATCCTTTTTACTATTCCTTTTGTTAGAATCCTTTAATGCAACGTGCTTCTGCGGCGGTCATCATTAATGTGGCGTGTAACTCGGGCAGTGGTGCCATTATTTCGGCTTGATTTCCTAATTTGTTTTACTCTGCTGGTGTCTTTGGTGGGCTATCAATATTTCCATGTCAAAAGATTGATGATTCCTCGTCTTTCTCATTCTGCCCTATACAAGTCCCCATGAGTGGGGTGTGGCCAAGCGGTGTCAGGCATGTTCGTCCCATCAGCCGTCATTATTTACCTTTCCTTACAATTGACTTACTTCGTGTGCAAATTTGGGTCCGGGGACCAGGTATCGGGACGAAGCCAATTACTCTTGGCCAAGCGCCCAATGGACTTATGATGTGAGGGGGAAAATCCCTTACAGAGGATACCATCTTTTTTAAAAGTAAAGCACAATCAACAAAAATTGAAAAGCAATTCAAAGAGAACAAGAATAAAGGCAACACTAGGTTGAGAAAAAAAAATGTAATCGAAGAAAAAATTGAACCTAACAGTCTAAAATTGTTGTTTAGATGTTTTTTTTGCATTTCAATTTCAAAATTTTTTTTTGACAAGACATATATTCATGTAAAAATTGGTCAAACTTTTTACAAAAGTTTGTGCAAGACTTAATACTTGTACAAATCATGTCTCATATAAAAATATTTATCCTATATAGAGTAGATGTGCTAGTTTTTATGTGAGGATTTTGACTGAACCTACCCCTTGCTCGCATATACATATAAAAATTAGATATAGTCCAGTACCCATGACCCATGACTTGGCAAGCTGAGAGGCGATGGGAAAGAAGTCCAAGCCAGCCCAAGAAGGAAGAGGCAGATGGCCCTCCCTCGAGCCTAATGCATTAATGAGGGAAAGATCGGTTGGGATCCTGTCTCCTGCAGGATCGGCCGCATTAAATGCAACGTTGAATGGTTGACACCAAAGTCGAGTCCCTGCTGTTGACAGGAACGGCTGCATTAAATGAGATAACATGCCGTCTAGAACAGGGGATGCCCATTACATTGAGAGAAGAGTCTGGGATCCTTCAAGGGATTTAAGATAAATAGGAAACGGCCAGTAACAAAAGAAGATTAATCATTCTCTAAACTCTTTGAGCTTTCCCCATCTTGTTCTCTATGAAAAATATGTTATGACTTTGGCATCGGAGATGTCACGGACACACCCGACCGCCACTTCTTACTCCCTTTCAGGCACTCAGAGAAGTGTTAAAGTTGGTGTTTACAAACTCGCCTTAACACCCGTAATACAAACTACAGTAAGGTTAAAGTATTCCTCTAATACAAACAATGTACCTTGCACATGTTCCCACTAGTACTCAAACATATGGCACCTCCGAGTAATCAACACCATTCTACATGCCATCATTAAGGCCTTATTTGGTTAAACAGTTAAGATGAGATGAGATGAGATGAGATGAGATGAGATAAAAAATTTATGAATAGTAGTGAAATAGTTTGAATTAAGATTTTTATGGGATTTAAAAAAATGATAGAAAAAAAGTTATATAGAAAATTTATAGTTAAAAAAGTTAAATTATAATTTTTTAATATAATTTTTATTTTTAAATTTGAAAAAGTTGAATTATTTTTGTGTTTTGTTTAAAAGTTTGAGAAATTTGTAATGATTAAATGACAATTTGATAATTTGAAATTAAAAAATATTTATTTTTAAATTATATTTAAATGTTGAAAATAAGATAAGATAATTTTAAAAATTTGTAAAACCAAGAACGAATGCACAAACTATAATTGCAGTACACGCAAACAAAAGAGAGTATTTTCTTCCCGTGGGCTTTCTTCCTTCCAATGAAAGCCTCTCAAAAGAAGCACATTCAAAACTGACTTCAAGTTCCAACCTTCCACGCGCAAGTAGTAGGTGTGTAATACGTTGCTTACGTATTTTCTTTTTGGCTGTTTTCAATGAGTTAGTTGTAAATATTTCCTTTTCCTTTTTTTTTTCAAGACAAACCCAAAACAGAGTTGAACTTGAATCTCCATCCAGCACTACTCGAAAGAGCGGTTCTAGTCCATCATTTATACGCTAGTTGTTTTTGTAAATTTTTATTTTATTTTTTTATTTCTATTTTTTTAATATATTTAAATATTTTTAAAAAATACATCAAAATATTTAAAATCACTTTTTTAATTATTAAATAAATTTTTTTTTCCAAGCCGTAAAATAAAACGGTCAATAGGCATAGCAGCTTTTTTCCTACTCGAAATTTTTCAGCTGAAAAAGGTAAAATGCCAAATGGGCTCCAAGTGGGACCCGTATCTCAAGAAACGTTGCCTAGTGTCCTACGTAATATTTTGTCAAAAAATAAAAAATAAAAAAGATATTTACATTAGTAAAGAATAGAATCGTCGTGTAATTCTTTTAAAAAAATAAATAATTATGAAATTCATTTTTTTTAATAATTATACGGTTATTATTAACTTTTTAATAATAAAATTTATTCTTTTTCAAAATAATTACATGGTACTTGTACATTTTATGATTGTACGTATCATTATTATTATTTTTTAAAATAAGTAATATTAGATATTATCATAGATAGTGCAAGCGCAACATATTTATTTTTTAAAAAAGTAATCTTTACTATTAAAAAATTAATTTTTTCATCTATATCTCATATTTACTTATTTTTTTTAAAACCAGTGCACGACACTTATGCACTCTGTGACTGTAAATAGGATTTCTCTTTGCACAATAAATTGATATCAATTCATGATCACCAAGATAAAATACAAGAGCGATATTACTCTCACCTAGGGGTGTAAGAAAAAATCAGAAAATCGGTTGAATCGGACAGAACCGATGGATTTGGTGCAGTTTGTAACCGGTTCAAAACCAATGCGGTACTGATTTTCATATTTTGAAAATCGGTTTAAACTGAACCGGCCTAGTACATATATATTTTTAATATTTTATATTATATATAATTTTTATATTATTATTATATATTATATGCTATATTTCTAATTAATATAATATGAAATTCTAATCTTATTATTCAAGTTTATTAATCTCACTAATAAGTTAGAAACTACTTTTTCTTTTTCTTTTTTTTTTTTGAATTTTAGTTAGACACTACTTATATTATACTACTATAATTGAACATTAAAGAATTAGTAATTATTAATAATAAATACTAAATTCTCACAATTAAGTTTAATATTTAAAAAATTATAATATTAAATATATATAGTGTCACATATGTAAATGGCAAACCGAAAAATCGGACTAGACCAAACTGAAACCAAAAAAATCAAAAGTTTTGGTTTTGGTGATGAATAAGTTCATATTAGTTCTTAAATTTTCAAAACTGGTATATATCGGTTTGGTTCCAAAATTTCTTCAAAACCGGACCAAATTAGACCCGTTACATCCTTACTCCCACCAAAAGTTCAGTACCGAACAATGTAAATCTTTTTTTTTTTTTTTTCTTCAAAAAATTTTTTAAATTACTTTAAACGTTTTAAAAATAAACTAAAATTTACAAACTTATTAAAAAATATTTACTTAATCATTAAGTAAAAAAAAAAAAAAATACAATTGGGTATATAAATTCGGTGAGAGTAATGTTCCTCTAAATACAATTTCTAATCAAGTTCTATTATATGTCAAAAATATAATCTCATGATTACTCTAGAGTTTTAATCAAAACAGCAGGGAAACTTCTTCGTAAAAAATTTCAAAAAGAAATGAATGTCTTGTTTATTATGTCTAGAATGATAAAATGGTTGTTTAAACAAACTAATATGGTTTTTTTATTATATCTTTACAAATATATTATTTTTACATAAATTGAAGCGAAGAATTATATTTAATATTTATAAGGTGATATGAATAATATGGGTTTTGCTACATAGAAGTCGTTATGTTAATACATCACTTAAAATGAGACTCGTTATAATTTAAAAAATATCAAAGCATGAATATTTTTTAATATTATTAATATAAAAAGCTTCCATTGACATTGTTTTAAAAAAAAAAAATGTAAATTAATTTTTTAATGCTACTCGTCATTTCAATTCTTATCATCATCTTATTATCTTATGATGTGATATTAAATGATTTGAAATGATTTATTATATTTTACTATAAATTATATAAAATTTAGATAATGAAAATGAAAATAATAAATAAATTTTTTCTATCTTATAATATATTCTTATGAATATTGCGGAAGACATAAAAAGTTAGCCCACGTGGCCTCCAATTTGACTTTCACCTGTGTATAATATAATTAAAATAAAGGAAGATCCCAAATAGTCAAGACCTGGGTTTCAGGTTGGCCAAGTCAACACGCCCCTTCCTTTCAGACCTGTCCGCTGAGCTACAAGTGATTTCGCGCATACGTTTTTTTATTGAGCAAGATAAAAAATAATAATAATTTTAAGAGAAAAAGAAGATTATGTATTTCGAATATTATTTTTATCTTTAATTCACAATATTTCATTAAATAAATATTACGTATCAATATCAATACACAATTTAGATCAGTTTAGATATATAATTATTTCATCTCATTTTAATTATTATAATTTTTTTAAATTTTTATATAAAAATATAATAAATAATTAAATTTTTTTAAATTTTAAAATATAAAAAATATTAAAAAATATATTTTAATAATATTTTATTTAATTAATACACAATTTAGATCAGTTTAGATATATAATTATTTCATCTCATTTTAATTATTATAATTTTTTTAAATTTTTATATAAAAATATAATAAATAATTCAATTTTTTTAAATTTTTAAATATAAAAAATATTAAAAAATATATTTTAATAATATTTTATTTAATTACTATTTAAAACATCACATTTTATATCAAGCTTAAATCCGCGAACTTTTCCTGCCACCATCAACCATCAGAACCCATAAATGCAATTCAATATTCGTAGGAAACCCAAACGAATCATTTACCGGCATCCCACCCGTCTTTCCCACACGACAACAACCCCCACGAATTCTCTCAAAATCAAACATAAATTTTCGTATAAGCTCGAGAAGTCTTTCCTGTTTTTATCTTTCATGGGCTAGCTCTGGAAACCACAGAAAGAGACATGAACAAGTTGAAGAATTCCCTCCAGCATCTCATGAAGCCATTCAAGTATAGTCCAAGCAAAGGTAACGAGCAAAACCCAGTTCCTATTTTTCGGATATGTTGTTTGAGCTTGCTACGTTCCTGACCATGACATGATTTATGTTGTTTCTCTTTTGTGATCTGTCAGAGGAACAGGATGAAGAAGAGTTGGAGAAGATTGCTCAACAGGAACAGAAACTATTTCCGTACGAGACCTTAGTTGCCGCCACACGAGATTTTCACCTAACTCACAAGCTCGGCGAAGGTGGCTTTGGACCCGTATACAAGGTTTGATTAAATTCAGCTGTAATTTGGGTTTCCAAAGAAGTTTAAACTTTAAACTCTGTATGGTTTCTGAGAAAGTTTAAGATGTAAGTTTAGATATACAGTTCTATTAGCTTGTCCACCCCCCTCCCCTCCCCGGGGCACTGGAAACATAAATATCCAGATTTTAATGTAATGGGAAATGATTTAATGATGTGCCTGTTTTCTCAATTTTCTGGTATTTTCGCATTTTTATCTTTTATTTTTTTATTTTTGAAATAGAACAGAGCGTGAGAGTGCGAAAATGCCTCATCCTCTATAATCTTTGAAAAATACGTTTTGGGACTTGCCGGGTGCGTAAAAAGTTGTACGTCTTTTGTTTTATAATGGTGAAGGAGATAAAAATTAATGAGACAAGGAATGAAACTAACTTGGTCAGTTAATTAGGAACAACTTAATCATATTGGTTTACAACGGAAAATTGAGATTTTAGAAAATAGCGATGGTTTCTGAAAATTTGTGGGAACAATTTAGAACATAAGATACAACCACTAATATTATACACATGAATATTACCAATTTAGAAGATAGTATAGAACCATTGATATCATGTACATCATATGTATATGTTTAATAGTTAAGCCACTTGCCTCAGAGTAGTATTTCTATAGTGTTAAATTATTAAATTTGCAGAAGCATATTTTTTCCACGCTTGAGTTTATATTCCAAATGAACCTCAAAGGGCAATTGAAACATCTTCTAAGTTTTGGGATGCTTTTGCTAATAGGGGAAGTTGATTGATGGGAGAGAGATCGCAGTGAAGAAGCTCTCACACAACTCAACCCAAGGGGAGAAAGAGTTTAAAAATGAGGCTAAGTTGTTGGCACGCGTTCAGCATCGGAATGTTGTGAATTTGTTGGGGTATTGTGTCCATATGGCGGAGAAGCTACTTGTTTATGAGTATGTCTCCAATGAGAGCCTTGACAAACTTCTATTCAGTAAGTTCTCCGCGACTCTCTGCTACTTTCCTTTATTAACATTCTCCTTCTTGTTTTCTCTTATTTGCACTCACTTAATAGGAGATTTTTATTTAAAAGTGAAATGAAACTGAAAGAGGCCTTATGTTTAGGTTCTAAGTTCATAGCTAATAACAGCAGTTATAGGAGTAGTTTGTAGTTCTCCCCATTATATTTCTCTGTTTGCTAGCCATGTATAGTACGTTTTGGGGAATTTTTTCTTTGCTTTATTCTTCTACCATCTGTTGCATGCACTATGTTAATCTAAATAACAGCAACTGAGTTTTGAAACAGATAATTTTTTTTTTTCTGTAGTTCATGGGTTATTGGTTGATTATTTTGGATAGATTATTCTGGAAACTCATCTGTATTAAAATGACTTAGAATTAAAAGAATGCCGAATTCTTTTGAAACAAAAATTAAAAGAATGCTGAATTCTTTTTAGTATGTCTATGCACATTCTAAGTTGGGCTGGAGGCCAAGTTTAGAATTTCCCAGTGCCAGTTGGGCAACAAGTAGAATTTGATGCAACAACCTTTAGACACGATCATAATCAGACAAGCTCAAATGTGGAAGACCTCTTTCAGAGATATTGTAATGTACCACAAGAGGTCCATCCAATAAAAGTTAGAATGAAATGTAAATGGGAAGACATTTGGATTAAAATCATCCGCTGATAATTGTAGCTGTTTAGTGGTAGAAATAATTTTTTCGAATCTTCTTTTCTCTATGATAGGCCATTGTGTCATGTCATCTCTCCCAACAGCATTCAATTTAGCCTTAGCAGCTGTGTTTGGTTTGCCCCTAAAATTAAACTCCTGTTAGTTATGAAGCCTTTAGCTTGATCATTTATGATTCAAATGTTTTTAACAGGTTTATGGGTCGACAATGTCGGGGACAAAAAGCCATGCTTTCTTTAACAGACCTGTTGGTACTTAAAAAATCTCCATTAACTGTGACATCTTTTCTTTAGATAGAAAAATTACATTTGAAGGTAATTTCACAATACTTCCATTCATGAAGTAATAGCAAAGGTGAAATATACCGATAAAAAATATATATACACACACACACACATATATATATATATGGCAAAGGTGAAATATGGCCATCTATGATTTTATTTGAGATTGTCAGTCTTGGTACTTGATTTCTGGTCTATTTCTTTTGGAAGAGATGATGGCCTGCCATATCTTCATTTTTCTTGCAATTCATCTTCTGGTAAAAAAAATGGCGCGAGGGGAGTGGCATTTTCCCTTTAAATAGTTCTTTCACATCTGAATTTAGTTTTGTCATCTTGCACTAAACATTGTGAAGGTGATGGCCTTGCAACCTTGACTTACCTTTACATTTTGAATTTGTCTGCTCTAAGCTACCAAATCTTCTAAATTGTATGGCTTCTTGACCAATCCTCTAGCACAAAGGTTGTGGGCCTGTGGCTCGTTGTGGAACAGAAACCCCACCACTTTGTTTTTGTTTTTAAAATTGAATGGTTCAAACCACTTAGTTTATTATCATTTAAAATAGTGATTATACTTCAGTTTATTTTCCTGGCGTGAATAATGTACCAAAGTGCTTTCTAGTCATATTGATGGTGGTTTTTATATTGTATCTAAATACAGAAACCAATAGAAGAGAGGAGCTTGATTGGAAGCGGAGGTACGAAATAATTGCAGGCATTGCCCGTGGCTTGCTTTACCTTCACGAAGACTCGCATAATTGTATCATCCACAGAGACATCAAGGCCAGCAATATTTTACTCGACGATAAATGGGTGCCAAAGATTGCTGATTTTGGCATGGCTCGACTCTTCCCAGAAGATCAAACGCATGTCAACACCCGCGTGGCTGGAACCAAGTAAGTTATTGAAAAATTTCTACTTGCAAATCGGTCTGAATACAGATTTCTATTAAATACTTTTACTCTACATATTTTAACTTGTTATTTCACGTACATGAATAATATATAGTGGGTATATGGCTCCGGAGTATGTCATGCATGGACATCTATCAGTGAAGGCTGATGTATTCAGTTTTGGGGTTTTGGTCTTGGAGCTAATTAGCGGCCAGAGGAACTCATCTTTTGATATGCAAGTCGATGCTCAGAATCTTATTGATTGGGTAAGAATTAATACTGTTGTGATTTTTGATAAACAAGGTATTAGGTTAATCCTCATAGGTGGACCGGCTTTTGGTCAAAGAAAACCGGTGGGCAACCTTGATTTTGCTTCTTCTTTTGTTTTTTTTTTAATATTTCAGTCCAATCCACATCATGTATTCATGATGTGTGCTTAAGTGCAAGCAAAGACTTTTTCCTACATATAAACCTTCGGAGAGGGATCTGATTGTACTGTGCTAAGGTCGAGAACATTGGTCAAAACTAGATAAGCAAGAATATGAACTCCAAGCTGTTGGCCCAAGTGGTGAAGACTTTGGTCTTGAGATATCATTCATTTCAAGGTTTAAGGTTCAGCACCTCATAGGTGCAAATAATCCTTTGCGGTCACACCTCCTAGTGAAAAATTAGCGATTTAACCAGTTTTGTATAGGAAAATTTTTAAGGATACATTGCACTAGATCGGAGTTTATTCTGCAGGAATGGGTCTGAAGGGCCCTACCTTAGAGAGGTTCCCCATCTCTGATATAAAAAAGAAGATAAGCAAGAATCTCAATATCCCATGACATGACTATATTTATGGGAGTTAGGACGTCATATTATTGTAAAAAAAAAGAAAGAGAGAGAGATAGAAAGAAAGAAAGAAATAAATCTCTTAAATTCTTATTCAAATTTTAAAGATTCCAAATAAGAGTGATATTCATGAAGTATTGCTATACAATAATAACTTAAGTGATTTCACATCTTACCTGGATGGGGGTTTCTTGATATTGCTACAGGCATACAAGCTTTACAAGAAGGGTAGAAGCTTGGAGATCATGGACTCTACATTAGCATCATCTGCACCCACTGAACAAGTAGCAATGTGCATTCAAATAGGGTTGCTATGTGTACAAGGTGATCCGCAGCTACGACCCACCATGCATCGGGTGGTCGTGATGCTATCGAAGAAACCAGGCCACATGGAAGAACCAACAAGACCGGGACTGCCGGGATCCCGATACCGAAGATCTCGCCGGCCTCCCGGACTATCTTCAACTGTTGGAACTTCTACTTATCGGTCAAATCAATCCCACACTTTTGAATCTACCTCTAATGCCATTACTACAACGGCAACCACTTCGGCTACCACCCCAGGAGTAGAGCCTCGTGGGAAACATCCCATGCCAAGTTAGAGTCAATCTATTAGGAGATTTTGTTGATTCTTTGTGCATTATAAATAGATTTATAGTTGGTCGGATTAGGCTACATTTGGATGTTGAACTGAGTTCAGTTGAATTGAGTTCTTTATGAATAGTAGTGAATTGAATAGTGAAGAGAGTTATGCGGGACTCATCTAAACTGAGTTTAAAGTGTGTTTAGATGTTAAGATGAGTTTAGTACTTTTTATGAAAAATTGAAAAAGATTGTGAGTCTCACGTATAAAGATGTTTTAAGTTTAAAAAAGTTGTGAGTCCCACGTGTAAAAATGTTTTGAATTGAAATGAGTTTAGTAATTTGAAAGTTAAGTGTTTGGAACGACTTAACTTTAAATTATACTGAACTCAGCTGAGATCAACTGAGTTCAGTAACCAAATAAAGCTTAATATGCACATATTATGATCTCATAGTGGAAATTTTGTAATTTATTATGTATAAAATGAAAACAAGCTTTGCGTGGGGTTCTGCCGCGTGTCATTGCATGCACTTGTGTCAAGCAATTTTTTACTTTTATTTTTCATAATAGTCTCCTAAGAAAATATTAATGACGTACCTTGTTTATATACTGTGTCATCTTTTCATTGGATCGATTAAATTGCCTGCTATAATGTTGCTTAAATCGATCGTTAGGTATCTTGACTAAATAATACCTCTAGTGCTCCATTTAATTCTATTCAATGTTAGGTAAAGAAACAATATTATATTGTTAAGTAATTAAACACACTAAAATATTAACAAAAACGCTAAAATCAAAATTAAAATAAATATTTTTAAAATATTATTTTAATTGAAGATTGTAGAAATATTGTAAAAGGGTTTTTGTTTTTATAATTTCTCTAATAAATATGTATAAAATCTAGACTACCTCTTAATAGTCGCCCATAGCTATTCCGAGGTCCCACTCCCCCATGGCTTTTTATTCTATTTTTTTATTTCATAATATGCTGCCAAGGTGCCATTAATTTGGAGGCAAGACTGTTCATAAAATGTCGATTATTTTGCTTCTAAGTACTGCATCGTATCTAACATTCACATGGTTTTAAAAGACTCCTCTCTCTTAAAAAAATTCCTCTACCTTCTCTCTAAAAACCCACAATCCTTCTCAGCCGGTTTGGGGTTGGAGCAGCTCTTCCTCCCTCCTCCTTTTGTACTCTCCATATCCCTTTCAACCGTGTAAAATTTTCTAGTTATTTTTTGCATTTTTCTTCACTACTAGGTCGGAAGATGCCCAATCTATTACCTTTCGACCACAAAATTTGTACACGTGCCACACCACCTCACTCGCCAGATGTCAACATTCAAGATGTGCTAAGAAATGCCGCCTTCTAACTAGCGCGTGAGCCTCACACGCCGCCACTAATCCAACACTCTTGGCTGCTTCACGCAAAGCACCTACATATTAGACTCATATCTGTAAACTATGCCTGACCCTATATACCTCATTCCCATGGTTAAGAATTACTCTTATTGACACTCGGACAAATTAACCATGGTTAAGATATCTAATTAGATCCAATTGCTAAAACAAGCAGAGCATGTGCCCGTGAGGTGAGAGAGGCTCAATAAAAATTTTATTATAGATAGGGGCGGAATTGTGTAGAAGACTGGGGGTAGGTAGCGGTTTAAAAATTAATATAATATATTGTATATTTATACATTTCCTTAAAATATTTGAGACTGACACTAGCCTTGATTTGATATGCTAAAATCTAACTCTATGAACACAGCCTTGAACATTAGTCATGGTTAAAGATAAAATATAAAATTTTCATCTCATCTCATCATTATAATTTTTTTAAATTTTTATATAAAATATAATAAATAATTTAACTTTTTCAAATTTCAATTCAATTTTTTCAAATCTCAAAACAATAATAATATTAAAAAAATCATATTTTAAACTTTCATTTAAAATAAAAAATTCTCATCTCACTTCTCAAACCTGCCTTGTCTAACCATTTGAGCCTAAGTTCTAAATTACATAACCCCATTCTTCTCACATACACCCGTGTATCTCTCTTTCTCTTTCTCTACAACACTAAGGTTGCATTTGGATGTTGAGATGAATAATAGTAAGTTGAGATAGTAAAGTGAGTTTTATGAGATCCACCTAAGATGAGTTAGCTGCATTTGGATTAGGGGTGCTACCAGCATGGTGCAGAGCGGTGGGCCCCCTGCCCCGCACCGCGCTCAACCCATTATCTAAAAATGTTTTTAATCTAAAAATATTTTTTATACCCAAATTATAATATAATTTAAAGTATAAATTAAAATTTATACATTTAAAAAAAATATAAATTCATTATAATTATATTTTGGATTGTCTTGACCTCCTAAACTAACCATTATATAGGAGGCCACGGTAATACAATAGTGATAGTTAAGCAATGTGGGACTTAACACAGTCTCACATTGCTTAACTATCACTATTGTATTGCCGTGGTCTCCTATATAATGGTTAGCTTATGAGGCTAAGACAATCCATTAACTTGAAGTTGAATTCAAGTTTTTTACAATTTGTATATGTCTATATACAATACCTACCCACCCATGCTAGGCGGGGGGCGGATTGACCTCGGCGAGGCCCCGCTCCACACTCCCTCCCTTTTTAATATAAAAAATTATAATTTTTACTATTTATATAAATATATTGTATATAAATATATACACTTTGTAAAATAATTGAATTCAATTTCAAGTTAATGGATTACCTGAGCCTTCTAGGCTAACTATTATATAGGAGGTCAAGGCAATATAATAGTGATAGTTAAGCAATGTAGGATTTAGAAACCTAACCCATCAAAGCACAGCTGCACAGTTGGTTTTCTCCGTTTAGCTTGCATAGTCAAAGCAGTCCCAACCAATAACATTAGATTTCCAGCTCAGGATATGCTAATTTAAACATGTACTGATGTCTACTATTACTATTTACTTGCAAGAACAACTCTGTTTTCTTTTCTTTTATCTTCATCGTTAATGTTCTAGAATCTAGAATTTCATGAATTATGATGATTATCTTGAGCCATTGATGAGCCACAAGCTCTCTAATCTCTATATATCAAATATGTCTGATCTGTTTGTATTCTTGCCTTTTCTTTTTTCGGAGTCAGATGGTACACTACTTCCTGCTTGTTTGTTCAGTACTGCATTAGTTTACTTATTTTAGTGATCTTTCAAATGATATTTTAGATTTTCCCGAAATTTTCATTAACTCATTCTATGGTTCAAGAATATTTCATGATCTCTAAATTAATGTAAGAAATCTTCTTCGGAGATATTCATGTATTGATGGGCCTAAAAAAAGAGTTGTTTATTATTATTACTTGGTGAGAGACTCACATGCTTTTTCTTGTTCACTTACTTTTATGAAGAATTTATTTGTTATTTACATGTTTCTCTTTTCACTTATTAATAGTAATATAAACTATACATAGAAAAAAAGTCTTAACAACTTTTATATCATTATATACTTTTCATGTTTATTTTTTATCTATATATATTTTTTTAAATATAGAAAAATATGAGGAAATCAAGAACAATTGATTCTTTTTAAAAAAAGAAAGACGTGGATAATTTGAAGATTAATATACGTTTAAAGGGTTCGATAACAACAAAACGTGATGCTTCTGTCACTGATGAGCGTTCCTCTAAAACTTCAAGAATTCAACTTGAAGTGATGGATTCTACCTCTTTAAAACTTGATCCAGGTTTACATCTACAAATATGAAAATTTCTTACTAACCTACTAGATGAGATCTGGCGTGCCTATTTTAAAGTTGGTCCATGTAAACCTAAACTTTCAGAATATCAATTTTCAGGAACAGGCAAGCAACGTCGCTAATTTCATTGATTTCTTGGTTTTAAAGATATTCAAATTGGTTGTACTACTCACGATCAAATAATGTTGTATTTTGTCTTCCATGCTATTTTTTTGCTAAGAAATCAATGGGTCGTCCAGGATCATATACATTTATTGATTAAGGTTTTGACAATTGAAAAAAAATGAATGATAGAATAAATTGTCCTTTAATTGGACATGTGGGGAGAGATTCAAATTCATCACATAAAAATGCTGTGAAATATTGTGAGGATCTAATGAATGATTCAAAATATATTGACAAGTTTGTTAAAAACAAGTATCACAAGAGATGAAGAATAATAGGTTGTAGTTCAAAACTTCGATAGATAGTGGCCGATGACTTATGTTCTAAACTTGTGCCTTTAGAGGTCATGATGAAGACTCTGACTAAAAAAATAAGGTAACTTCATTGAACTGATAAAACTTCTAACAACTTATAATGATCAAGTTGATGGAATTGTCATGGAAAATGCTCCACTGAATGCCAAATATGCATCACCCAAAATTCAAAAGGAAATTTTGCATATATTTGCAAATAAAGTGAGAAATGTGATTCGCGAAGAAATCGGGGATGCCAAATTTTGTATTCTCGTTGACAAAGCTCAATATGAGTCTAAAAGAGAACAAATGACCATATTATTTTGAGGTTTGTTGATAAAGATGGTTTTATTAGAGAGCGATTTTTTCATATTGCGCATGCCAAAGATATGATAACACTAACTCTAAAAAAGAAGATATGTGTTATTCTTTCTCGTTACGACCTCCAAATTGAAAAGTGTGGTGAATGGAATTGATTACAAACTTTGTTTCTTAAAGATTGTCCCTATGCATATTATATGCATTGTTGATCTCATAAACTACAATTAGCTTTAGTTGCAACCTCTAGAGAAACATGTTCATTAGTTCTTTGTTCATTTGACATCCATTATCAATATTGTTGTTGGTTCTTCAAAACGTAATGATGAATTACAATCTGCTTAAGCTACTAAAATTGAAAGTTTGATCGCTTTCAATGAGACTGAGATTGGAAAAGGAAAAAATAAAATTGGTACGCTACAACGAGCTGGAGATACTAGATGGGGATCTCATTTTCAATTTGTTTGTAGCTTGATAAGGATGTTTGGTGCTACATACTCAGTTATCAATATTATCTCACATGAGTGATTAAATTATTCTCAACGTGGTGATTCTAAAGTGACTTATATGATTTTAACGTCATTTGAATTTATTCTCATATTACATATGATAAAGAAAACCCTGGGAATTACTAATGCGCTTTGCCAATCTTTGTAACAAAATTCCAAGATATTGTGAATGCCATGGCTTAGTTTCAACCACAAAAGTACTCATTCAAAAGTTGAGCAATGATGGGTAGAGTCTTTGCTCACTAATGTCAAATCATTTTGTGAAAATCACCAAATTGATATTCCTCATATGAAGGTCATTATGCTAGAGCTTGAGGTAAATCTCGTTGTCAAGTTGATAATTCATTAACAACTGTAAATGTAAAAGTGGGTGGCTAGGATTAGATGACTAGGAGGAAAGTCAATAGTTTGAAGATTGTCAGAAGTTCTGGCTGCAACTATGGTAGAAGACAAACGGGTCATTTGCCTGAGCAAGTAAGAGAGTTAAGTTATAAAGATTTTGTAATTGAGAATTACTTGTAATTGATTTTCAAATAATAAGAGTGAGTTTCTTAGGTTTGGTTGTCCCATAGAATTTTACCTTTGAGGAGTTCTTCAAAGGGCTTCCCTTCGTAATCAAAATTGGTACTACGCACTTCAAATACTTTATGTATTTTATTATTTATCAAATTATTACATAACGTACGATTAATCAATTTGTTGATTGAGTTGGTGAAGCATGAGATCTAAATACAGGGGTACGTGGGTAATTTCAATTGACATCAGAGTGTGGTTCACTCATTCGAGTGTGATTTGTATCTTCGTGTAGATCATGTCGTCATCTTTATATGTCCCGCCAC
Source organism: Cyclocarya paliurus (assembly GCA_029856935.1). Taxonomy (NCBI): domain Eukaryota; kingdom Viridiplantae; phylum Streptophyta; class Magnoliopsida; order Fagales; family Juglandaceae; genus Cyclocarya; species Cyclocarya paliurus. Next base: position 20,875,879 of record CM056957.1, on the reverse strand, counting down.
ACTTTGATGGTAAAAGCTATGCATATTGGAAAGTTCGTATAAGGGCTTTCCTCAAGTCGTTGGATGAACGTGTGTGGTATGCAGTTGAGCGAGGATGGATTAAACTCGAGACAACTGTTGATGCTTGGACAAGAGATGTGATCACCAACTATCATTGGAATAGCAGGGGACTTAATGCTATTTTTATGACAGTTTCTCCTGAAGAATTTAAGAGAATTTCCATGTGTGAGGTGGCCAAAGAAGCTTGAAATATCTTGGAAGTCACACGTGAGGGAACCAAAATCATAAAAAATTCTAAATTGCAATTACTAACCTCAAAGTTTGAGGTAATTAGAATCCTAGAAGATGAAAATTTTAATGACTTTTATGCGAAACTTAACAATATTGGGAATTTCAGATTCAATCTAGGCGAGAAGGTGGAAGATTCAAGAGTTGTGAAGAAGATCATAAGATCTCTACCGAAAAGATTTTGCCCGAAGGTGACTGCTACACAGGAAAGCAAGAACTTGGATGCAATAAAGGTTGAAGAATTAGTAGGTTCTCTACAAACCTATGAATATTCACTTCCTCAAATGAAAAAGGGTAAGTCTATTGCATTGAAAACTATAAAAGGAGATCGTGAAGATTTTTCTGATGAGGAAAATCTAAATGATGAGTGCATAGCACTTGTTGCTAGAAAATTTATGAAATTCATGTTTAACAAGAGAACAAATAGAAAGCAAAAGAGGGGTAAGGAATTTCTTGCTAAAAAGAGTGATTTTAAAAAATGAAACAAAGATAAATTTGAGCAAAAAGATAAAGTTTAGTGTCATGAATGCTCAGGTTATGGTCACATACGAATTGAGTGTCCAAACTTCAAAAGAAACAAAGGAAAAGCTCTTAATGTCACATTTAGTGACTATTCTGATTCTGAAAATTTTAATTCATCATCTGAGGATGAAACTTCATTTATAGCTTTTTTTTGTTGTTGTTAGTGAATTTTCTGATGTTAATCTAACCAAATTCGAAAGTGATGATGATGATAGTGATTTGAAGGTTGATCTAGTTGTCATGAGCTAAGTTTACAAGAAGTCTACAATGATCTATGTGAGGAAGTAGTCAAATTGAAGAAATTAAATAAGAAGATGTATAAAAATCTCACAATTGTGGAAAATGGGAAGAGTAACCTATCCAAGGCACTCAAGATATCTGAAAGTGAAAATGAGAAGAGTAACCTATTTGAAGCACTCAAGATATCAAGGTTACATGCTAAACGAGGTATACTTGAGAAGGAGTTGAAAAATATTCAAGAATGCAAAGAAAAAAAATGCAACTTAGAAACTTCACGAGATTTTGAGTTTTCAAAAATCTAGTTGTGATCGCACACGTTTGGGGTACGTGACTTCCCAAGGTATGGAACTTAAAGCCTCATCATCTGCTACCACTTCATCAAAAGATATTATTTTTGTTAAGGGAAGTCAAGATGAGGACCCTCCAAAGAAAGTTTTATCAAAATCTAACATTCCAATAGCATTTCATGAAACATCAACGTCAAGGAAGATTAATCGAGGTAAGTTTAAAGGTAAGTTTAATCCTACTTGTCATCATTGTGGCACTCTTGGCCATATAAAGCCAGATTGCTTTAATTTGAATAAAGAGTAGAAAAGTGGAGGTGAAAGAAAATCAAAGAAAAAGGTAAAGACACTTGAAAATCAAGTCTAAGAGTTAAGCTAACAAATAAACATCATAATTGCCAAGGTATATGAGTTGTCAGAATTTTGTCTTGGCAACAAGGATAAGACCATAAAAAGTTGTGATGATGTAGAGATGGACTCAAATTTTAAAGTAAAGTGGGTGGTCAAAGAAGATGTCGTGTCACATTAATTGATAGGACCACTTGCATGTTCTTGCATTCCTTGCATATAATTAGTTTAGGACATGCATTTTACATTATTTTATTTGTTTGCATCTTTTTTTTTTTTTGGGTTTAGTTGAGTAGTCTTCTATTTCTTCTCTTTTCTTTTGGTTTGGTTGAGTTTTCTTCTATTTTTCTGATTTGTCTCCCAGTTCAAATTGTTTTGTAGTTGATCAAGGTGCAAGCTTCGTGTGTGTGCCAAGTTTTGAGCATTCGGGTTCTCACACAGTCAATTCCTTGTACTGAGGCCTCTCTTTATTTTGTGCAGTCAACTTTGTGTATGTGAATCTTTTGGTTCATCTTGATAAAGTCAAATTATAATGCACTGTGAGGAACTCACTTTCACATTCGTTGTTATTATGTTCCATAATTGTTTAAAAGGTGCTCATCAAAAGGGGAGTCTATGCCTTAAATTGACTAATACTAGTTGAACCTAGTACTAAAAGCAAGAGATCTCCCTTTGCCGGATATAAATGTTTGATCCATATAGAAAAAGTTGATGTTTATTTATTGTTGAAAAAGACAAACACCCTACACGAATCTGTTTCTTAAGTTCTTATAGAAAAAATCATTACTCTAATCTTTGCAAAAAAAAAAAAAAAAAAAGAAGAGCAATAAAAATTGACACATTAAGGGTTGTGCAAACTTGTGTTCGGAGGAGATACTCTTTCAACTATCTTGGCCCTAGCATAAAGTTTGACTTGTAAGGTGAAAGACAGTCTCTAAGCAGTATCTATGGAAAGAAATAAAATAAAAGGGAAAAGAATGAAAAATTCATGTATATGAGTCATTGAAGTAAGTATTCTCACTCACACACTCATATGAAATTTGATATTGATGAACTTTGATATTGATGAACTTATGAGGTGTGAACAACCATTGTGATTGTTACAAATAAGAGAGTGTATTTTATTTTTTGGCTATGTGAGTGACACTATGCTTGGACTTGTAATGCACTTAGCATGTTCATTGACTCAATGATTATAAAAAAAAAAACAAGGAAAATAATTTTCGAAAATAGTTTTTTTGAGTCAATTAGTTTTAATCTTTTATTTGTATATTTTTTTTTTGTTGGATTATCTGGTCTATGTCAAGTTTTTTTTATTTTACCTTCTTGTGCATAAGCTTGAAATTGGTGGTTGTTTATTTGGGAGTGGGTCTCTGTTTTAATGGCTTAAGTCCCAATGGGATACTAAGATATGTACTCTTGCACGGCAAGGGAAGTCACTTAGTGGCTTAAGTAATATAACATGTAATAGACCCACACGACCCAAACCCCTCGATACTCCCTCTCACTCACACACCCATGGCACCTTCACTCTTTGTGTGCCCTAGTCAAACCCTTTCTTCTCAATCCAATCATATTTGAGTTCTTCAGGGCTTAGTAATCACACAGACTTCCTCACCTACGCGGTAAGTGATTTTGGAGATTTTCTTATGGTGTGATTGTGAGGTGTCGGCGTCATATATTGGGTTTTAGATTGGATTTTGTTTATAGTTGGATTGTCTATATTTGGTCTAGTAATGGGTATATCCTGATTTTCATGTATTGAGGATGGTTTTGTGTGGGTTACGGCATTGTTCATCCCGGTTTTCAAGTAGTGCCCACCAAATGTTTGGTTTTTTGTCTCAACTAAGTTGTCTTAATCATTTTCTCATTGTTTGACATGCATTGATACTCATACATTAGGTTTATCAAAATACATGGTTGAGTTAAGATTAGAGGGCATTTTTGCAATGCCAAATCAAGATCTTTCTTAGTATCCTCATCTCAGCACACATAAGCTTGGTTTTTATTCTTCTGATTTTGATGAGGAGGAGCTTTAAGCCTTGACATATTTGTGATAAAAAGGGAGAGATTTAAGTGTGTTGTTGAGGGGGAGTTGAATGAACTTTTGGAGTAGATATTAGACGAGTAGATATTGTCAAACTTAGGGAGAGTTGAATGTTTTTTGTGAAGGGTGAGTAAAAAGTGAGGGAGAGTAGTAGCAGGCAGGAGTTGAAGTTTATGCTTGATATTTTAGTTCAAAAATTGTTTTGCTTATTTTGGGATGTAATCTAGTTAAACAATGTCTTGATTTCTTACTAACTAAACTTTTATTATTAGTTAATGATCCTTCATGAGATCTTGGTCTGCTAGTTGTTTTTGTTTAAGGTACACACTATATTCATCAACTGAGTGTTTTGTCACCAATCCGCCAAATAGGAAAATTGTAAATGTAAAAGTTGTTGGCTAGGGTTAGATGACTAGGACGATAGAGATTTGTTTAAGTTTTTACTTTGTAAGTTGGATGAATGTAAATCACTTTGATTTTATCTATAAATATTTGAAGTGTATCTAGAAATTATTAGATTCTATTTTAGATAAGTCAAGAGTGTGTGTATCCAAAGTTCAAGGAGTCTAGAATTATCCAGTTGAATGAAAACAATATCTGCTGAGAAGACTTAGCGCCAGGTGTTAGTAGACTCATTCTTAGCAGAGTCCTCCCATCAGCAGATTCCTACTGTGCCTCAAATTCCTAACAAAATCAATCTGTTAGCAGAGTCCTACTACAGATCAAAAACTGGGTAGATTATTTAAATGAGGATTTCAACTCAAGGAAGAGATTTTTTTATCATTATTTTTCAGAACTTGTAAATATTGGAGAGTGATCCAAGTGCATGAGTGTGAGAAAACTCATAAGAATTTTCTAGTATTTTTTAATTCTCTCTTTGAGTACGTGCTTACTCTGTGTCTGAGTTTAAGTGATCGAGTTTAGCCACTGGAGTTCTAGAAGGAAAGTCATTAGTTTGAAGATCATCAGACGTTCAAGCATCTACTGCGGTAGAAGACAAACGAGTCGTTTGTCTGGTCAAGTAAGAGAGTCAAATTACAAAGATTTTGTAATTGAGAATTACTTGTAATTGATTTTCAAATAATAAGATTGACTTTCTTGAGTTTGGCTACCCCGTAGGGTTTAACTTTTGAGGAGTTCTTCAAAAGATTTCCCTTCATAACCAAATTTAGTATTACGATTATTTATCAAATTATTATATAATGAACGACTAATCAATTTGTTGATTGAGTTGGTGAAGTGTGAAATCTAAATACAGGGGTATGTAGGTAATTTCAACAACAATGGAGCATCATTTTAGGATTCACATATTTATTGCTACAATAGACTTCTAGTTATAAGAATTGAACAATAGATTTAATGACTATAGAATGAGAAGTTCTCATTCTTAATGTTGTTTTAAACCCTAAAGGTGCATATAAATCATTCAAAATTGATGCTATATGCAAATTGATTGAAAAATTTTATACACAAGATTTTACTGGGCAAGAAAAATTCATTTTGAGAATTCAATTGCAGTATTATGAGCTTGATGTGCTTATACATCCAGATTTTCAAGATATGTTTACATAATCTGAGCTATGCAGAGAATTAGCAATTTCAAAAAAGCAAAGATTTATTATTTGATTGACAGGTTAATTCGTCTAATATTAACTCTTCCTATTTCTACTGTTACTACTAAGCGAGCATTTTCTGCCATAAAACTTTAAAAAATTAGATTACGTACTCGAATGCAAGATGAGTTTCTTGCAGGTCATTTGCTAGTTTATATGGAGAAAGAAATTACCAAAACTTTCACTTTATAGATGATAATAGAGGAGTTTTATACCATAAAAGATCTTCGTCGAGCTTAATTTAAGGAAAAATCCTAAGTTAATATTTCTATTTCTTTTTTTTTTCTTTTTTGTAAATGTCTCTTGCAAACTAAGGAGATCTTGTCTCACCTTTTTATCTACCTCCCAAGTGTAGAAAGCGTCCAGTTGTTTTCAAGGGAGAGTCCCAAGGTTGATTTCATAGGAACTATGGTGATCATAGAATATGATTCCAACGCAAACAATATGAGGATGCTTTTTCAGAAAAAGAGTATGATTTAGCTATGGAACTATAAGATGTAATGGCCTGATCTAATTCTAAAAAGAACTTAAAGGGATGTGTATGTATGCAAGGAATTGATTTATCTCGATAGAAAACTACTTTGCCAATCTTAAATTAGTCACTCAAATTTTTTTGGAATGTTTAGGCTTCAAAATAGCAACTATGTATGTAAATCAATCTATATGCTAATTTTTATATCTAAGAAACAATTGATCGAACAACTAAGCTACGGATTTCTTTTTCAATGGTTGATTTCAAAATGGGTTCCAATTCCCCCAATTATTCAAACACAATTTCAGTCGAGTAACAAGTGCTCGAATGATTTGTAAATATCTTGCACTCCCCAAATGATACTAAAGCCTCTACTGAATCAATAAACAATCTAATTGAAATAGACCTCACCAAAGTAGGTTTTCTATACAATCTAAGCATCCATTGTGCCTTTTTGTCAACAATGAATCAGAGATCAACAAGAAAAACCTAATTTAAACTCATGTAAAGATTGTTTGAAAAACCATAGATACAGAAATTCAAACAAAACAGAAATTGAACCCCATTGAAACACAACTCAATCAAAGTATTTTCGAGCTTAGGTATGAAGGATTAGTCGAGCATAATGTAGAGAAAACACATTTTCTATTGAAGCATAGAAACCGAAAGTTAAAACAAGAATGGATGAACACTGAAAATCTACCTTCTGTCTCCCCAATTTTTGTCCCAAAAATGATCTGCCCCCATCTTCCTCTCATCTCCTCCTTTTATGCTTGTTCCTGACATCCTCTGCTGCGTGTGTAACCAACCTCACAGCCTGGACCACCGAATATTCCATTCCTTCCCTTGCAATTGTTGTTGTCTGCTACTTCTTCACTCCACTGTGGTCTATGATGGTGTAGGGGTATGCGGTAGAAGGAAGGAAATGAGTTAGGCTTAGAGTGGAATCCTCTAGAGTTCTGATTCTATCACACGGGTGCACAAGTTGTAACACGTCCATCCACTTAAAATAAATGTAAAGTTCCAATTTCTTCTAGACCATGATTTCAATAGCCTTTTCTTCAAATTTATGTATAAATAAGCATGTAGTAGGTATTCTATTTATTTATTTACTCAATTAACATGCTTAATTTATACATTATTATATCCTTATCATACCCCCCAACTAGCTTTTTGCTAGCCTCTAGCAAATGGAGCAAGATAAAAGAAACTAATTTATTTTCAAGCATTCTGAGATCAACAAGCAACATTTATACTAAGCTAAAGATTGTCAAAAACATGGGTGATCAAATCTCCATAACTCTGTTTATAGCTCTCCTTAAAAGCTCATGAAATGCTTAGGTACTTAAGCAAAGGGAACATGTAATATATTTGCATATTACTAAGTGTGACAAGTGTGTGGCTAGGCTACCAAGATTGACCATCAGATTTTATCATTCCACTCCAATATCAAAGCTGAATTAAGAAGAATCAAATATTGGCATTGCTCTAATTCAAAACCACTGCAGTTGGAGGCTTTCACGCTATCACACTTTAAATGAGTTTCTTTTTTTTTTACTTAAAACCCTGGTGATAGACAGCCTTTTCCAAAGCACTCTGTAGATCTCTGGTTTGTCCCTTTTCCCAAGTGTTTTATTTATTTCTAATCAAGAAGTGCATTGGTGGAGACTTTGGTCTCTCTTTTCTTTCCCTTTTTTTCAATAAACCATTAAGATGTGGTTCATTAGAGCTCTTGTTAGCTGCAATATTAAGTCAGACTTAGTAAGATAAGATAGCAACCAAGGTATCCTAGATTTTATATGGTTAAGTTTAGCAGTTAGCAACTTTAATCAAATATTTCCCTTACTCGAGTAATAGGTTATTGGATGAACTTCTATGTTGAGCTACACCTGAGCCATTCGAATTTAATGTAACCTATGGTCTAAACAACTCCTTCACAGGTTTAAACCTTTGAAAATAATCTCAAATCAGCAAGAAAATCAAAGGAAATCAAATATTGAAGAGATAACATAAGAAGATTTTCCATTCACTCCTAACTAAAACCAAGAATTGTCCTTAATGGGTAAGAATTATTGAAAAGGGAGGAAAAAGTGGAAGGATAGTACCTGAGTCTGAGGAGTTATGATAGTAAGAAAAGAAAAGATTAGAGGGAAAAACAAAGCCTGTAAGACAAATTAGTGAGAAAGAAGGAGTAGAAAAAAAAAACAACATAGCAGAGAGAAAAGGAAAAAAAATTAAACAAGGTAAGGAGCTAAGCAGATGCAATGTGAGTGGGATCATGCAAAGGGATGGTGGAGTTTTCTAGTGAAAAATTCCCCAGAAAAGGCTTGAGCCTTTGACCATTCACTTTAAAGGTATTTCCATTTTGAGAGTTCACAATCTCAATAGCACCATGAGAAAAAACTGTCTTTACCACATAGGGTCCACTCCATCGAGATCTTAGTTTACCAAGGAACAAATGGAGTCTATAATTATAAAGTAAAACTTGCTGATTGGGCTCAAAAAATTTTCTGAGAGTACTCTTATCAAGCAAGATTTTCATATGTTCCTTATTTAACTTAGAATTCTCATAGGAATCCCTCCTTAATTCCTCTAGTTCAGAAAGCTATAGCGTCCTCAAAGATCTAGCCTTTTTCATGTCGAAATTAAGTCTTTTTATTGTCCAGTATGATTTGTGTTCCAGCTCAACAAGAAGGTGACATGCATTACCATAGACCAGTCTATAGGAAGACATGCCAAGAATGGTTTTATAAGCAGTTCTATAAGCCCACAAAGCATCAAGTGACCTTAATGAGCAATCTTTTCAATTTGGGTTGACTGTTTTCTTGAGAATATGTTTAAGTTCCATATTTTCTAATTCAGGTTGGCCATTTGTTTGTGGATGGTAAGGGGTGGACACCTTATGATGGATCCCATACTTTTTCAAGAGTGATTCCAGTGGTTTGTTATAGAAATGTGTCTCGTTGTCACTGATGATAGCTTTTGGCATGTCAAACCTGGCTACAATATTTTCTTTTATGAACTTAAGCACCACCTGATGATCATTCTTTTTGCATGGAATAGCCTTTACCCACTTAGAGACATAAACCACTACAACTAGAATAGACACATGCCTAAAGGATGAAGGAAATGGCTCCATGAAGTCAAGACCCCAACAATAAAAAATCTCAAGAACTAAAACTAGTTGTAAAGGCATCATGTTCCTTCTAGTGATTCCACATAATTTCTGACATGCTTCACACATTTTACAGAAATTATAAGCATCCCTACACATGTGTGGCAATTACAACCCAGATTGTAGGATTTTGGCAACTATTTTTTTAGGAGAAAAATGTCCACCACAAGCTTCAATATGGCAGACAGTAAGAACAGATGGTATATCAATGTTTGGGACACACTTACAAATAATTTGATCAGAACAGTACTTAAACAGGTAAGGATCATCATAAAAAAAAATACTTAACCTCTATTCTGAATTGCTTTAGGTCTTGAGCAGTCCAATGTGGAGGTGTTTTGCTTGTCACTAGAAAATTTACAATGTCAGAAAATCAAGGGATGGGCTCAACTGAAAGAATATGCTCATCAGGAAAAGAGTCAGATATGGGAAAGGAACGCTCAGTTTCTGTGAAGGTGAGTCTGGACAGGTGGTCAACTACTACATTTTCTACCCATTTCTTGTCTTTAATTGTGATGTTGAACTCTTAGAGGAGTATCACCCATCGGATCAACCTTGGTTTTGCATCTTTCTTGGCCAATAGGTATTTTAAAGCTGCATGGTCAGTGAAAATAACTACAGGAGATCCCAGAATATAAGCTCTAAACTCACCCAAAGTAAAAACAATTGCAAGAAACTATTTCACTGTGGTAGAGTAATTCTTTTGAGCCCCATTAAGGTATTGCTAGCACAGTAAGTGACATAAGGAAGCTTATTCCTATGTAAGCACAACACCTATGGAAAAATCATTAGCATTACACATGATTTCAAAAGGAATGAACCAATTAGGGGGTTGCATAATAGGGGCTATAGTGAGCAGATTTTTTAGTTGGTCAAATGCATCTTGGTGTTCTGAAGTCCAATAAAAACCAGTGTCATGCATGAGTAGTTTGCATAGAGGTTTGGAAATGGTATTAAAGCCTTTTATAAACCTCATATAAAAACCAGTATGCCCTAAAAATGACCTATTGTCTTTCACTATTTTGGATATGGGGAGTTAGAGATTAAGTCGATTTTTTATTTATCAACCTCAATACCCTTAGAAGACAATATATGCCCGAGTAATATACCCTACTGAGCCATAAAATGACACTTTTCCCAATTAAGCAACAAGTTCTTCTCCTCACACCTAGTCAAAACATATTGCAAATTAGTTAAACAATTTTCAAAAGTACTCCCAAAAATAGAGAAATCATCCATGAAGACTTCTAAGTTACTTTCAATTAAATCATTGAAAATACTAAGTATGCATCTTTGAAAAGTTGCTGGAGCATTACATAGCCCAAATGGCATTCTTCTAAATGCAAATGTTCCAAATAGACAGGTAAAAGTAGTTTTTTCCTGGTCTTTAGGTGCCATCTCAATCTGATAATAGCCTGAAAGCCCATCCAAAAAAGTAAAAGGCATGGCCAACAACCTTTTCTAAAACTTGGTCAAGAAATTGCAAAGGGAAATGGTCATTTCTTGTGGCTGCATTAAGTTTTCTATAATCTATGCATATTCTCCAGCTTGTGGTTAGCCTTGTGGGAACTAACTCATTCTCCTCATTGTTCATTACTAGTAGTCCAAATTTTTTTGGTACTACTTAGATAGGACTGACCCACTTACTATCTGAGATAGGGTAAATAATACCCACATCTAGTAACTTCAATACTTCACTTTTCACCACCACCTTCATTGTGGGGCTTAGCCTCCTTTGCATTTCCCTAGAAGGTTTGGCATCCTCTTCTAAGTAAATCTTATGAGTACAAACTAAAGGGTTGATACCCTTTATATCGGCTAATGTCCATCCAATCGCTTTTTTATGTTTTGTTAGGATCTCTAATAGTTTATCTTCTTGTCTATCAGTTAAATGGAAAGAGATTACCACTGGGAAGGTGTTGTGAGGTCCCAAAAAGGCATACTTCAATTCTGATGGTAGGGGCTTGAGATCCAAGATTGGGATCTGTTCTTATGAAGGTCTCATTGATATTACCACTAGAGGGAGTTGTTCAGCTTTGGGCCTTCACCGCAACTCTGTTTGGTTCCCTACAAATAAAACTGAGAGTACTTCATCAGAACTGATCATTGGCTCAAAATCATTTTTCTAAATCTAATGCTAGATTGTCAACTTGATAAGATAATCAAAAATATTTTGAGAGGATGCTTTCCAACAAGTTCACTTCCTAGACTTCTTCTACCACTTAAGGCTACCTGCACAAGTTAAAAATATTTAGCTACAATTTCATATTTCCAAAACTTAATTTTAGGACTCCACTTCTACAATTTAAGTGGCAAGAAATGGTCTTCCTAACATTACTGGAGCTTGAAATACAGAATTAGCTAAAAGTTGCATGTCAACAACAACAAAATCTACTGGGTAGTAGAATTTATCAACCTGAAATTAAACATCTTCTACTACCCCTCTAGGTATTTTTATAGATTTGTTAGCTAGCTACAGGGTGATAGAGGTGGGTTTCATCTCTCTTAGGCCTCGCTTTTCATACACAACATAAGGCAACAGGTTCACACTAGACCCTAGATCTAGCAATGCATGACCAGTTTTTGAGTTTCCAATTATGCAAGCAATAGTAGGTGAACCTGGATCCTTATACTTGGGTGGGGTATTATATTGTACGATGGCACTAACTTGCTCAATAAGGAAGGCCTTTTTTTCACACTTAACTTTCTCTGAATGGTGCATAAGTCCTTCAAAAATTTTGCATATGTGGGAATTTGCTGAATAGCATCCAACAAAGGTATGTTAATCCTTACTTGTTTAAAACCCTCTAGGATTTCAACTTGATTTTTATCCTTATGCAAAAAGGCTAACCTTGTGGCAAATGGTGCAGGTGCTGGACAATACTCTTTTTTAGCTTCAATGTAAAGTGGGTTAGGATCCTTACCAGTGTTGTCTGACTTTGGGGTGGGAGTTTCCAGAACTTTACTACTCCTCAAAGTTGTGACAGCTTTTACTGGTTTAAGGGTTGAGCCTTCAGCTACATCTGACACTTGATGGAGTTGGCCTAAGGATTAGGCTATGGTTGTGAATGGAACTTTCCTTTCTCTTGGATGCTTAGGGTTGTGGTTAGCCTTGATAGGGACCCTCTAATATCATTGATGGCTTGCTAGTTCTGCTTGTTGATGGTGGCTTGCCCTCACATGAACTGTTGGAGATTTGGTGCCATTTGCTAGACAGTTTCCTCAAGATTCCTCCTCTGACCCAAATATGCTGTTGTAGGGTATTGAGGTGGCCCTGGTGCTACTAGGTTTGCATTGACTGCATACTGGGAATGACCAGGTGTATGGGGTGAGGAATGAGTTGATTGATCACTTTTCCAGCTAAAATTTGGATGGTTCCTCTAATTGGGGTTGTATGTGTTGAAAAATGGACTTGAGAAAGGTTTAGCAACCATGTTAACAATGTTAGATTTATCTAAAATGACTTCTTTAAAAGCTAAGTTTGTAGGGCAATCATTACTTGAGTGCCCTATATCCTCACAAATATTACATTTTTCTAACACTTTTTGGACAAGTTGAATCTCATTTACTTTGCTCATATATATGGTTTCTAATTTCTTAGAAATCATAGATAATCTAGCATGTAAATCATCAATTTCCCTCAAATTATACTTTTCCCCTCCAGTTATAGTTTTTAAGGGTTCAATCCTATCTTATATATCTGAAGTGTCCTATGATTGAGCATTTTTAGATAAATAGTCAAAATACTCAAAAGCCTCTTTTGATTCTTTATTAAAGAATTCTCAATTGCACATTGTTTTCACAAACTGCCTTATCTTGGGTTAAAACCCTCATAAAAAAAAACTAATTATTCTCCAGTTTTCATAACCATGGTGAGAGCAAGCATTAAGCAAATATTTGAATCTCTCCCAACACTAATAAAAGGTTTCAGTGTCTTTTTGAGCAAAATTCATAATTTGCCTTTTTAGTGCATTTGTTCTATGCATAGGAAAAAAATATTTTTAAGAACTCAATTTGCATCTCCTACCATGTTCCAATGGATCTAGGCCTTAAAGATTTCAACCAAGTTTTGGCTTTGCCTTTTAATGAAAATGGGAACAGTTTAAGCCTAATTACTTCCTCAGTACAAGTTCGATCCATGAAGGTTGAACAAACTTCCTCAATTTCTTTGATGTGCATATATGGGTTCTCTGATTCCATCCTATAAAAATAAGTTATCAAAGGAATCATGCCAGGTTTAAAGTTGAAGTTCTTTGCATTTAAGGGTTGGATTATGCAGGAGGGTGAGTTGGTTCTAACATGTTGCAAGTAATCTCTAAAGGTTCTGTTATGGTTACCCACTCTCCTCTCATCTTGTTCATCTTCAGCCATAGTGCTAGCTTTTTCAGAGAATGAATCAAGTGAAAGTGATGCACAGTTAGAGTATGTCACAGACTTTGTTCTAACCAAACACGATATATGATCTCAATTCCAAACAGACATACAATAGCCCAAATGACTATTGTATGCAAACACAGGGTATATATACAAAAAGAAAAAAGCTACTAAAAAACATCAAGGACTAAGTTGGGTAAGATGCCACCAAGAGTGTGAAGAGGTTCACAACTCAATAAAACGTCCTCTCAGAAGCAACATGTTTATTTTGAAATTCGCCATTAGTCCCCAGCAACGGTGCCAAAAACTTGTCTCTCCTTTTTATCTACCTCCCAAGTGTAGAAGGTGTCCAGTTGTTTTCAAGGGAGAGTCCTAATGTCGATTTCACAGGGACTATGGTGATCAAAGAAAATGGTTCCACACAAACAATATGAGGATGCTTTTTTAAAAAAAGAGTAAGATTTAGCTATGGAACTATAAGATGTAATGATATAATCTAATTCTGAAACGAACTTAGAGGGATGTGTATGTATGCAAGGAATTGATTTATCTTGACAGAAAATTACTTTGCCAATCTTAAATTACTCACTCAAATTTTTTTGAAATGTTTAGGCTTCAAAACAGCAACTATGTATGTAAATAATCTATATGCTAATTTTTATATCTAAGAAACAATTGATCGAACAACTAAGTTACGGATCTCTTTTTCATGGGTTGATTTCAAAATGGGTTCCAATTCCCCCAATTACTTCAAACACAATTTCAATCAAGAAACAAGTACTCGGATGATTTGTAAATATCTTGCAGTCCCCAAATGATATTAAAGCCTCTACTGAATTAATAAACAATCTAATTAAAATAGACCTCATCAAAGTAGGTTTTCTGTACAATCTAAGCATCCATTGTGCCTTTTTGTCAACAATGAATCAGAGATCAACAAGAAAAACCTAATTTAAACTCATGTAAAGATTGTTTGAAAAACCATAGATACAGAAATTCAAACGAAATAGAAACTGAACCCCATCGAAATACAACCCGGTCAAAGTATTTCCGACCTTAGGTATGAAGGATTCGTCGAGCATAATGTAGTGAAAATACATTTTCTAGTAAAGTATAGAAACCAAAAGTTAAAACAAAAATGGATGAACACCGAAAATCTGCCTTCCGTTTTCCCAATTTCTCGCCCAAAAATGATCTGCCCCCATTTTCTTCTCCTTTCCTTCTTTTATGCTTGTTCCTCGCATCCTATGCTACATGTGTAACCAACCTCACTGCCTAGACCACCGAATATTCCATTCCTTCCCTTGCACTTGCTGTTGTTTGCTACTTCCTCAGTCCACTATGGTATGTGATGTTGTATGGGTATGTGGCAGAAGGAAGGAAATGGGTTAGACTTAGAGTAGAATCCTCTAGAGTTCTGATTTATCACATGGGTGCACAAGTTTTTATACGTCCATCCATTTAAAATAAATGTAAAGTTACAATTGCTGCTAGGCCATGATTTCAATAGCCTTTTCTTCAAATTAATGTATAAATAAGCATGTAACAGGTATTCTATTTATTCATTTGCTCAATTAACATGCTTAATTTATTTATTTGTAAATGTCTCTTGCAAACTAAGGAGTTCCAAAGGAAAATTATCTTATAAAATAATTTATAGACATGTATTTTTTGTATATAATTTTATGACGTATGATTATTATTTTTAATATAGTCAAGTACAAAAGCACATAATACTTACTTTGACGCATATCACAGGCTTTGCCAATACCCTCCTACCCTCCCCCCCCCCCCCCACACACACCAAATCTTAGTTTTGCCCTTGATTACATATATAGTAGTAATAAAGGAAAAACAAATAAGTTGTAAGGGATATGAGAATTCACCAAAGAACTCCATTTTTTTTGCCACATGTAGATAATCATGTCAACTTCAATACTCAAAAAACAGGGAAGATAAATACGTAGGGAATTAGACATATCTAATTATGGTTCCCAATGAGTATGCTCATGTTGTTGTATCAACACATGTGACTCATGCTTCAACGAGAGGTGTCAAGGATGGTCAGATCTTAAAGATTTGAAATTATAAAGTCAAATGGAGTTGAGCAAGTGGTGTAGTGTTATGAGAAACATTAACATTGTAGCTTGTGAGGCTTATGCACATTTTATAGATTGATAAAGAAGTGTTGCTTGATTGAGGTTATTAATAAAAAAAATGTTATTGAGTTATGCGTGTTGAATCTGTTGATTAGGGGTCCTACCAGCCTGAGTGGGGTGGTTAAATCGATCATTGTAGTCCATCCCCACCGAAATCCCCAACTGTTCACATCAGCTTGCCGGGTTGGCTGATTAGCACCACCACCTTCCACCAATAAATTATTAAAAAAAACATATGAAGTCATAACAAAAATGCAAATATATATAAAAAAGATGCACAAAATCAACAACAATCGCACAATATAACCAATAAATCTCCTATTTGTACATAGATCTATAGATTTGTGAGGCGGTGATGTACTTAGATAAAAAAAATCGTAACATAAATTCTTAAATCCACAATAGTGCATTGGTGACCATGGTCGTAGACTACAGCTTGGTTGTGACCCATGACCACGGCTTGGGCATGGGTGTGGAGATTCCAAAGAAGAAGAAGAAAAAAAAGAAGATTGAGAGGAGAAAAAGAAGAATAGGAGAAGAAGATAGAGGCACTGACGCGAGAAAAAGGACAAGAGAAGAGATGTGGGTGGTTGAAAAGTGAGAGCATAGATAAAAAAAAAAAGTTTTAGTTTATATAGTTGTATTTTCTTTTAAAAACGAAAATATATATTTGTATACATATATTATACTGGCTGTCAGGTAAAAATCTGGACAACCCACCTGCCCATCACTCACATGTCAACTTATTAGTTAGTCACCCATTAGCCCATTTAATATTTTAATTTAAAAAATCCAAAAACTAAATTATTTCACGCAAGAGGTGGAGATTACATGTGACTTTCCTACTTGCATGATTAATACTACAGTTCTGCTATATATAAGCACAAGTGCGAAAGCACTGTGCACATCACTAGCATGACGTTTCGCTACGTAAATGCTTATATTATTAAAAAAACAAACGGAGGAAGAAAAAAACACAGAACCATTTCACTCTCAGATCTCTTCCTCTCTCTCAAATTGACAAATCTCTTCTCTTATTGTTCCTCTTTCTCAAATTGGCGTTTGGACAGAGTGATTGTAGAAACTACCACTAAACTCTGTTGTCAGGTCAAGTAGCAGGTACATACTCCTCAGCCGCTACCCACTCCTTGGCGTCGAACCAGGTAAGAGCCTTTCAAAGTACTTTGCAAGTGTAACCATTTTAGTTTCTATTCTATTCTTTTTCTTTTCTCTGATTGTGGGACTTGTGAAATTTGTGAAACTAGGGGGGTAGCCTTTGAGGGGCTCTAGTATTGGGGCTGTATTTCCATGTACTTGCATAGTTGCAGCAATCTATTTTATTTCGTTGATTTATATGATTCTAATGGTGAACACGCCTTTTAGGGGCTCTGATATTAGGGTTGTGTTTCCATTGATTTTTGTGCTTGTGTAGAAGTGGTGGTAGACAAAGATGAATTAAAATGTTGTTGAACCCCACTTTACTTGCTAGAGAGAAGTGAACAACTTTTGAGATTCAAGAGAACTACAAAACTAAACGTGTAAGCATTTTTTTTTTAATTTTTCCATCAACATTCACATGCTTGTCCAAATATGCGTCTCCTCCTTTTGATACTTTCTCTGTTGCAATGTGAACTAACCCCATGTTTCTTTCTATTTGTACCCTTTTCACCTAGCAAAAAAAACCAAAAAGAAAAAAAAAAGAATGGTGATCATGTCTGCCAATAAATTTGTCAACCTTTACTTTTCAGGCCTCTTGAGAAACATTAGGCAGAAACCATGTTATATTTGAAACCTGTTGATTTCTCCGACCCCATATGAATTACTCAGTTAAAACCTGTAGATCATGTGTAAAGGGGTCGGATTATGCAACCAAACTATTAGAACAAATATATATATATATACATAAATCTAATAAATTTGTTTGTATATCTAAAATAATAAAATTTAGAATAAAGAACATTATTTCTCGCATTTGTTTTTAATCTAAAAAGTTTAAGCTCGAGTTACAAAAGACAATTTTACAGTCATTGTTTCCATTCTTGTTCTTAACAACCACTTGCTTTCATTTTTTTAGATCTTTCATGTTTTGATGAAAAGCTATGAGTTGCTTAAGTCTTCAAATACGTGAATTTGTTTGCAGACGTAGTTTTATTTGAAATTGTCTAGATGGGGGGGAAAGGGAAAAAAACATGCATCTCACATAACATCTTCTGTCTCAAATCCATCAATTTAGGTATTGTAACATTGTTTCGATAATTGTCGTGTATTTATTTGGTGTAGTTTTAGCACTTAGTCTTGGGTTCATTAACAATATTGTTTATATGTTAGGACATATCGAGACTACTTTATCCAAACTTTTTAAACTACATGCAAGATTACTACGAACCAATGCCTCATGCATGATTACCACCTTTTGTGTCTCCTCCAAGTGCTAACCGATATCCATGGAGCAATCAGGTAATGAATATGATGGAAAATAGCGTGCTTTAAATTTTGACAAGGAATATTTGTTTTAATTATAGATTTTTTTTTTTTTTGCGTAAATTGCAACAATACCCATGTCATTCTACTCCTGCTGCCATGTATAGTTCCACTTTACCAATAATGGAGCCTCCTCCAGCTGCCTATCCATATCCATGGAGCAATTAGGTAATGCATTGGATGGAAAAGTAGTGTGCTTTAATTTTTATGAACTTGAAGTTTTAATTATTTATGATTTTACTTTTTTGGTAAATTTTAGCAATACCCATTTCACTCTAGTTTTGCTGCCACATCTAGTTCTGCTGCCTTGTATAGTTCTACGTTACCAATGATGAGATCTCCTCCAACTATCTACCCATATCTATGAAACAACTAGCTAATGCTTTGGATGGGAAAATAGTGTACTTTAATTTTATGAACTTGAGTATTTTTTATTATTATTTATGTTTTTATTTTTTTGGTAAATTGTAGCAACACCCATTTCACTCTAGTTTCGCTGCCATATTTAGTTCTGTTGCTAACTCTAGTTCCACTTTGCCAACATTTGTTCCTCTTACAAATGTCAATCCATATCTATGTGGGAGCAAGGTGATGTGTTGGATTTGTAAATGTTGTGTCTTTTACATTTTCCACAAGAAATATTTGAATCTTGGAATTTTTTTTGGTAAATTGTAGCAAAATACAGTGTAGCCATTTCATTCTGCTAAAGAAATTAATGATGCTACACTGGATTCAATAGAAGTTGAAGTACAGTCTAATGCCTCTTTGGGTAATACTGTTGAAACCAAAGAGGATGACATTTTTGGGACACTTGATGTGGAGCATACTAATGGGGTGATATCATTAAGGAGCCAAAGGTAGGGATGTGCTTTGAATAAGATAATGAGTTGATGTTTTATTATAAACACTACGGAAAACAATTTGGTTTCGAAGTAATGACATAGAGGAGTAAAAGGGATAAGGATGAGAGTGTCAAGTATGTCACGTTGGGCTGTGCTCGTGCTGGCAAGGCATGAAATCGGATGTCAAATATCTCTAAGCCTCGTTCACCAAGCAAGATAGACTGTAAGGCAAATATGAAAGTGATGTTGGTCAAGGGGAAGTTGATTGTCACATCAGTCCAGAACACACACAATCATGTGCTAAGCCCAAGAAAATAAAGATTTTTTCAATGCAATAGAGAGGTGAATGAGTCCATTAGGAGGGTGCTAGATACAATTAATCAGGCTAGTATACAAATGAATAAGAGTTTCCAAGCTCTTGTGGTTGAGGTGGGTGGATTTTGAGAACGTACCATTTGGAGAAAGAGATTTTCGTAACTATATTGATAAGACACAACACCTATGCCTTGGTAAAGGTGGTGGTCAAGTACTCCGTGAGTATTTTGAAAGGATACAATACAAGAATGAAGGTTTTTTTGCCCTTATGGATTTGGATGATGATGAAAGGTTGATGAATGTTTTTTAGGCTGATGCACGTAGTAGAGGGGCATACATGTATTTGGAGATATGGTAACATTCGATACCATATACTTGACGAATAGATATGGAATGTCTTTTGCACTTTTTGTGGGTGTAAACTACCATGGACAATCAACCTTTTTGGGTGCCAACCTTATTTCAAGTGAGGATACAAAAATATTTGTATGGTTATTTAAAATTTGGATGGATTGCATGTATGAGAAAGAGCCAAATATTATTATCATAGACTAAAATCGAGCAATGAAAAATGTACTCGCCATTATTTTCCCTAACATATCATAGATATTGCTTGTGGCATATACTACATGTTGGTTTGTGATGTTGTTTATTACTCAAGATGATATATTGCGAGTTGGTGGTTTGGGATGATATATTGTGTGTTGATAGTTTGGGATGATATGTTGCGAGTTGGTAGTTTGGGATGATATATTGCATGTTGGTGGTTTGGGATGATATATTGTGTGTTAGTAGTTTAGGACGTGTATTTCTTTGGATTGTTGTGTATGCATTTACAAGCTATTTTTTTTCTTTACTTTTCTTATTTACTCATGAATTTTGGGATGTTGCGTGTTGGTGATTTGTGATGTTGCATGTTGGTGGATTAAGATTATATATTACATGTTGGTGGTTTGAGACGTGTATTTTTTTGGATTGTTGTGTGTTGCATTTACAAGCTATTTCTTTCTTTTTACTTTTCTCATTTACTCATAGATTTTGGGATGTTGAGTGTTGGTGGTTTAGGATGATATATTGCGTGTTGGTGGTTTGAGATGTATATTTCTTTGTATTGTTTTGTGTTGCATTTATAAGCTATTTCTCTTATTTTACTTTTCTCATTTACTCATGAATTAATTTATCCAAATTGTTATGGAAACTGGTAATTGAAGTTTTTTTTATTGTATCAGGTACAACAAAAACTTGCCTTGAGTGTCATGGTGGTCAACATGGAGCACTGTTGGGAACATTTCCAACCCGAATTTATGCAAATTTAAAGTTGATGGTCCTTGTGAAATACTTAGTATCAACATTGTTGTTGTTGTTGAGGATAAAATTGTAACAAACTTGTAGTTTATGGGGATGTTTGAGGCTGTAGTTTACGGTGTATTTGAGCCAATGTTTTATATCCAAGCACTCATGCTATGTAAATTTGGTTGAATTGATTAGTATAATTTATGTTTTTATTATGTGTTATGCAAGTGTTACCTAATTAAGTTCATTATGTGTTATGCACTCATCCTTGTTATATGAATAACTGCATGCAATGTGAGGGTGGTAGGTTGATTATAACTGTTCACATTCAACTATGATGTTATTCATTATAACAGGATTGAAGATGACTAAAGCTAAATAAAATCTCAAGTACACAATAAGAAAATCTCAAGTACATAGCATCGCTGTTACAAACACTAAGTACCTAAACCAATGATAGGAATGATTGGTTATAAACAATATGGACATCTTCACAATTACAAAGTCTCTATCACTTTGATCGTATCAAATACAATAAAATACCTATGGATATTAGCCAATACATATGAAGACTGTGTGTGCGTGCCGCATGTTTGCTTTTTGCCTACAGAGCTATGTTTGATCGTTGTGGAGTGCTAATTTTGCTTCTCTCTTTTGAAACTCTTCATCTTTCCTTAACAATTCTGCATCTTTTGTTACAAGGACTTTCTATTTGTATTAACTACTATATGCCGATTTGAAATATTTGAAATATGGTAATCTCTAATTATACACAAATAAATAAGTATGTTTGATGTCAAAATTTTGAATAAAATATTAAATACGTAAGTGCTGTTAACTGTGTCTACCTTTTTATTGTACTATAGACACCCAAAGAATGATAACTCCAGATTTCTTGGAGTACTTGATATTCCAAATAGAGCTTGTTTCCCACGTATGCACATTGGGTTGTTCATCAAAGTATGATTAACAAGCGATGATGAATCAACTGATGATAACATTCTAAATCTATCAAGGAATTACAACAATTGCATTACAATTAAAGTTTGATAGGGGACAAAAACTGTAGAAGACTCATACCAAATTGACTTAGTATTTTAAGAAACTAAGCTGTAGAAGGCTTCTTGGATGGGTTTGATGATCAATGGCTTAGGGATAGTTAGATTACTATTACAATTTATAAAAAGAATTAAAAATCTTTAAAATTTGCTAGCTATTTGTTATTAAGTTAGTGAATTTAAGGATAGAAAGAAAATAACGAGTCTAAGCAATTAAACCCAAAGATAAGAAGACAATCACACCCTCAAAGCTTAAAGAAAATGAATTACTAAACCATAGTAGTGAATTACTAAACTGGCGGGAGTCATGGTGGTGAATGTTTGACCAGAGACTTTTTGCGTCTTAGAGCTCTCTCTTACAATGACATTCTCAATATTTCTGATTTTGTTAATTGCACGAACACTTCCAATGGGCATCAAAATCAACCCCAAAAACCTTGGCAAGGTTAGTAGCTAAAACAAATTTAACACATTAAAACTGTACTTTTAGGAAGAGATTTGAATTCTATGTGACAACCTTCTATTTTTTGAAAAGTGCTTACAAATCTATCTTTGCATTACTTCTCTTAGGCATAAGTTGAAATTAAGAAAATCTAGTGATTTATTTTTACTTTCCTATATAAAACAAAATTATATTAGTCTTTGAAGATATTGTAAAATCATGAATAGAGTATTCCACTTTTCAACTTTGTTAAATGGGTTTACAATTTTGATGTAGGTTCTGGTTGCAGTAGGCTTTTAGGGTTTCTCTCACTAGCTTGCTCTCCATGGGGAGCAGGGGATCATGGCCCCTAAAATTTCAAAAAAGCCTAAACAAATATATAAAAGAAATGCAACAGTCTCTTAAAACTTAATTCCAAAATTCACTATGAAGGTGTTTTATACATTGCCAATAAGACTTTACATAGATTTACCTTTTTCATTGAGAAAGAATAGATGTAATTAAAAAATGACTTTCTACTCTTGTTTGATTAATTAGCATGCATGTCATATAAATTACATGATAACTTTAGCTCACCAAGTGCTACCATTAAAAAATGAGTGCATAACTTGTGGTTGTTGTTTTGGAGACTAATAACGCAAATAATTGGCATCTATTATTGTTAAATGACTCGAGTAATTATTGGAATTTCTTTTTTTCTATACACATTTAGCTCAATTTTTAGTCATACACAACCAAGTGATTCACTATCTTAGGTAATGAGAATTAGAGATACGGGAGAGCTTAAGGCTCCGTTTGGATATAAAAAAACTTTCAACCCATTTCATCATTACAACATTCTTAAATTTCCATACAAAATATAATAAACAATTCAATTTTTTAAATTTCAAAATAATAATAACATTAAAAAATAATATTTTAGTAATATTTTATTCAATTCATCTAAAACCATCTCATTTTATCTCATCTTATTTTATCTCACTATCCAAATGATCTCTAAGACAACCAAAATACCAAAGATTTCCAAACTATTAAATACGAGTCTATAACCCGCGCAATGCGCGGACCGTTATTCATACTGGATTTTATAGATATAAATTTAGATATTCGTTTGTTGTACTATCTTTGCTTTATTCACTGTCAACACACATTCTTACTGCACTTTCTATATCATCCATTATATGCTTCGTCTTCTACGTCACACAATCCACATGCTTGACAAATACAAAAGAATGAAAATTGAGACGGTGGCCAAGTGACCAGAAATTATGGCATGTTTTTTTTTTTTTAAAATGGGATAGAAAAATAAAATCGCACCAACTTTTTATTAAATGTCTTCACTTACACTATACATTTCAACCATGTATAGTAGAGTCATTGCAAGTAATTATAATAAAATGGTAATACATTGATACATTACATATTCATCAAATAAATTATTGTCAAAAAATTGCTAACAAACATAAAATTAAAAGATATATAGTTTTAGTTGAAAAATAAATATCATATGCCTTCACTAATCTACCAATCACGTCTCCATTCCTCAAAATCATTCCAAGCCTTAAAACTATCTTGTATATTGCTGACTAACCTGGATCAGTAGCTTGGATCAGGATCAACCACTGCTTTTATTTTTGGAGTTGGACTGTCATCACTGGGTATGTTAAAGTCAAAACGCTGAGTATGTGGTATAACACGCATTCTTGCTTTGGTCTTGATGCATGAATTAAACCGTGTAGTTTGAGATGCAGTGCCATATTGAGGATTCTTTGATGATGTAAATGTAGTACCACTTTGATGGTTATTTAAAGGCATTAGAAAAACAGAACGTCGTTTAGTGTCGCACCCATCATAGTCAACGTAATGTTTTGTGTAGATGCCACCATTTTGACCACCTTTTTTGGTATGACCAACTTCTTCGATTCTTGGTAGAGGGGTGCTTTGGTTGTCTATGTCATTACTGCCTTCATCCGAATTTTCCTCTGAGAATGTATAGAATGAACAATTTTGTCTCTTAGAATACTTTCTCCAGTATCTTTCTTCATGTTCGAAATTCTTTATTAGACTTTTCACATTTCCAGTATAATGGATTCCACCCACGGTAGCTGTCAATGGTTTATCATCGGGATGTTGAGGGGATCGGTGATAATTATATAGTGCAACTGTTGTTGATAAACTCAGAATCTGTCTCTTTAAAGTTTTTTCAATTTTTTCTAGATTGGGTTTGTTTTTTCGCTTTCCCATATCCTGAGAAGAATACATATACTGAATATATCTTAAAATTCAAATGTATATCTAAGAAATACAGTGTATTGCACCACAATAATCAATAGTTTAACTAAACATAAGCAAATTAATTATATCACAAATAAATACATGAGAATGGTTACCATGGAACAAATGATCTGAGATAAACAACAATATAAATATTTATATTAAACAAAAACTTTTAAATAATGAATATAAATGGTGAGATATTTCATTATGAACATAAGTGACTTTTAATTTCTCTTTGATATAATTGGTGATATAATTTTAAATTAATTATTTTTTAAAATAATATATTTTTGGATCTGAAAATGCCCAATTCATGTAACAGTTCAGCCCAAAAAGTAAACCCAGCCTCAGGCCCTCAGCTACCTAAACGGCAACGATTTGGTCGTATAATTGAAAACCTTATTTTCTTCTTCTTCGTCTTCTGCCCCCCTCTCTCTCTCTCTCTCTCTCGCGCCGCACAATTTGTTTCTCATCTCTGCTCTGTCTCTTCCTCTCTCATGCCAAACCCCTCTCTCACGCTGTCAACGACTCAACAACCCTTCGACGTCAACACCGTCTCGTTCTCATCCACTTCCAGTTTTCCCCGAGGCTTCAGATATTATTTTCCTCTCTCTCGGTGAGCTAATCGGTATGACGGGTTGGCTCGAATGTCTATTGCTTTTCTCGGATTTTCCATGTATTATTTCTTGAGAAAGATTAGATGTGTATTCGTTTTTTTTTTTGTGGGTTTGCATGTTTTTACTCTAATGTGTGGGTTTTGTGTTGTGAAATTAGGGTTTCACATATCATCTCATTTTCCTTACGAAAATTTAGGCTTTTGAGTGTTTCTTCGTCGGGAATCTGACTATTTCTGTGAGTAATTGTCAATATTTCATCAATGGTTTGTTTTTCAGTCTTTGTTCTTCATTTCTGTTTATTCTGGGGCGAATGGTGCCTGGATTAATTAGGGTTTGTTCCACATTTTTTTGGCGTTGTGTTCAATTTGAAGTTTTTGTGTTAATTAGGGGTTTTTCTTTAGATCTGCGTTGGTTTCATGCATATACATCTTGGCTATTGAAAACAATTGAGGTGGTCCTCTTTCTCAAGATTACGAATTGGATAATTTGTAAAGGTTTTTAGTTCTTTACGTGGGATGTGTATGTTGGATTTGAGGTTGTATTTTATCTTTCTTTTCCAGAATGAATATTTTCTACCAATTTACCTTATCACTTTTATGGGAGCTCTGGTTTTGATATCTAGTGAATCTAGCAACCTACCTCGAGTATCATTTAAATGAATTTGTATGTTAGATGTATTTGTATGGTTGCTCTGGTTTTGATATCTGGTTTAGTTGTTTGCAATTTGGTGATGGTATCTTAAATGTATTTTTTATCTACAGCTCTTCCAAACATCCCCATACTCTCTTCTATCTATGTTCAGTGAAAAGTAATATGAAAACTATTTATAGATTATTAAAAGCGTTGTTTTTTGTTTGTGTAAAATTGTATTTTTTTAGTTAAGTTCATTGAGTGACTTATGTTATAATTGTTTTTTGGAATCTCTTGTTAGTGAGAAATTTTTTGGTTGAGATTTTTTGAAACTGCTTCATATATACACTGGCTTTTCTGGTTAAGAAATAGAGATGTAACAATGAGAGAAACAGAGATGGTCTTATGCATTTTGTGACTTTAAGTTTTATTTCTAACCCTTAACTTTTATGAATTTTTAACTTTTATGTCTTTTAAGTTATATGATTTTCGGGGAAAAATTAATGCATCTAAGAGATTGATGAGAATGTATTGAATTTCTTTGGGTAAGTCATTGTTGTTTCTTATTGCTTGTTTGCAATTAGCCAAGTAATTTTCTCCTATCTGTTGTAGGATCATGAATATTATGTTCTTAAAGAAGATGCCTCCCCATGCCTTTTTGGTTCTATTGAGAAACAGAGATGGTGCTATGCATTTTGGGACTTTAAGTTTTATTTCTAACCCTTAACTTTTATGAATGTTTAAGTTTTACGTATTTAAGTTTTATGATTCATATATGGTATTAGTTACTTCATTTCTTAGAACTATGAGCAAACGTGTGTGATGCATAGATAGATTATATATATCATAAACACACAAAAGGCAGGTAGACTCACCTGTTGAATTTTCTTTTGAATTTCAGCACCTCCACACTTGAGAAACAGTTAATGCAGAAAGTGCAGTGGCCTTGCCTGTCCGTATTTGAGAGAGAGAGGGAAGAAAGCCTGACCCTGTCACAACAACTGTGAAGTAATTTAAGTATCTTTTGTTTGATTTTGGTTTGTGCCTGCTATTTATGGTTTTAAAAAAAAACTTTTTTGCCGTTATCGTGGGAAGCGTCACGTGTTAAACCCTAGGTGGGTGTAGCATTGCTCAATGCAAGATGGCTGAACGTGCGGCAACTTGGGTTTTGAAAACCTTTGGTGTAATCAATTGGTTTGTGTTTTTGAGAAATAATAAATATAGTAATGGGTTAAGTAGATGGCTAATAAATGAAACTACTCCAAGCTTTATTAGAGATGAAATTTCTCTTGCTTCCTAGAGTCTAGAGACGAGACCTCTCTAGTCTAAACAATTGGTGAGACTACTCCATTTTGAGCCATTGGTGAAGGTTTTTTACAGATTTGGAAATCTGATTTAGTGTTTATATTTTATAATTTGGGAGTGTTCGATAAATCTGATTGTGTTTTACTGTGTTTGTTGTGTTTTAATAAATATGATTTAGAGTTATTACTTGGCATATTATATGTTCTGTTGTCATGCATTTGGAAATTTTTTTGCATATGCATATGGAAACACTCCCTCTTCTTTTTTCTGTGTTTGTGGGTTTGTGGGTTTTTTGGTTTTTCTTGGCTCGAGTGGTTTGTCAATTTGTTTATTTCTGGTTTGATTTCTATTTATTTCTATTTATTTTCAGTTTTGTAGATGCTTTCCAGTAGGTTTTTTTTTTCCCAAACCCAGTTTAAGTGTTTTGTAAAATTTTCACCCAAACTAACATTTCCTTCACCCATAATTTTCAAAAGGGTTTAAACTAACACAGTTTCAGAAATGGTATAGTGGTGCTTTTGCTCTATTCCCTATATGCAGTTTGTGAAGCCAATGACCTTGATTAAGAAGCTTCGCAAAGCAGTAATTTCTCTTCATCGTTGTTGGGCGTGCTCGCATTTTGCACATTTTGTTTGTTTATGTAAGTCGATTTACATAAATTATCTTAGTTCATGTATGTGCGGTATCTACATGATTAAATGAGCTTTCTTAGAATTATGATTGAGCTTATTTTTCAGGTCTAACTGTGTGAATTTAGTTGAATTTTTTGGTTTGATTGAGTTTATTGAGTTGATTTCTACATTAGATTTATTGAGTTTAATGTGGGTTTATTGGTTTTTCTTGGCTCGGGTGGTTCTTCACTCTGTTTATTTCTGGTTTGGTTTCTAATAGGTTTCAAGTATTTAGATAAACTGATTTTTTTTTATTGTGTTTAATGTGTTTTAATAAATCTGATTTAGAGTTATATACTTGGCATGTTATATGTTCCGTTGATTAGAGTTATTTCATATGCTTATTGCATGAAAAAGAATATGTGAAATCTGCAAGCCTGTTTTGTGGCAGATATTAATTAGTTGTGGTATGATTTTAGTACTTCCATAGTCTTTTATTCTCCCTATTCCAGGTCATGTCTGTGTTCCTATTGATCCAGTCTGTTGCGAAGAATTTGACCCTACATCAGTGCCAGCCCTTTCCAACGTAAAGTTGTATGGAATGGTCGTATTTATTACTATTTATTTTCAGTTATGTAGATGCTTTCCAGTAGGTTTTTTTTCCCAAACCCAGTTTAAGTGTTTTGTGAAATTTTCACCCAAACTAACATTTCCTTCACCCATAATTTTCGAAAGGGTTTAAAATTTAATTGTGTTTTAATAAATCGGATTTAGGATTTAGGATTTTTTTCAGATTTAGAAATCTGATTTAGTATTTATATTTTATAAATTGGGAGTGTTCGATAAATCTGATTGTGTTTTACTGTGTTTATTGTGTTTTAATAAATATGATTTAGAGTTATTACTTGGCGTATTATATGTTCTGTTGTCATGCATTTGGGAATTTTTTTTGCATATGCATATGGAAAGACTCCCTCTTATTTTTTCTGTGTTTATGGGTTTTTTGGTTTTTAATTATGGATTTTTCCTTCACCCATAATTTTCGAAAGGGTTTAAACTAACCCAGTTTCAGAAATGGTATAATGGTGCTTTTGCTCTGTTTCCTATATGCAGTTTGTGAAGGATAAACATAACCATTGTTGGTGGATATGATCCTTTATATATGGATATTTAATTGGGTTATTATTAAACTTAATCTGCATCTTTGGTAAGTATAGAGTGTTTTGTTCGTTTATGTTTGAACAATGTTTACATTGTTTTAAATTGATATTGATAAAAAAAAAAAATATATTGTTTTAGATTGATGGTTTCCCTATTTTTCAACCACAAAAATCTGAAACTTGAGATCTTTTCTGAATTTTCAGAATTTATTGTATCGGTGACTTCATTTCTTAGGACTATGAACAAACACAGGAAAGACATAGATATACTATATATACCATAAACACAGGAAAGGTATAGATATACTTTATATATCATAAACACAGAGAAGACAGTCGGAATGACCTATTTTTATTTTCCTTTGAACTTCAGCAATTTCAGACCATAGAAGCACTTGAATCAGAAAGTACAGTGCAGAAAGCACAGCAGTGGCCTCAGTTTATTTGAGAGAGAAATAGCAAAGAAGGAAGTGCAAGAATGAAGAGCAATTTTCAAATGAAAAAGTGAATGAAATCAGCTGGCATTTTCTTTTAGAAAAGCAGAAAACTGCTTCCCCCTTTTTCGTTTCCCAATTTGCACTGCTTCATACTATAACTTTTTATTTTCGATTGGCTTTTGTGTTGTTTTCGGTGGCACCTCTTCTGGAGTTAAATTATTATATCTGTTTTGTAATTATTTATAAAAACACTGACTCACAATCATAACAATTTATTTATTTAAACTTACCTTACATGAGTGATTTTATTTAATTGTAACAGCTTTACATGAGTGAGGATTACATGATTGGGTGAGATTTTATTGTATCCGAATATTGCGTAGAGAAGGTGAAGTCAGGAATTGAAACCGGTTTTAATTGTAACCGCTTTACATGAGTGAGTTTTACATGATTGGGTGAGATTTGATTGTAGCCGAAGTTTGCGTAGAAAAGGCCAAGTCAGGATTTCAAACTCCGCTTTTATATAATTAATAGATATTTAAAAAAATATTAAGATGTCGCATTTCGTTTATCTATATGTATTGTACACGATGTCTATGCATTTCATGTCTGTATTTAGAGTTTTTCTTAATATTAATATTTTAAAATAAATTTCTAATAGTATCATTGATAACTCCTCCACCGAAATGAAATGACTAATACTAATATCAAAATCTAATAGAAACATTAATGAATTGAATTTTTACTTTCTCCATAGTGTTTTTGAGCAGGGGGGCTGGGCCGCTCATTTTGATTGCTGTGCTCGTTCGTGTGCATCTCCGTGACACCGAGTTAACCCAACAGTCACTTCCTAACCCTTGATCCTTATAAGACGCCGCGGCAATGCAGACACGTATACAACTATACATATCCGACACGAGAAAACATCACCTCAGTGTAACTCCAGCGGGTCCCACTTCTCGCACTCGGATGCTGGATCTGTGACGCTTTCCTTGAAGGGATGGATTTCAAAACGAGGGACCTGATCGTAACTTCGTATTTTATAACTCCAAACGAGTCCTAGTCCACTTCATCGATCCGTGTGATCCGGAATAGATGAATCTCTGCCGTCAGATTCTCGGCACTAACTCACAGTCCCTGGCCGTCCGATCTCTCAACCCAGGAAGGCGCTCATCATTCTTTCCCTTCCCCAGTCCCTCGATCCGAGCCTCAAGAAACACCCTTTTAAAATCCCAACCCCTTTGACGTCCACTCCACTTGCGTCCTTTCTTCTCACACCAAACCTACAGTCACATCTTCTCTACTCGCGCGCGCGCTCTCTGTTTCTTCCTCTTGGAAAGCTCCCATGGCTACAGAAGAAGCCCATAACCCTCAACTAGTTCAACCTCCTACCCCTGCTCCTCTCCCTCAGTACCCCGAGGTACCATCAATTTTTCTTCCATTTTCTGTAGCTTTTATATTCTCACTACGCAAACGCTTTTTTTGGGGGTTTTTCTTGTTTGATTTCAGCTGGGTTTGATAAATTTGAGTTACTTTTTTGTTTTCCAGATGATTATGGCTGCCATCGAGGTTTTGAACGACAAGAATGGCTCGGACAAGTCGGCTATATCCAGTTATATTGAGTCGACTTACACGGATCTGCCGGAGGCTCACTCGACCCTGCTCTCGCACCACCTCGACCAGCTGAAACAGAGCGGCCAGCTCCTTCTGGTCCAAAACAACTATATGAAGCCCGACCCTAACGCGCCTCCGAGGCGCGGTCGCGGGCGCCCACCGAAGCCCAAGGCGGCGGTCCCGTCCGGAACCGTGGACGGGGTCGGGTCGCCCAGACCTCGAGGTCGTCCCCCCAAACCGAGAGATCCTTTCGCACCACCGCCGCCTCCCAAAGCGAAGAATGCATCCTCAGGAAGTGGCAGGCCTCGTGGCCGTCCTCCCAAGAAGGCCAAGACGGCTTCGGCTCCGGCTCCGGCTGCTGGTGGGGCGCCTAGAGGGAGAGGCAGGCCGCCGAAGGTGAAGCCGGCTGTGGCACCAGTTGGTTGTTGAGCTAGATCTGACACATGAGAGAGAAAGAGAGAGAGAGAGAGAGAGAGAGAGACAGGCTCCTTTTTATTAGGTGTATTAGTTCTCTGCTAATTGATGTTTTTTAATTTTTAGCTTTATCTTTATGTTTTTCTTTATTTAATCTCTCTCTCTCTCTCTCCGACTTTTGTCGGTTCTTTTTATTTTTATTTTTTTTGGTGTTTAATTTAAGTGGTGGGGGTTGTAACGTTATAATGTGACTGTAATTGCATGTAAATTGTGCAGCGGCTGTTTAGGCTTTGTTTAGAATCATGATTCGACCAATTCTGATTACTTTTTCACTGTTTCTGTTTCGTGGTTGTCTTCTTTCTTCTACAAACTTGTCTTGTATGTTTGTTTTTCAGACATCTTAGGATAATTGGATACAAATTTTTTTAAACTTATTTTATTTTATTATTATAATTTTTATATAAAAAATGATTTAATTTATTTTAATTTAAAAATAATAATAATTTTTTAAAAAATAATATTTTATTTAATTTTAATTCACTATCCGACCTTTTCTTTCTTAATACTGAGCATTACAGTCCGAATCTGACAAGAGGAGGGAGGAAAAAGGAAAACAAAACTGAAGACTTTTGTAATGGATAAGCTTCTCTCTCTCTAGCCCAGGGCAATATGTAGAAAAAGTCACTTTAGTTTTTGTTTTCCTAATAAATTATTATATTTGTATTAAATTGGTAGTGCCTGGGGATGACAATTAGAATGAATTTTTAATTCGAGGCCAAATGAGAGATAGTAGTCTACTTAAAAGAAATGGTGCAACCGGCATATACAACTTTTGTGAGACCGGTAGATATAACTGGATTGTACTTTATCACTTTCTTTTTCCTTCTTTCTCTCTGCTTTCAATCTTTCGTCTGTCAATCAAAAATAAACTTGATTTTAGTCCTCTCTTGCAAGATGGACTCTGTCTCTACGCTTCATCATCTAATCGTTTTTTCTTTGTAGAGTGTTCCGATAATCTTGAGGGTGCGTTTGGATGTTGAAGTGAGTTGAGTTTAGATGATAAAATATTGTTAGAATATTATTTTTTAATATTATTATTGTTTTGGGATTTGAAAAAGTTGAATTGTTTATTATATTTTGTGTTGGAATTTGAAAAAATTATAATGATGAGTGAGATGAGATGAGTTTGGTTTGGTAACCAAACGAAGTCTGACTCTCTCAAACAGTTTTTTTTTTTAATACTCAATTAGAAGTATTTCATTACTCATGAAAAAAATCTAACAAACGAGAATGAAAAACACTAGTAACAAACAAAAAATGATAATTTGTAAATGATCTTCAAACATTTATAGCAAAAAAATTCATATTCTCGTCATTGAACTCAAGTTTATACATTACAGAAAATTAAAATTGAAAATAAAGAGATTCTTCAAACTTAAAAACCATAAATCATATTATGTTTTAGACAAAGCCTTTGCTCTTGTGGAATGACGGGCAAAACCATTCAGTGGTATTACAAGAAAAAATAGAATCTACCCAAAATCATATCAGATTAGGAAACAATCAAAGATTCAAAACCCAACATTAAGAGTAGGACAATAAACTCATTAGAAAAATTATACCTTAATAAGCCAATTTCCTTGGCGTTATTGTGGAAGCATTGCCTAACAAGCAAAGAAAAAGGCAACACAAAACTAAAGTTAAGTACCTTCAAACTTTTTAAGCTAATCTTAGACCATGTACAAAATTACAACTAGAAGGCATGAGCCCTAAAAATTCAATCCACATAAACTAATTCCTTTTAAATTAACATTTTTCTTTGTAGCAAACGTCTTTTAATTAATTTGAAGAAAAATTATATTTCTGATCATAATAGAATACATATATATTCTGCTAGAGAAAAGAATATCTTTTTCAAGCAATCTTAGCGAGTTATATGACTATTTCCGCAAGTATCAGAATAACAACCAACGACACAAAACAAAACTGAACAGAAAAAACTACGAGAGAATAAAAATCCTTAATAACTCTCTGCAAGTTAGATTTCTTTCGATCAATGATAATTTCTCGGGAACCAAATAGGTTGGAAGAGAAGAAGCGATATTCCAAACCAGGCGCGGGAGCCAGGGCCGTAGTTCTTAGGGTGAGAATTCCACACATTGGAGTGCCCCATGAGCTTGTTCTGTGTCTCAGTGAAAGGGGAGATTGGAGAGAGCTGCGGAAGTAAGAGGCTTTGAGAGAGAGGAAACGAAATGGAGAGAGAGAAAGAAATGAAATTTTTTATTAAATGGGCTGCCGGTTGCACGTCGGTTTCACCAGCGGTTGCAATAAGTATTTCTCTTTCTACTTTTTTGAAGTAAGAATGTTTTATCTTTTGACATATAATTGTTATATACTTGTTTAATTTTCAAAATGTAAACAAATTCATGTGAGAAATAATTTTTGTATATCTCACATAGACAAGTCATGTTCAGTTCTATTGTAAAAAAATGGATTTAATCATGAAAAATTATAATTTTTTTGTTTTATTGAAATCCACATTTTTATAAAAAGATCTATGTGAGACATGTCTATTTAAGGCATTACTCATGATTCAATATGTTATGTTAATAATTTATAAATTCTAAGATGTTACATGAATATGCAAGAATATTTCAAAGAGATGGGAGTTAAATTATTATCCACCAAATATCAAAAGAAAATAGTAAGAGATAAAAAGATTGCAATATCTAGAACTAACTTTTTTGAAACTCAATATTACTTATCTCAAACTTTTTATATGTTATTAATGCTCCTCAAGGCTTAATTTATAAAAACTTCAGAGATAAAGGAATATAGAAGGGTAATAATACATGAATCAATTGGCTACATTAATGAATTCTAAGATATTTACTACATGAATGACGAGAATTTTAAGAAAAAACTAAATGATCATTTACTAAATGCATGAATACATTCACAACATTCCCCCTCGAATGATCAAACACAATGAATATATCTTGTTAACACTTTGTTAAAGAGTGCCTAAAATTTGTGGCAAGAGAAAAGAGTGTAATATTTTTGCGTACCCTTTTTTTATTTTTTATTTGTTTTTAATGTTTTAGAATTGTCTCATTAAAATCTTAAAAGAAAAAAACCTTATGGAAAGAACATTTGTAATAAAAAAAAGAAAAAGAAAAAACACTCCAGCATAATCATTTGCTCCGCCTGAGTATGTAAAACTTTAATTATTTATGTTGAAACATCATTGATTTGATGCATTCCAATATCGTGTATTAATTCTTGAATTTCGTAGTTATTAATGTTTTAATGAATAAATTTGTAAAAAATTATCGTACTGTATTTGCTTGACACAGTATCACCATTTTTCCAAAGTTAATGTGTAGAGAAAAAAAAAAAAAAAACTTTGGTAGAATGTTCTTTGTTCCATCACTTTCGAGATAGCCTCTCTTCATTTGTAATAAAAGCACCTCATCTTTATATAGTATTGTCAGCTATCTTTGATCGTAGATAAATTCATTATTGACTTGAGTGACTGGAAGACATTTGCTTGAGAAGCCTCTATTTGTATTGCGGCTTGGAATAACTGAGAGAGAGCTTTCGACAGGGTGATACACCTCACCTCACCCTCTAACGAATGCAACACGCGTTCTTTTCTTCTTTTTAAGATTATTGCTTTGTGACTTTTTCCTTTAATTGTTCTTGAAGATTTACTGACGATTGTGAAGTTCTTATGGGCATGAATTTGAATTTGACCTTGTAGGCGATCTCTTTGCCGGAAGAGTTCTCATCTAATTCTGTTCATATATAGCATTTGCTGATGCTTAATTTGGGTATTTCAATGCATAGTCTTGTTAAGTAGATGACAATGACAATTCTAAGTTCATGTTTTTGCATATAAAATCAATTGGGTCTAGCCCATTACCAAGAATAAAAAGGAGGGATAAGATAAGATAAGATAAGATAAGATAGACAAAAAGATAAAAGAGGTTGACTGATATATAAAAATGTGAAAGTGACAAAAGACAAGTAGGACTCAGCTATTTTAAAGAAAAAAGAAACCACTACAAACATGGAGATCATATTGTCTACAAGGAAATGCTTTCTACCATTTTGAGTGACCCTCTCCAAAAAGGAGGCACCTTCTTCATCCTCTTGGAAAATCTAATTTCTCCGGTATATTGAGTGTTATATATGAGAAGTTATGAGAAACTATAAAATCACCCAATATAATAGATTTCGCTTCCAAATGAGTCCTTGTAGATATAGGCTTTTATATAGAACCACGTTAATCTATCTCTTTATTTATAATTTATATGCTTGCTTTATTTACTATTTATTTCAAGGATGAACATATGAGCACCGTAATAAAGTCCAAGCCATCATCGTGGTTCATTCAATCATATTGTTGGACTCCAATCACGTCATAAAAATGCATCAACACGTCCCAAACCATTTCAATCCATATCAAGTTAAACTCAGATATTATTATGACCATAATATTCTTTCCTTGGTGCTTAACTTACCTCTCTATCACATAATCATTAATCATATATAGTATCATAACTTCTTCGTAGGATACTTAAGTGTGTCCCTTAAATAATATTTGGGATGATATATATGAGTTGAGGTGGTTTATAGATGTATGTGTCTTTGTGGCTCTAGAAAGATTGCTGTCTAGGAAATTTATATTGTGAATATATATTGTCATTTGAAGGGACAGAGGTATTGTTATGAAAAGGTGTCTGTCCCTTAAACCAAAAGGGGTATAATTGTGGAAGAATTTATTTATTGTGTAGAGAAGCACTTTAATTCAAGTCATCACCTAAATTTCTCAAATTACCTTTTTTAAAAAAAAATTATAGATAGATATCAATGTATAAATAAAGTAAGAAAAATTATATTTATTTTTTATATTTATTTTTTATTAATAAATATGTGATATATAAATAATAAGTAGAAGAGTTTTAAAAAAAAAAGAAAAAAAAAATATAATGTGTAGTCATAATATTGCAAAACAGCCTTATTTATTTCTGAGACTAAAATTTAAAATTTTGAAAATTTTGAAGACCTTCCATCTCATCATTATAATTTTTTTAAATTTTTATACAAAATAAAATAAATAATTCTATTTTTTTAAATCTTAAAATAATTATAATATTAAAAAATATATTCTAATAATATTTTATTCAACTTTTCAACTTTAATTTCATCTCATCTCTCAAAATAAACTAAGCGTAATAATGACAGGGATGACCGTACGAAGCGCTCTCTGATACTCACACTCGTCTCTCCTCGTATGGCCACCTTTCGTTTCCTCGTTATAAGCTCCATCTCCTTTACCGATCTTAATCACTGAGCAGCATCTCTCTCTCTCTCTCGGAACTCTCTCACACAGCGTGCGTGCTTCTTCTCTAGGGAGAAATGGTGGTGTTCAAGGTTGCTCGCGTGGAGACCACGCCTTTCGATGGCCAAAAGCCGGGAACCTCTGGTCTACGCAAGAAGGTTCGATTTCCGTTCTTCCAATTCGGTTTCAATCTTGCGGTTTTTCATATGCTATTCAACTTGCATTTATTGCGATTCATTGATCAGTCAGTATTTTTAAGTTGAAACTGTGCCACTCTGATCAGTGTTTGAGCAAGTTGCTCCATTTGGTTGCAGCATCTTAGACACATATTCCAAAACTTATATTTAGTTGAGATTCTGATCGAATCAAATATTTTTTATGGTCATAGGAAAGAGTGGTAGAACTTGTTTAAATCAGTGCAGCTTATCAGTAACATTTATAAAAACAAAGCAAGATATTAATTCTGTCTAGATTTTAATTATCTATACATATACTGTATTGATAAAATGCATATATATTGATTTCTCTACTCCAATTCAGATTCAAGTGCTGTTTTTTCTTTTATCACTCACTAATTTACTATGTACTTATTGATCTTTTATTAATTATTATTTTCGGATGTGTTCTGTTATTGTCTTTGTACTTAGTAGTTGGATCTAATGCATACCAGTGTGACATGTCGTGCCCTTAAATCTGGTAGCTAAGTTTCATTTTTTTCCTCATCTTCGACTGTCAAATGAAGATAGAAGTAGTTGATTGCAGTTCTACATGATTTTTTTTTATCTCATTTTTTTTTTTAAAAAAAATACTATTTTTTTGGATTTTTTCTTAAATACTTTTGAAATGTCAAAAAAAATAAAAAATAAAAAAAATCCACATTTAAATATGGGGTATGCGTACAAAATCTTTGGATCAGCCCAAAACGAGTTTTTAATCAAAGCACATGAATTGGTATTTAAGCAATACCATTTTTGCTGAACATAATCGGATGAGAAATAGTGTAGCAGAAGATATTTATTTGTTTTGCAAGAGTTTTCTGTTATATCTGGTTTAGCTTTTCTATCAACTTAAGCATTACTATTGGTGACCTTTTTCAGGTGAAAGTTTTCATACAGCCTAATTACTTGCAAAATTTTGTTCAGTCAACATTCAATGCCCTCACTCCAGAAAACGTTAGAGGTAAGGCTTTTGGCTTTCCGGTATGGGGTGGATTACGTCTATGCTTAATAAGATGGTTTTGTTGCATGGGGAATTATTTTAAGGGAAAAACGAACGTTATGTTAAAAGTGGAATTTTT
Organism: Cyclocarya paliurus; assembly: GCA_029856935.1. Taxonomy (NCBI): domain Eukaryota; kingdom Viridiplantae; phylum Streptophyta; class Magnoliopsida; order Fagales; family Juglandaceae; genus Cyclocarya; species Cyclocarya paliurus. Next base: position 20,838,217 of record CM056957.1, on the reverse strand, counting down.
ACATCTCCATATGCAATAACAATATAAAATATACATGTAATAAGAATGGTTTTTAAGGCCTATATTCTATGCTGGCCTTAAAGGTGAGGGCAAAAAACAAAGCATTTTGAAGCACAACCTCGGGTGTAGATGTGCATTGAATGATGCAACTCATCTTATTTACAAGTTTGAATTTACCTCATAAACAGGAAAGATATGGTGACTTCCTCATAACATCTGTGCAAAAGCTTTGTGATCTTTAATTAAGCGTATGGCTGACATTGGTCTTAGAGCTCTTTTTGAAGGTTGACTTACCATGAAGAGACAAACTATAGTCTGATGGGTTTCTATTTTTTTGTTTTGTTTTTGGCATTCTTTGTTTATGGCCTTAACAAGAACAACTAATATGAAGTAACAGTAATATTTATTTATTACTGTTTTTATTCATCATTATTCTTTTTGAAAGTATTCCATTCATGTTTATCATCTCTTGTTTTAATTTCCCTTTTCATGTAGCATTCAGTGATAATCCGAAAAGTCTAACTATTACAAACTAAAACCTATTAAATTCTCATACATCAAGTTAAAGAAATTATCATACATCAAGTAGAATAGGTTATGAACAACTTATCAAAAAAGAATAGGTTATGAACAATATAGATACTGATATTGGTTCTATGGCAACAAATGGATTGAGCTATCTTATCATGCATGTAATAAACTCTGTTACCATTTTGAAATGAAATGTTGTGCTGACTCCTTGTTTTGACATGGTTCTCCATCACATGTATCTAACCAAGTTATGAAGAACCATGGCAGCAACTGCAATGACTAGTCCTAAAATTCACCATCTATTCTTCCTCTCTCCAAAAGTGAGCTTACCCACACTTCTAAATGAGGAGTGGGTGTAATTTAAATTTCTTTTTATGCTGGTTGCTTGATGGTCGCATGAAAAAAAACTGGAAAGTTGACATAAAATTTATGAGTGACAACTAGAAAAGTGCATGTATGGTTTCTCAAAAAAAAAAAAAAAACTATATACAAATTATGAGGAACGTAGGTTTGACTTTCTTATCTTACCACTCATTAGCAACATGGATCATTCCTTTTGCTACATCCCATCCTAGCCTGGGTTCATTGCCCTTCAATTTATCAATGCGGTACAAAATTGGACTCTCTCAGAGCCAAAAAAAGAAGAAGACTAAATACCTATTTGGACTCGCTCTCTCACTTTCTTACACACACACACATTTAAACTATGTGGATATTGAACTCTATATGCTATATATGTGATGGCACTAGCTTATATAGAACACGAAACAAGCTTGATTAAATATTTAAAGAATCATTGCATTGTTACCATAGCAAGATACCTATGTTGCGTCTCACACTCCCACACATTATGTCAACACATGCATACACTGTCTCACACATTATATATTGAGCTTCTAGTTTACACTCTAGATCAATTCCATGAACCAAATATACATTCCAATTTTCTTAATTACCATTACAAATGAAAATTTTAATTTTCATTGACTTTGAAAAAACTCATTAAATGGTAGCATCTAACTACAATCACAGATGCTAAGAACACAACATCAATGTATGTCAAAATCAAGAACCATTACAATTCACTAAACAATCAGGTGATTTGGTAGAAATAAATATCTTGAAAACCCTAAGATCACCATCAGAGAGAGAGAGAGAGAGAGAGAGAGAGAGAGAAAAATACATTGATCAGATGGAAATTATTATCTATGAGTATGATTTGTAAATCACATCACTAGAAAGTAAAAAAGAAAATAGAAATTGAACATATTGTTCAAATATAGCTCGTTAGATGGACAAAACTCATCTGTAAATTACAGTTACATCAATAAAAAATGATGAGGATGAAGAGAAAGGCATTTACCTGAGATTTCATGGCTAAACAGTGGTGGAAGATGGTCATCTCAGGTAATGGAGAAGACAAGTCATAGGGACTGGGGATTGTAGTCCAGTGCAGAGGAGAGAGGAGAAAATGGGGTGGGGGTTTAAAATAGTTTTTTGGTCATTAATGAATTTCTATTAGGTGTACTGTAAGTTAGGCATTCATTTACAAAAAACGTTTTAGGAAATTCCTTCAAACTCATTAACTTAAATCACTGTCTGAAAACACACATTTTTGTATTAAAAATGCTCCTTTTCATTTAGCATCATGGAGGTAGCTATGATGTAACCTAATTTTTATTACAGCCTTTTGCTAGAAGTGTCTTTTGGAACTCTATGCAAATGTATGTATGTTGAATATTTGTCAAAATACATGTCCAGGCTGCAGAAACGCATTACTGAATAGACACTACGTTTCTACTATTTGATCCTGCCAAAGTATGGTCAGATCTCTTTGCTTTGAAAAGTTGTCCAACTCTGCCGACAGTATTTATCTGAGTACTTCAGAACATAAGATTCCATGAGTTAAAAAGCTTCACCTATCCTCTAAAGTGCACTAGAGTTACAAAAACAGTTGGATTACAAATCAACTTGACTAAGACTATGCCTCAACAGTGTGGCTGATTTCAATAGGAAACAAATTTCGGTTATTCTATCTATTTCAATCATGTTATAATATCCTTTGGAGAAATGCTCTTCTTCATCGTAGATTTTATCATCCCCAATCACGCTTGTTATGTGGCACATTTAAGTGGTTGTCATTTAAATGGTTGATAAAAGAAGCCCCTTGAATTGTGCCACATCAACAAGTGCGACTGAGGATGACAAGAGGATGAAGAGTAGCGTTGCTCTATCCTTGATTCTTGAGTGGCACTGATAGCCCTTAATATGGTTGATAAAAGAAGCCACTTGAATTGTGCCACATCAACACGTGCGACTAAGGATGATGAGGTTTAGGATGAAGAGTAGCGTTGCTCTATCCTTTATTCTTGAGTGGCACAGATATCCATTGGAGAAATGATTGGCCTACACAAAAACCTTAAATAAAAAATTTTACAAACTGATCTGACTTAATGTTATATGTCAAATTTACTTTACAATAAAAAATGCTATACAATTTGACGAATCACATTAAGCTATGCTAGTTTGTAATTTTTCTATGTAAACCTAACACTTCTCTATCCATTGTCATATGACATTATAACATTGTAGTATACCCCATCTTTATTCTTTGCTAGCAAGCAAGACTCACACAAATAATTCTTCACCGATATTTCTTTTAAATGAAAGCTCTTATTTTATTATAGTCACGTGTCTTATATAATGTATGTCATTTGGTTTTGCCCTAATTCTATGTATGCTATGCTATCTTGCATCTAGGTGCTACGCTTGTTTTATCTAGTGATGGCCGTTACTTCTCTAAAGATGCTATTCAGGTAAATTCTTAACCAACTTATTGTAAATGTTCTTTGTATATATAAATTTTACATATGATGCATAGAAATAGAAGGTGAAAGATGTCCAATGTTCACATAATCTACTTATAAGAGTGTGGAAAATTATTATGGAAGAAAATGAGAACTTGGTTCTGGTTATTTGATCCTAAATTGTAATAAGAATGGTTATTTTTTATTAGTTTTTTTTAAGAAACATTCTTTGATGGAGCTAAAAAGGTTTTAAAATTGAATCTGTATCATCAGCTCATCAAACTATGATGAATGTTGAAATCTTATCTTTTCATTCCATCAAAATATTCTACTTTGATTTTTTTCCCTTAATAATAGAAATTTTATTCTTAGGATACGTAAAAGGCATAACCCAAATACATAAAAAATATTTAAGAGAAACACCTAATTAAAAAGAAAAAGATACAAGAAAATTATGAAAACATAGCGTATTAAAATCTATTGCAGTTGCCCAACAGAATAGAGCATTGAAAAAGAAACTTTTAAGCTTTTTTGTCATCCGTTCACGATCATCAAGTTCTGTCATTCATTTCCCTCCTAATACAACACACTAGATAGATATAGACCATCTTTCATGCTGCTGCTATTGTATGCCACCATATATTCTTGTCCTATTACCAAAGAGGTAGGCTATTCTTTTGGGCATAACTCAAACTAGCCCAATTCTACACAAAAATATCTCGTTACTACAAAGTTCGGGGAATCTCAAAATGGAGTAAAAGGTGGTCTACATATTCTTTTCTGCACATATAGCACCAATCTGTCACAATGATATGACTTTTCCTTGAGTTATCCGCAGTGAGGTCTTCCCTAAGGAAGCTGTCCAAACAGAAAGGTACTCTTAGGGATGCCTTTGCCCACCAAATTCTCCTCCAAGAAAGAGAGTTGCTATCTTGAGCTATAAGGACATGGTAGGAAGATCAGTTTCCTTCCTTATATTGGAAGGCTTCAAAAGAATCTTATCTACACCTCCCAAGCACGTGTCGCTCTAACAAAGCTAACATTCCATTGAGGGAAGCCCTTGGAGAACTCCTATAGGTCATCCACTGAAGCTTCCTGCACGCGCACAATATTGAAAAACTTACAAAAAAGAAATCCTTGAGGGTCTTTTTCCACATTATAAGTCATGCTAGAGCTTGATCCTAGAGCCATCAATGACCTCATATCTGATAGTATTCCAAATCCCATTTTATGTGGACCATGTACCTCTGATCTTGGGAATGCCAAAGCCAGATTTAGAGTCAACTGCCATTTTTCAAAAGGCCTCCCTCAAATCTTGGTAATGCCAACACTATTTCCCTAGAAGGGCATTAATTAATAGAAGCAAGTTTTAAACACCCAAGCCTCTTGAAATAAGAAAGCGCACTTTCACCCAGTCCACTCCATAAAAAGTCTCGCTATAGATTCTTTATTCAGTTGGCAAACCAGTGGGAAGGGGAAACAAGGATGATAAATATGTAGGCAAAATAGAAAGAATACTCTTGATCATGGTGATCCTACCACCTTCTTTAGATAAATATATCACTTCCAACCAACCAAACGACTCTCAATTCAATGCTAGGGGGGATGGAGCTTGAATGAGTTAAGTGGACCACATGGGGTGGGGCTTTGGAAACACATGAGAAGAGGATGGGGTCTTTTCTATCGAAATACTTAGTCTGAAGTGGAAGATGGGTCTAGAATCAAATTTTGGCACAGCCTATGGTGTGGATATGGAATGCTCAAGGAAGCAGGAATTTTTGGAATTGTGAGGTCACAAGATGCCTCAATCGCAGATCTCCTGGAACTAATTAGTGGCTTTCCTCAATGGAATTCCACTTTCTTCCGATTGCACAAGATTGGGAAGTTGAAGCATTCATTGAGTTTTACACTCGTCTATTCTATCAGATCGAGGGTGGTAGAGGCATATAAGCTTGTTTGGATTCCCTCGAAGAAAGGGAAGTTCACGGCCTGTTCTTTCTATAAATCTATCACCATGAGCAATGCAACTCTATTTCTATGGAAGAGCATTTGGAGTACTATGGCACCACCAAAACCAGCTTCTTCTTATGGATGGCTTCATTAGAAAAAAATCCTCACTATAGATAATGTAAGGAAATGTTTGAATTGTCCTAATGGATTGGTGCTATATGTGCAAATCAAGCGGGAAGTTGGTGGATCATTTACTTCTTCATTGTGTGGTTGCCACAACTCTATGAATGACTTCTTTGCTTGAGTGGGATTAGCTTGGGTGATATGCCAAGGAGGGTAGTTGATTTCCTTGCAAATTAGAGAGGCTTATGTGGCAATCTGCAAGTTGCAACAATATGGAAGATGGTTCCCATCTGCCTTTGGTGTTTTTTTTTTGGAGGGAGAGGAATGATAGAAGCTTTGAAGATCGAGAACAGTCAATGGTCAAGCTTAGAGCTTTCTTTTTAAACACTTTGACTCCATTGGTTGGTTTTAATAGATTTTAATGGGCTAAACACCCATGAATTCCTTGTATCTCTTGATAGTCATGCTTAGGTGTCTCTGTTGTATATGTCTCGTAGACTTGGGTTATGTCTTAAATCATCATAAAATTCTAAAAAACTTCGAGTGTAAAATTTGTGGCTTTGCAATAATCTTTTCAACAACCTTACTTAACTTGCTAGCAAGAACTTGAGCAATTATCTTATATGCCCCATTGACAAGGCTAATGGGGTGGTAATGTTTTAAATCCATTGCCCCAAATTTTTTAAGAATGAGGGCTATGAATGTAACACTCATGACTAAGTGATTGTGTATAGTAAAGTGGTAAATGAGATTCTACATTGATTGGGAAAGAGAACCTCAAGACCTTTACAATGATTCCAAGGGTCCAATTGTGACCTTGTCTAGTCCTTTTGGAGTATAGGTCTAGATGTGGCTTGAGCGTCTCTTGGATCATTACAAATGGTATTAGAGCCAATTCCAACTAGAAATATGGGATTTGAACTATGCAACCTATGATAGACTTGGCCCGACGAGTATGTCGGAGATTTAAGGGGGTAGATTGTAATACCTGGATTGTGTAATTGTGTATAGGAACGTGGTGAATGAAATCACACATTGCTCAAGAGGGAGAAGTTCAAGCCCTTTATAATGATTGCAAGGGGCTCCAAGTAACCCTGACACTACCCTTTGGAGTTGGGCCAAATGTGACCTAAGCCTACGTTGGGTCGTTACAATGAATGTGGCATTGAGGCTTTTCTTATACTTTCCATCTTCATGAAAATGCTGAATACCTTCATAATGTCATTGTTATTCCCATCCCAGCAAGCCTAAAAGAAGGCACTGTGAAACCATCCAGAGGTGATGCTTTATTGTTGATCATACTTTTGACCACTTTGAAGTTTTCTCTTCGAACAATCCACTTGGCCGTCCCTTCATAGATGAACTGAGTTCTTATTCTGTCAATCTTAGGTCTCCAAGCAAACTGCTCAGAAAACAGATGTTCATAATATTTTCAATATGATTCCCGATCTCAATGAGATTAGAAGAGACTATGAAATTAAAAAAAAAAAAAAAAAAGCATCTAAATAGCGCTGTTTCTCCTTTGTGAGTTATCAATTTGAGTGAAAAAACTTAGTACACGTGTCGCCTCTCTCTTGATTTCTGCCTTCAGGATATCTCCTCCATTAAAGTATCATTTCTAGATCAATGATCACTGATTCTTTCCTTAGCCTTTTTTCTTTTAATGGTCTTTTCTCCACGTCCACACCTTCCAATTCTTGTACTCTTCCAACATATACTTCTTTTGATGCTCCACATTACCAAGGACTTGCTCATTCATTGATCAAGTCTTGGCCCATAAAGACATTAATTGGTCACTCATCCTAATATTTCCAAGGAACTCCAAGTTTATCTTGGCCCGTAAACTAAAGGCATTGTAGAATGACTTTTCTAAGAGTTGCTCATGAAGTGGAGCATCAATGTCTTTCCCTGTCGAGAAAACATTCAGCTTTTAACCATATATTCTCAAATTTGAAATTCCTTCTACCGCTTGAATACCTCCACACTCAAGAATAATGGGGAAATGATCCAAGCAAAGTCTGAGTAGCCTTTTTCTTACATAGATTAGAAAAATGTACTTTCCAATCTTGAGATACAAGGAACACATCAATTCAAAACCAAGGAGTGTCCTGGTTATTAGGCCATGTGGCATTTAGTATATGATGTTTATATGTTATATATTTTGTTATATGCGTGTTTCTTTACCTATAAAAAATAAAAATATAAAATTGTGGGTTATATTTTTTGTCCTTAGGTGTATAACAGTAGTTAATTCAATGGTATAGGAGGATATCCCTGGGCTTTTGGAAGATATATCCGGTGTGTAAAATGCTTTCCTGCAACCTAAATGATGCCCCCTTGATGTAGATTGGCTAAATCATGACTAATAACAAATAATATCAAGTTTGGTATGATCTAGAACATGGTGGGCCAAGGTTATGCTTTTCCTTGTCCATCACTACAGTTTGAATTTTTTCTAGCTTGTATTGGGGTTGGTGAGATCTGTGGCTTGTGTCGATGCTATCCCGCCCCATTGCAGGTTCTTGGACCCCACCCTTTTCTTCGGTGGTTATTGTTTCTTATTTTCGATTGTGTTTGCTTACATCCAATGTATGGATCTACTTCTTATTTTTCTGTTGAATGGGCAGATCATTATTAAGATGGCTGCAGCAAATGGAGTAAGATGCATTTGGGTTGGTCAAAATGGATTGCTTTCGACTCCTGCTGTATCGGCAGTTATACGCGAAAGAGTTGGAATAGACGTAAGTTTTATTGCTTGGACGCATACATCTATTCTTTCTCTCCATCTCAAAAATCTTTGTGGTTAATGGGAAACACAGTGAAGTAACTTCGTAATTCTAACCTTTGGTAACAGGGATCTAGGGCATCAGGAGGATTTATATTGACGGCAAGTCACAATCCAGGAGGTCCTCATGAGGTAGGGCCTAGTTGTTTATACCTTGATGAATTTTTATGATATAGATTAATAGTTATTCCCTTGCTGCCTTTCTTTGTGTTCTGTATTAAGAGGAGGAATGTAAAAAGGACTATTCTAATGTTTTCATGATCGTAAGTATTAGAAATAGTGAGCATAGGTTCTTTTTCCAATTAGGTTATCCCGTTCCCCTTGCTTGCTTGATAGGAAGTTGCTACGATTAGAGTCATAACATGTAGCTTGACTACTTTGATATCTGAGAGAACGTATTACCTAGGTTTATAATGATTAATGAGGCAGATATTGATTGTTCTTTGGCACTTTTCACTGCCCCCCCCCCCCCCCAATAAATTTTGCAGCTTTGTACCATGTTTTGAGAACAATTGCTCTTGTTACTTGCCTCTGTTTGATCTTTTCACCTTTTCTGCGAATATCTGTCCTTTCTTATTCCCCCACCCATCACCTTCTTCATTGCTTACTCCAATTTGAATTTATCATCATGTCAGCTTCTAAACCATATTTTACTTTGCCCATATGAAATTAGTGTTATTTGTTTTCCCTTAATTAGTTGAAGTTAAAATTACCCATTGAAAGCCTGTATTTTTGCTCACTGTTATTTCCGAGGGTTCTGCATGTGTGATATGTGATATCCCCCTGTTGGAATGTGTATCACAATTTTCTTTTTATTTAATTCTTTTATGACTCACTACCCTTCTCTGTGGTTTGTGACCAAAAATCCAAATCCTCAGATTTCTTTCTTTCATTCTATTTTTTTTACAAGTAAAATCCCCAGATATTATGGGGTGAATTATGCTATTATCTGCCTCCGTGGAATTTCTTATTCCATAGAATGCCAAACTTAGAATTTTCTTCTGATCACTAGAGCTGTACTATATGCCAAATAATCGATATTTACCAAAATGTTGTTGCATCAAGCTTATCCATTTGAAGGATAAACAATGTGATGTGCAGACGTCAAATTAGTTTAAGAATAAATATTTTTTAAATGCCAGTCAAAGTTTGAAAATAGCCTTATTTTTCTGTTGAGATGTTTCTTTTAAAGTTTTAGTGAAGTGTAGCCTCTTTTTTACTCTTTTCATAGTGTTTGATTGCAGGATTTTGGTATTAAGTATAACATGGAAAATGGCGGACCTTCTCCAGAGGGAATCACTGATAAGATCTATGAGAACACGAAAACAATAAAGGAGTACTTGATTGCAGAAGATCTCCCTGATGTATTGCTTGCTTCCTAAGCATTATAAGTTTCCATTTATCTCCCCCCTTGATGTTGTTATTAGACTGTTGTGCAGTTAATTTATCTTGTTTTATGACAACTCAAAATATGCATACAGGTGGATATATCTACGACAGGTGTAACCAGCTTTGGGGGGCCTGAGGGACAGTTTGATGTTGAGGTTTTTGATTCAGCAAGTGATTATGTGAAGTTAATGAAGTAAGCATTCGCTATAAGATCTCCATTTATCTTCTTCTATATTCACATGATGAACCTAGATAGAAATGGGCTATTCCATTTATTGTATTATTATTATATAATCCTTCTTGTTCCAAAAGCTGTATAATGCACTGCCTCCTGAAGTGCATTAATCCTGGGGAAATTTGCATTCATGTTGCAACAGTTTGTAATGTGTTGTCACTTTTTTCTCTTAGGAATGTTGAAATCATTTATCCACTCTTAATAATCTTTTCATTGGTATTCTTGCTGTCTTTGATCTCTGCACACAGTTTAATATTTTTATGATCTGCTTTCCATACAAAGTCCAATCCTTGTTTCTCAAATTTACAGGTCAATTTTTGACTTTGAGTCGATCAGGAAGCTAATCTCATCTCCGAATTTCTCATTTTGGTATGTCGAAAGCTATCCATTTTTATGCGTAGGTATGAGAATAATACCATACACAACTGTGCGTGGCGTGTGATGACACATATATACAGGCATATATGTCGGTATTCTTTTTTTTCTATTTTCTCTAGGGGTGAAAACCGAAGGCATCGGTGCAGTTTTGGTCCAAAACCGAAACCGCACCAATCCCTTAAAATTATGTAAATCTCGACCGAAACCGGCCGGTGAAGGGGGAGGAAACCGTCGATATCGGTCTCGGCGTAACTACGGTCTGTTCGTCAGCATCTTCGGTTGCGACAGAGGTGACCCTGCCGCTGCGTGCGAAGCCTCGGTGTGAGAGAGAGAGAGAGAGAGAAGACGCCTGACGCCGGGGGTGCGTGAAGTGAGAGAGAGCGATGAGTCGATGACGCTGCAGTGAGAGAGAGAGAGAGCGATGCGATTGTGCCGTGCGCCGTGAGAGTGAGAGAGAGAGAGAGAGAGAGAAAGGGGGGGCGGCGTGAGAAATGAGGATGAAGGAGGAGAAACGAGAAGAAGAAGGTGTTAGCCTGGGATTTTAAACCCTAGAGGAAAAATCCAAACGGCGCCGTTTGCTTTATATTTTCTTTCAAACACTGAGCCTAAAACGACGCCGTTTCACTTACTTAAGTGAAACGGCGTCGTTTCATATATGTATAATTTAAAAAAAAAACATTTTATAACTTCGGTCAGTTCAGCGGTCCGGCCTAGGATCAAACCGGGACCGAACTGCTGGACATCGGTTTTTGCGAAATGCAACCGCTCGCCGACCGGTTCTACGCCGGTTTCGGCAGGTACCGAGCTCCGGCGGCCGGTCTGGGTCGGTTCTCCTGTTTCTTGTACAGCCCTAATTTTCTCGGTGTATATGTCAGTGTGTACAATACATACACATTTATTCATGGTTAGATGTATGCAAGATTTATATCTATATATTCATGTTAGTTTTGTAAATGCCAAGTCTGATTTCTGTTGTCGTATTGAAGTTATGATGCCCTGCATGGAGTAGCTGGAGCTTATGCAAAACGTGTTTTTGTGGAAGAGCTTGGTGCTCAAGAAAGCTCATTACTGAACTGCACGCCCAAGGTCCTAAGTTTGTGGAGAAATTTCTTTCTTTTGTTTTTTGACAATAGAATGTTTTTTCCCTGGGTACCCAAACATATTTTTTTGGTTCATGTAAAACTTAATGCAAGCAGGAAGATTTTGGTGGGGGGCATCCAGATCCCAATCTCACTTATGCAAAGGGGTTGGTTGCTCGAATGGGACTCGGAAAATCAAACCCTCAAGATGAACCCCCAGAATTTGGTGCTGCTGCTGATGGTGATGCGGATCGTAACATGATCCTAGGCAAAAGGTGGCATTACCATATTTTCTCTTTTTTGCTTGGAGTCCTCTTTTTAATCTCACGTGCAAGTAGCATTGGCAACTATCTTGTTTTCTTAGGTTCTTTGTTACTCCATCAGATTCTGTTGCCATCATTGCTGCCAATGCAGTTGAAGCCATACCCTACTTCTCAGCTGGTTTAAAAGGAGTTGCCAGGTTCTACATTGCACTGTTTTTTTTTTTTTTAACTTCTCGTGCCTCCAAGTGCTTGTGCACATAGTGGTGTTTTATCTTGCTTCTTGTTTGAACATTACATTTTCAATTTTGTACACCCTGGAAACTCATTGAGTTACTTGCATGTTGCATGCACATTAGTGCATTAAACAAATGATAAGAATAGGTCGTTCAGCATAAGATGGTAATACAAGTTTGCTTGTTGATTGTCTAAAAAATGTTGATCTGTTTTGTAAAATTTTATATTTAAACTCCTTGAAAGATCCCACATCTTGACAATGGAGATGCATTTAGTGATTAACTTTCGGTTATTATTTCTATATACTAAGGTTGATCCTTCTTTATAGCTAAATTGCACTGGAAATGTCTTAATTCAGCATAGTAGTACTAGGATGAAAGCAACACTGTTTTAGAGTAGGAAATTGCACTTGATCACTATCTATCTATGTATATGACTGAGGTTTATGATGCAATGGATTAGGTCCTGCGTGCTTATTTTTGAGAGTGCTTGCACTTTGTTTTTAATTAATTTTAAAGATAAAGTAATGTCTTGAACATCTTCACTTTTTGTTCGTTTATTAATTAATGCATTGTAGTCCAATGCTGCTTTGAAGGTGTCCTTCTTTCTTACTTGTTCTGACAAAACATAAAACTAATAACATATTTTGACTTTGCTTCTTGTAGGAGCATGCCAACCTCAGCTGCCCTTGATGTTGTAGCTAAACATTTGAATTTAAAATTTTTTGAGGTACCTGCAGCATAAATTTCTACTATTGTCATCCTTGCTGTTACTATCGAATCTTACTTTTCTATTCAATGCCAAGGTGCCCACTGGTTGGAAATTCTTTGGTAATCTAATGGATGCTGGATTGTGTTCTGTTTGTGGGGAAGAAAGTTTTGGAACTGGTTAGTATTTGGCATTTTCCTTTATGAAGTAAATCATTTAATGGTTGGACAGTCATAAGCTTATGTTTGGTAAGTGAAAATTTCTTCAATTATTTAGAATTCTTCAAAAATATTTTAAGATCTGGTTTGTGTTGATTGTTTTGAAAGTAGGTAAGCAGAATGAAAATTTGCTTGGATAATTTTTTTTGAGATTTTTTTTGTATTGGAGTTTGTGAAAGTGGGTTAGCAGAATTGAAAAGTTGTTTGAATCAAATTTTTGTTAGAGGCTGCTTTAGGTTTTTATGAAAGTTGGTTTGGTTTTTGTGTTTTTTCCCCGCTTAAACTTTGGAAAATAATTGATGAAAAATTTCTGAAGAAATATTTCTTTTAAGATGTTTGGATTGGTGTTTAAAATTAAAAAAAAAAAAAAAAAACTCAAAAAGTTTTTGGAAACCAAACATATGCTGTTGCATTATCAATTACCATGGCATGTTGACAGGCTCAGATCATATACGTGAAAAGGACGGAATCTGGGCAGTTTGGCTTGGCTTTCCATACTTGCTCACAAAAATAAGGAAAATCTTCATGGGGAAAAGCTTGTGACTGTTGAAGACATAGTGCGCCAGCATTGGGCTACTTATGGTCGTCACTATTACACTAGATATGACTATGAGGTGGGTTTTGTCCCATGTTAAGCAGTATGAAATATTATATTGATCTTTAACTTGTTTAAATTGTTTCTTGAAGAATGTGGATGCGGGTGCAGCCAAGGAACTAATGGTATATTTGGTCAAACTACAATCTTCTCTTTCAGAAGTTAATGAGTATGTTCATTATGCTACTTTAAAAGATTTCTGAGATTCTACATGTTTCTTTGATGGCTTCATCAAGTAGCGGCATTGCTATTTTAGCTAGAAAGGGGGATGCTTATGTGGTCTCATCTCAGTGATTTTTTCCATTTAAAATCATGATCTCATACTCTCAAAATGGTTGTTGCATGGCTTGACTAGAGTCCTAGTCTTTTCTTTCATTTTTTTTAAAGGTTTTTTTTTTTTTTGTTTGATTGGCACCCGGTGTCTATAACGAAGTTCTAACTAATCCCGGGAGTACATATGCCCTCGGCAAGGAGTTTCCGGTAAGTGTACCTCGGGTAATTCAAGGGGAAGTTCATGCACTCTGATGATCTCTAGAAATTGTTCGTACCCAATAGTTCGAACCTTAGACTTGGAGGGAGCATGCCACCAACCCAGACCCTTACCACTTGAGCCAACCCCTAGACGTTTTAAAAGGGTTTGTACCCAAGCAATATGGACCTCTTGTCCTTGAGTATATACTCCAAGTGGTAAAGATTTTGAAGTTATTGTGTGGTTAATATAATAGTCCTTTACTTAATCTCCACGAGAAGATTGTCTCATTGGGCCAACTTGCTTCTTGTCAAATTTTGTAGACCTGTTCAATTCAATAGGTTCAATATGTTAAAAGCCAGAACTTCACTAATGTCTTCATGGAGAGTGATATTCAGCAGGTGGACTGTTATTGGCTCATGAAGGACTTGTACTTAATCTTGTATTAGTTGCGTATTAATGTCAATGAACGTGGTATTGTTCAAAAGGGGAACTATTATTAAATGCCAAGCTGAGGATGCTTGATCTAAAATCCCCACACTAGGGAGAGCTTTCTAATTTTTCTGGAGGTAATATTTGCCCTTATGATCTTGACACTTGTTTTAATTGGGTCATACATCTGCGGAGTTATTCTGATGCTCCTGCTTCTGGAAAAGACTTTTTTCGGTATCAGTTTTTAATTAAAGGTTTCATTGTTTTGTCCCATACTCTGCTTTTTGATCTGTGTCAAGGACTCTGACTTATATTGAGCTAGGCTGATGTTTCTTGTGTCTGCTTTCAATCTGTGTATAGAGATGTGTGCTGAGTTTGAGACCACAATTGATCTTTGTGAGTTGTGCAATGTGCACTGTACGGTTTCAGCCTACTGAATACTGTACATATGAACCAGAATGGTGTCACAACACTTGGCGGACCGGGTGACCTAGTTCTTTTGGTTTTACCGTCTCAGTCTAAAAGACCATTCTTAATGCCTGTTTAGGACCTTGGGTTTGAGAAAGTCTTCCCTTGGTATTAGTGGTGATATCAGCTGAAGACTGAAATTTTGACATAATTGCCGGTAAAACAATATTTTTTAGGTTCAAAATTTCGGTTATAACTGAACTGCACCAAACTTTGGAATCATATGCCAAACTTCATTATAAGAGGTTCATGGTTCCTGTTGAAGAAGGTTTGGTGTTTATTCATATAGGATTGTGAAAGAAATGTGCTCAGATGTGTCAAAAGTTGTCCATGCCGATGAATTTGAATATAAAGATCCCGTTGATGGCTCCATTTCAAAGCACCAGGGAATCCGTTATTTGTTTGAGGATGGATCACGATTGGTAAGTTGACTCATACTGCTTCTTGTTATGAGTTATTAATCAGGGGAAACATCTTTATTACTAGAAATAAAAATGATTTGAGTTTATAGGGGTGCATTGACTGGCCAGACTTTGACAGTTTGCTTTCCTGAAATCAAATCGATACCTTGTTCTAACTGAAATTACATATGCGCAAATTGTTTCCAATTCATAGAAACTGCTCCCTAGACTTCTTTCTGGAAAGAATGCAGACATCACTCTTATGGACGTTGGATTGTAGCTCATACTTGTCTTGAATGGAATTAGTTGCATTTCATTGACTATCTCATGCTTTATCCTTTGCAAAAAAACTTTCAGGTTTTCCGCCTTTCAGGAACCGGCTCGGAGGGTGCGACCATCCGTCTATACATTGAGCAGTATGAGAAGGATCCGTCAAAAATCAATCGAGACTCTCAAGATGCACTTGCTCCTCTTGTGAGATATCCCTAAACTATAATTGATTGCCCCATGCTTGTTCAATTATTTGTGCTGACTCTAAACCATCCAATTACAGGTTGAGGTTGCTCTGAGGCTTTCAAAGATGCAGGAATTCACTGGCCGAACTATCCCTACCGTTATCACATAGATGCACGGAACCATTGCAAGATTGTTGTCTTTGAAAGAGGGCTGTCTTGTTGCCGTTTCCTTTACAATTGAGAATTTCTCTGCAACTTTGATACTTCATCCTTGATCAGTTTGATGTTCCACTTACATATGTCTACATAATTCTGAAGCCTTTTGAATGACTGGAAAAAATAATACTTGTCAACCTCAGTTGTGATCTTCAAAATAATGTATGATCTTAAAAAATACTTGCCAACCAAGAGATTTTTTCGTGTGAAATTATTCTTTTTATCTTATAATGATTATTGGTTGTCCTAATCTTACGATTGACCCAAGCCTATTAATAATCTGTATAGTGGATAAAAACGCTTGGCACCTTCAACTAATTTGAAATTTTGCACTTTGTACTTTGCACTACAAAATGTGAAATTCTTAGCAAATTGTCTTTGAACAAATGTCAATGTTAACAGACCAGCATTTCCTCCATCTTTTTAACATAAAAAACTGGCCCTAGCATATTGATAATCTTTAGAGTGGAAACGTGCTTATTCTTGAAAACATAACTTTGGCCCAAGAGATGGTTCACCAAATTGACAAGCAAGTTCATGGTGGAAACGTGCTTATTAAAGTAGATGTGGTGAAAGCATATGATAGTATTGATTGGGATTTTTTGAGGCATGTAATGAGGGCTTTCGGGTTCTCTCAGGAAGTCTGTGGTCTAATTAATCACTGCATATCATCCCTGTGGTTCTCAGTGGCCATGAATGGAACGATGGAAGGATTTTTTCCTGGTGGACGTCGGTTACACCAAGGGGATCTTTTGTTACCATATCTTTTTATATTAGTCGAAGAAGGATTATCAAGAATGCTGAAAAATAATTTTGATGCAGGGAAAATAAAGCCGTTTAGCCATCCTCGAGGAGCTCCGCTTATTTCACATTTGTTATATGCAGATGACATTATGGTGTTTGCTAATGGAGGTAGTGCATCAATTAAAAAGATTATAGAGATTTTCCAAAAATATGGGGAATGGTCGAGACAAGAAATGAGCAAGGAGAAATCAGCCATGTACTTTGCCAAAACTATTCCTGTAGGTCGAAGAAGATCTATGTTGCGCTTGATAGGCTGCTCGGAAGGGGTCTTTCCAGTTAAATACTTGGGGACTCCGTTAATTTTGGGAAGACTCAAAGTGAGCCATTTCGACGAGGTGGTTGCACGCATTAGAGAAAAAGTGGGGGGCTTGCAGCATAGGTTCCTATCATCTGGTGATGGGATTCTTGTGTTGAGGCAGGTGATTGCTAGCATGCCGATTTATCTTCTGTCTGTAGTACAGGCACCTAAGGTTGTCCTAAGAAAATTGAACCAACTGTTGAGCAATTTTTTTGGGGGGCCCTCTGAGGGTAAACCGAAAAGGAAATGGGTAGCCTGACCCAATTTATGTATGCCAACTCAGGAGGGTGGTGTGGGTCTACGGAACTTGTAGGAAGTCCATCGCTCACTCTTCATGAAGTATGCTTGGAAACTCTTGACTGAAAACTGTGGACAAAATTCTTCAAAGCCAAGTATGTGAAAACAAAACACATATCACTGGTGGAGCTTTAGAGAGGAACACGGTTTTGGAGGGGAATTATGCTAAGTATGTCGTATGTTCTTAGCAACGCAAGATGGCGTATTCGGTAAGGTAATATTCTCTTTTGGCTTGAAAAATGTCTGGGAAATGGACCCCTGGTGGATGAAATGCTCATTACCGAATGGCCCTCTCTGAGAGTGAGGGAGTGTAGGATTGAAAATGGATGGGATGTGGATTTACTCAGGTGTCTTGTGGGTAAGAATAAATTGGAAATGATTCTTGATGGCCTGGGCCAACATAAGGAAGGTGAAGACTTGCTGGTATGGACTCCAAACGAAAATGGTAGGTTCTCTTCTAAGAGCGCTTGGGAGTGTGTCAGAGTTAAAGCACCAAAAATGAACTGGGCGGAATGGGTTTGGAATGCGGCTCTTCCAAAAAAATATTCGATAACTATGTGGAAGGCGATGAATGCTTGCCTTAGTGTTGATGAAAGAATATGCAAATTGGGCATACCCACGGTATCAAAGTGTGAATGTTGTGGAGAGGGGTGCTCAGAGGACCAAGATCATGTGTTGGCCGCGAGTAAAATTGCTGAGGAAATATGGCGTAGAGCGTCACTTCAAGTGGGCATGCCTTTTGATCCAAAAAAAAAAAATGAAGGGAAAAAATAGAACTATGGTTTAGGCGCGCAACCAGATCATCCCAAAAAGGGTGTTTGCTTGGTCTCATGCCTTCTATCTTAACTTGGTCTCTATGGTTGTGGCATTGCAAAGTGAGAATGGAAGGTCAAGCGAACTCTATAGAGTCCCTATGGCATTCGACCAAGGCTGCAGTTGCCTGGGTTGGGATTCGCCTAAAATCTGGAAACAAAATGCAAAGTGGGGATGAGAAGTTACTGAATGCACTTGCCATACCTTTTAAGCCCCCCAAGGGGAAAAGAGTGTGCATTTTTAAATGGCAAAAGCCGACAAAGGGCTGGCTTAAGTTGAATGTCGATGGCAGCAGCCTCGGAAACCCAGGCCGGATGGGGACGGGAGGGGTTATAAGGGACGATGGCAGAGGACTCGGACTAGTGAAGGTGGAAGTGGAGTTAGATGCTCTTTTAGTGTTGCAATGGCTGGATAAAAAGCAGTGTGGGATCTGGTATTTAAAGGAATACTGGGAAGAAATTCAAGGGCACCTATTGAAAATGCAGGTTGTGGTAAGGCACGTTTAAAGGGAGTGCAACGCAGGAGCAGACTTTCTAGCCCGTATGCCTACCAGTCTGATTGAAGTGGCATCAGTTCGGGGACCTTCCTCATCTCCTCAAAGGAATTTTAAAGTTAGATAGATTAGGCTACCCATTTTGTGATGTTAGTTTTTTTACTGTCTTGGGTCTTTGATCGTGTCTTGTATGTGGGTTCCTACCCTTTATTGAGGCTTTTCAATTAGACAATATGAGTTTTCTGTGAAAAAAAAAAATCTTTAGAGTGGATAAATACACTTGGTGCCTTGAAATTATTTGATTTGAAATTTTGCACTTATCCCTACAAGCTACTAGGGGCGGCAATTCGTGTTTATGGGTTGTGTTCGTATCGTGTCAAGTCATGAAAATTCGACAATACGGCTCAACTCGAAATCGACCCGTTAAGTTAAACGTGTCATGTTTTCAAACTCTTAACACGATCTATCAATTTTAAAATTTGAACGTTAAGATTGTGTCACATTACTTATTTTTCATTCATCATCACTGTTAAAATTCAACTAGAGGACAAAGTGTCAGTTTCTAGAGGTTACAAAATGTAATAAATCAGTTTTGATAGTTTGAAGTAGAAAGAGAAAATACCACTCTTGCATGTAGGCTGCCACAAATTGCATCACAATTTCACCACTCTCAAGTAAATGATAGAAGCAGAAATTTTTTTTCCAACTGAGTTAAGCAACCATGATAGAAGCATTGTTGCAATGAATCAGAGCAAAATATTGAGATGTAGTCAAGAAAACCGAATTTTTTCTCGGTTGGGATAAAATAATCCATGCGTATAGTTGATAATCCAATCATAAACAATGCTCGACTCCTAGTGTGATAATTTTCTCCATTTAGAGATAGAAACTAAAATGCTTCCATGGCTTTTACCATGATATAAAGGTAATAGAGATTGGTAAAATCTTCATTAGATCACGAAGACGAAGAAGAAGCCATGAAAATGAAACTATGCAACTTTTATCTTTCGATGATAGGAAAACGACGGAGATACTTTACTACAGCAAAAGCTCGAAAGTATTTACAACGGATGCCTCCATCGCAAATAAATTTTCTGAAGAAAAAGTTTGTCACGAATAATTTGTATTCGTGACAATGGTCCCAAATAGGGGTAAAAACATTGAAAAACCAACCGAACCGGTAGGTTTAGTCAGTTCGTAACAGGTCCAGTTTGACATTGATTCTTAACAATCAAAACCAGTCTGAAGTCAGTCCAGTCTCAATTTTCATATTTTGAAAACTGGTTTGAACCAAACCGAACCAGTATATATATAATTTTTTATATTAAATTATATATTATATGCTAAATTGTTAATTAATATAACATTAAGAAGTGTTAGGTACAAATTAGCATGTAGTGATTTTTTCTAAAATGTTATAGCTAATGTTGTACTCTTTGCGGCAAAGCTATATGCTTCTATTGAGAGCAGATCATTGGCGGTTATTGCCTCAACCATGGATTCACTATTAGATCTCTTGTCTGGGTTTATATTGTCGTTCACTGCACATGCCATGAGAAAACCAAACCAATATCACTATCCAATTGGAAAGAAACGGATGCAGCCAGTTGGCATCATTGTTTTTGCATCAGTAATGGCAACTCTTGGATTACAAATACTGATAGATCAAGCTGTTCGACAACTCATTTCAAAGGCCCAGCCTGAAAGGGATCCCGAGAAGGAGAAATGGATGATTGGAATAATGGTCTGCGTAACTGTAGTGAAGTTTGTTCTCATGGTTTATTGTCGAAGATTTAAGTACGAAATTGTTAGAGCCTATGCACAAGATCATTTATTCGATGTTGTTACTAATTCAGTTGGTTTGGCGCGCAGCAGCTGTTCTGGCTGTCCATTTTTACTGGTGGATTGATCCTACTGGAGCTATTATGATCGCTTTATATACAATGAATACTTGGACAAGGACAGTGATTGAGAATGTATGGTCACTAATCGAAAGAACAGCACCACCTGAATTTTTCGAATCACAATGAAGACATCAAGCACATTGATACGGTTAGAGCGTACACTTTCGGTTCTCATTATTTTGTGGAGGTTGACATAGTTTTGCCACAAGACATGTTTCTGATCAACAAAGCACATAATATTGGTGAGACATTGCAAGAGAAGCTTGAGCAGCTCCCTGAAGTTGAGAGAGCCTTTGTACATATAGATTTCGAGTATAGTCACAGGCCCGAACACAAGATCGCGATCTAATGGGAATGACGATGATGATGGTGGTATTAATGATCAGATCTCAACCTTTCCACGCACCAATAAGTATCTTATTCAAGATCTGGTACGTTCTAGTTCTGCTCCAGTTTACCATCTGATGCCGGAACATGATTATCTTGAGTTTTCCAGCCCATATATTTAATAGATTGAGCATCACTGGACAGTCTCTTATGCCAGTCCCTGATATGCAAGCCCTTTTATTGAAAGAATTTGGATGATTTGTGAGTTGGACTTCAAGATAAAACTTTGAAATCCTGTCAGTAATTTGGATGATCTGTCAATAGTCCTGCTTCTTCCCTGTTCCAAGTAAAAAAAAGACCAAGGTCAGCATCAGGCTCTGCTCCAGCATTTAATACTTTGTCACAAGACCCTCTCATCTCATTTCATCTCATCTCATTTCATCTCATATAATTTTAATATCTAAACACTACAAAAACAAACACTTTTCAATCTCAAATTTTCAATTTTTTCATCTAATCATTATCTAATAATTACAACTTTTCTAAATTTTCAAAAAAATTTAAAAAACAATTCAACTTTTTCAAATTACCAAAATAAAAACAATATTAAAAAATTACATTATAAAAATATTTTAACTTTATAATATTTTTATTTAATTTTTTTTCTCTTTTTTTCCAAAACCTCATAAAACATCTTAACTGAAAACATTTCACTCATATTTACAAACTATTTCACTACTATTCATAGATTATTTCATTTCATCTCAATATCCAAACGAGACCTAAGAGCTTTGGCACACTCCATTAGTTTATTCCCCATGCAAAAGTTTAAATAGATAATTTCTTTTTTCACGTTTTAACCAAAAAAGTCTTCACATAAATAACTTATAAATTATTTTGACGTAAATCATACCATAAAGTCCTAAAACCACTATACCAGAAAGGGAAAAATATGTCACGTAATGGTAGACTGGTTTCTGAAATTAGAATAAGTAACATGAGAGAATATCATGTATGAATATGAATAATGATCTAATAATGACCTAATCATATAATATTATAGATGATTAATAAGTTTTCATTTCATTTAATCATTATGGTCAATAAGTTCCAATGGAAATGTGAAGATGAATATCAAAGCGAGAGCTCTCATCATGGTGCAGGCCATGCAAAAGAAAGTAGAAATAAATCTATTCATGTTTTAATATTAATATTTATCATAAATAAAATACAACAATGAGAGACTTCTATTTCTATTTTGTGAATAAAATGCACACATATCTAAAATGTAAATGGCCATTTCCAATACTATTCTTAATTTTTACAGTCCCTGGAACAGGATGGCCCACATGCATGCAGTTACTTCCATACATACATAATTCACCATTCCGAACACTTCTCCTTTTAGAGAGAACCTCTAACTTCTCGCTAAAATTTTTTTCAATCTGAAACTAGTTTTTTCTTTTGTTTTGGGGGGGTTCAACTCCTTCCCCTGCACTCCCTTATTTTTCAAGTCTGTGTTTTATTTTTGTTTTAAGTTTTTTCAGGTCTAATAAAGAAGGAACATTTTTGGTATTCGCAGTCTAGATTCTTGGGAAATCCACACACCCATGGTGAAGGACGGTGGATGAGCCGCTTGTGCAGATGAGCCGCAAATTCATAATTCCACTTCTCGGTGGTGAGCCGCTTGTGCTGGGGACCAAGAAGCATGCACGCGTAATGGGAGTGTCACCTGGTGGCGGGTGAGGAAGATGGCTGATGGTGGCGGTGCTCATGCTCGTTCTTTGCTTTTGTGTGTCATGTTCGTGCCGCCTAGTGGTGGGCGAGAAAGAAATGGTCGATGGTGGTGGTGCTCATGCTCATGTTATGGGCTATTTGTCGGTGCTCGTAAGCTAGTGCTGGGCGAGGAAGCAATGGCTGATGAAGAGAAGAGGTGACCGGTGCTCGTTTGCGGTGCTTGTGCTCGTGGTTGATGGTGGCCCATGTGGGCTGCAGACACAAAAGAAATAAGGAGAAAGAAGCATGGGCGAAGGAGGGAAGAAGCAAGAAAAAAGAAAAAAGAAGAAGGGTACCCTTTGTATTTCAAAAAAGAAGAAGGTACGTGGGGGGTGGCGGTATAGAAAGAGATGAAACCCTAAGGGGCCTTCCCACTTGCAAACAGGTTGGACCCTTGTTTTGTTTAGGTTGGGGTCATGTGTTTTTCTTCAGCCCATGTGGTTTTTTTGTTTGTAGATGGGCTTCTAGTACTTTCTATGTATTTTCTTCTACACTATCTTTACTTTTTAGAAAAATAAAAAATATCGTCTTTTCGGACCTTAGTCCGACGAGCTGTGTCTCCCCCTTCACTTAGTTGGGGTTTGGATGAGGTTTGGTGCACCTTACTTTATCTAGTCGGGGTAGGGGGCTTTGTTACTTCTGTCATAGATAAAGTTGTGTTGTCTCTTAGACTTACTTTTTAGAGATTTGTCATTTGGATTAGACTATGTCAATTGCGAAAATGTACTAAAAAATTATCAATATTGTAATTAGCTTGTAGTGTTTATTTCAGATCAACTTTATAATGTCCCTGTAAATGAAGGAATGTGCTCCGTTATAAAAAAAAGAAAAAAAAGAAAAAAAAAAGAACACGATTCCTTCTTTGACATTTTCATGCAGGCAGAAAAGATTCCATATATTGTGGCATGCATGCGGGTCATTTCTGGTAACAAATAAAGCCTGCCATGCAGTATACGTAATTTCTCGATCGCAATGAGAAAAAGTATTGCCCCAATTAACTTAATTACATAAAAATTACCAATCGTACGTGCTACCAGCTTACAATATTGTAGTAAGTTATTTCTATGTATTAAGTCTCTAATTAACACAATATCTTCTCTACCATTATGATATATATCAAACTTGCAAATTTTTACATATATAATTTCTTATATATACATCTGAGCTCCATTTCAATTACAAGATATTAATATTCATATACATATATAATACAATCGCTTAATATTAATACAAGCTTGCACTTTTAATTATTTCAACTAATAATATTCTATCAGTCTGCCCCTTATAAGATAAACAAATATCCTACTTTCCCCCACTGCACACATTCATATAATATATCAAAGACCACCAACAAATGGCACTCCAGCCCCCGGAATCCAGGAATTTCCGGCCAAAAAGTTCCCAACAGTAAAGCTTTCAGCCTCTGTCGGGCTCCTTATAACGTGGTATCCCGGCCACTTGACCCTCCTTGCTGTATTGGCACCACGCCCAACGTTCATATATTCCCCATAATAAAGTGTTCTCAACGCAAAGCTTCCAGTCCATGGAAGCCAACCTGCCGGGTTTATCAAACTGTCTAAATTACTCTTCATAAATACCGTCCTCGAGTACTCTTTCCATGGCCTCCCCAGATAAGTTTGAAACGAAAGCTGGACCGGTCGCAAATCCCGCGCAGCAATGACACTAGAATTATGGATAATGATGCCCGTATTTTCATTAGGATCTGTTCTCCCTTGTGCGGTAATGGTGTTTTTCTGACCTTTTAAGGGCCTCCTCACGAAGATGTTGCAGTTTTGGAGGACAACCACGGCATCCCCGAATATGAAGTCTTGGGTGCCGTGTATGTGACAGTCTCGGTAAAACTGGCGCTGAGAGTGCACGTACAAGGTGTCTTGGAAGCCATTGAAACTGCAGCGGTAGAAAACGGAGAAGTCTCCGCTTGACCGGAGTGCAACTGCTTGGTGGTTTTGGGGTCCGGCCGTGTTTTGAAAAGTTATGTCCCGAGCGATGAAGTGGTTCCCAGTAATTGCTGAGAGAAGAACAACAGCTTACATGTGGAATAGGAGTTGTGAAAATTTTATAGAAAAGAGTCATAGTGATTTTTTTACAGTTTTTAATTTTCATTTGTTGCTGAAATTAGTTAGCAAAACAACATTTTCAAGTAATCTATTAGTGTTTGAGGTTGAGTACCATGTAATAAGAACAGAGAACGTATACGTACTGTGCTAGTGTTTAGGTGGTGACCGGGTTGTCTCGTCGATTGAATCCAACACAAAAAAAGTACTAAACAAATGATTAAAGAACTTTCTTTTGCATGTACATGTAATCACGTGTATATTCTTACCAAAAAACGTAGTCACGTGTATATATATATATATACACACATATATATAGGTAAACTCAGGCAGAGATGATTCTCTAAAAAAATCGTCTTTTCATGTACACCAAGTTGAAAGTTCAAGCCTTTACGTACCCCATCATGAGTCGTACAAAGCTTGCATATTCGGTATCAACTTGAAACATAATTAAACGTTATCAGTTATATACAAATATGGTGGGAAATTAACTTTCAGAATCAAACAAAAATGACTCACCAAATGTCGCAGATCTGAAAGTTGTCGAGCCTCCTATAACGTTCCTGTTACCGGTAACAATCGTAGCATGAATTCCATCTCCAATTATCATTATATTTGACTTCTTGATCAGAACATTCTCTCTGTAAACTCCCGCTTTCACGTGTATAATAAATCTCTTCGAACCACTCGCTGATGCAGCCACGGCCGCGGAAATGGTACGGTAATCTCCAGATCCATCTTGGGCAACCACAATATCAGCTTTTGGTATAGCTGCTGATGATTGGAGAAGCATTCGATCAGTAGCAGAAACCCATGTTGGTAAGCCATGATCAGAAAGCAAGTGTCTGCGGCCACCAATCTGTTTGCTATGAAACGTCGACGCGGATGATAAAGTCGCGGCCTTCTTTACTGCGAGCGCATTGCTGACAAGTTTTGAGAAGTTGCTTAGCATACTTGGAAAGGATTGTAATTCGGAAGACAAGTTGAAATCGTGAAAACCATTTTGACATGTTTGTTGATTGGCAATTGAGGCACTCATCCATGTTAATGCATCGGCTGGGTTGTTGGAGCTCAAGGAACGATTAAGCTTGTTAAGGGTATCCTCGTAGAGCTCCAAACAATCATTCCAAGCCAACTTCGCTCGTCCATTGAATGAATTCAGGTCCATGACAGTGATGAGCCGGTGGGCTTCGATAGCATGGTTCATAGTCACTTTATAAAGTTTGTCATGAAATTCAAACCCTTCTAATTCACCTAATAGGGTTGATGGAAGATGGGTGTTGATGAAGTGATTGCATACTTCTGGGTATGGGGTTTGGTTACATGAGGTGATTGTGGCACCATGCACCAACCTAAGAAGAAAAACAAGAAGATGCAATACACTTGCGAAAGCTAGCACACGAGTACTCTTGTCCATCATGAAGACCTAAAGTTTTGATGACTCGAGTTTTGCTATACAGATATTGTTAATTGGGAAGTTCTATATATAGACCACTGCATGCAACTTGGCATGTGATAGGGAAGTATATATATGTCGGTGGTACGAGTTTAGTGCAGGAAAAGAAATTATATTCATAACGTTTCATCGATCATAATTAATTAATTTGCCACCCTCTTTTCTTTTTTATTTTCTAATGAATTAATTCCGTAATTTTAGAAAATTTAAGGACGCGCGTCTTTAATATGCCACTTTGGATTGTGCATGAGTGGATTTAATTAGGAATATCTCTAGATTGTGACATGCATATTCAATAGATCCATTACATGATTGAACATTAGTCATGACCAATTATGTATCTTTATATAAGTTACGTTATTTTGATAGGAAATTTTTATTCGATGATAAGAATATATTATATTGAGCTTGCAATCAGTGTTAAATCACTGCATGATTAAGATCATGATCAATCTGATGCATTACTTGAGGTTGGATGAAGCTTTCTTGTAAGGATTACTTATCCACAACCACAAGCATATGTTTCCAAGCACACATTGTTTTCTTTATGACTTATGGCTGTTTGGAAAAATTTTCCATCCTAAAATTCTCATCTCATCTCGTTCTCAAACAATATCACTCAAACACAAATACTTTCAAACTAATTATTATAATTTTTTCAAACTAATCATTACAACTTTTCCAAACTTTCAAATAAAATATAAAAAATAATTCAAAATTTTTAAATCCTCAAACAAAAATAATATTAAAAACTATATTTTAACAATATTTTAACTTTATAATATTGTTTATTCAACTTGTTCTCTCTTTTTTCCTAAAACTCCATAAAACATTAACTCAAATTGTATCACTACTATTCATAAAATATTTTACTACTATTCACAAAATTTTCATTTCATCTTACTCTCCAAGCATGCCCTTAGACGATCGAACAAATATATAAATATATATATATAGCTAGGCATATACACTCTAGGGCTCCCTTTTAGGGCTCGTTTGGATGTGAGAAGATATGAGAATTTTGTGAATAATAATAAGATAATTTGTAAATAGTAGTGAGATAGTTTGAATTGAGTATTTTTTAATTTTTGAGAAATGAGAGAGAAAATTTTGAATACAAAATATTATAAAATTCAATTATTGTTAGAATATAGATTTATAATATTATTTTTGTTTGAGGATTTGAAAAAGTTGAATTATTTTTTTACTTTTGTTTGAAAGTTTGGAAATATTGTAATGACTAGTTAGAAAAAGTTGTAATAATTAGTTTAAAAATATTTGTATTTGAATTATGTTTAGGAAGAAGATGAGATAAGATTGGATGAGAATTTTGGAATGAGATCTATTTCCAAACAAGCATAATTTCCTTAACATGACTACTTTTTGTTTAATTTGCTAGCTAGCTCCTCTTCGTGGTGAATTTGGCTACATATGAGATTAATTTTATGTTATATCACGTGTTATATTAATTTTATATTATAAGATTAATAGAGTTAAATAATGAGATTAGAATTACATATTATATTAATTAACAATTTAGCATATAATATAATATAAAAAATTATAAATATATATACCGGTTCTGTTCGATTTAAACATGTTTTCAAAATATGAAAACCAATACCGCATTAGTTTAGGACCGATTTCGATTCTTAAGAATTGGTTCTACACCGGATCACTTACGAACCAGACCAAACCCAGTGGTTCAGTTCGGTTCGGTCTGGTCCGGTTCAACCGATTTTTTTTTTTTTTTTTTTTTTTACACCCCTATCCAAAATCCTTCCTTAAAGTCCATTGAATCTAACTTGTAACTACCATCACGTCTAAAACTTCAAATGTAATATAGATAATTTCTTATAGGCTAAAGAGTTAAAGACTTCATATTTTTCTAGAACTCATTCCATAAAGTTTGCAAAATCAAAAACCTTAAATCTCATCCAAATCATCTCTTGAAGTGCGCAGAATTCCAAAACCAGCTTAGATCTCCTAAAAATCTTTTTTTTTTTCTCTCTTTTCTGCAGGATCTCTAACCTGGGGTTTCGATCAAAATTGTCTTTCAAAATCTAAACTCCAAACCTGAAAAAGTTCATTTCATCAAGTCTGCCAGAAATCCAAAACCTCTGATTTGATCTGCTCATATATTAAAGTCTACAGAATAAAAAACCTCAGATCTCATAAAAATCGTTTTCTTAAAGTCTACAAAGTCTCAAACCTCCTATTTCCAAAGAAATTATTCCATATAGTCTGCATATATAATCTAAAATCTTAAATTTCAACAAACTCATTATTAATATTATAGTATGCGTAAATTAATACATCCAACTCAACATAATTATTAATAAAAATATTAAAAGATTTTTTTTATATATATTAAATACTAATGTAGAGTATTGCGATGTAAGCACTCATAGGTTGTACAAGTATTGTGCACTTTTATTAAAAAAGAGCAAAGTCCATCATTAAAAATTAATTATTTTTATATGGGTCTCATATTTACTCAATTTATTTTTCAAAATGTGTGTGATGAGCTTACGTACTCTATGATTACAAATTACAGAGGATATGCTAACCCAATCCCTTGAGAACCGCTAAAATAACGAAATTATGCTAATATGGGATAACTTAACGTGCTTCAAACTTGCCTAACTGATTTAACGACATGATTGACATAATTAGTAGTTATATGACTTGTAATCAAAGTTCTCATATGGTGTCAGCATGCTACAGTAATTTATTGTTTGCATGCATTATATTATATATCAAAATTCTGTATGAAGGAGATCACAATTAGCTTAGCCAATGTCATAAAAGTCAAATGGCAGCTGCATTAACGTGCGTAGAGGACGATATAATATTGTTAAATATAATCTTAAAATATGTAAATTTTTTATTTTGTATTTTTTTTTAAAATGTAGTCCACCATAAAAAAAAAAAAAATGATTTTGTCACGTGAATCTCAAAATCACGGTTGCATTTATTAATTTTAAAAGACTGTGAAAGTTGTGCATCTAAAACTGTAGAGATCATTTTCAAACAAAATAGAAGATTAGTGGGACCAGTTACATAGCTTGGCTTTCCTTAACAGAAATACTTACTTAAGTTGCTTCGACATTTTGGTCATATGTCTGTACTCTAATGTCTCTAAATCAATACGGTTGCGTAGTTGTGTATATAGGATTTTCTGACACGACAATATTTAAGGAAGCGTAAACTTCATCTTCGACATAAATAGAAGTTACGACATTGGTCAATGTCCTACTCATGTTTGGATCAAATTTGGAACTTACTTAATTCGGATCTTAAAATTATGAATCTTTGTTTCATACAAATTCATGCATGCTAAAATACATTATATTTTAGTATATGATCTATTATAGTTATAAAAATACGCAAAATATCAATAAATTTTTATGTCAAGTACTAATGTGACATGCGTGACCATGATTGCGTGGCCGTGACATGCAGTAAGAATAATCAGACTGTCAAATATAAATTTTCTTGTCTTATTACTATCTTTCTTTTTTTTTTTCTTTTTTTTTTTTCAAGATGACTTGCCTATATAGCAGACATGCATGTATACTTCTTATAGGTCATAATTAATTTCTTATCTTACTTTAAGTTTGCCTATAGAGGCCTACAATATTGAAACTCTTTCACTCTTTTTCTTTTTTACAAATTATTTAGTAAATATGCTAATTGGCCCATGCCATTGCAAGTCAATTAATTAGGGGTGTAATTGAACCTATTCGAACCAGTTTTGGATATATTTTAGAACCGAATCGGTACACATCGCTTTTGAGAATTAAATAATCGAGATCGGATCAATTCATCACTGAAACATGAACTATTAATTTTACTGGTTTTGGTCCGGTTCGGTCCAGTTTTACCAATTTTTTCGGTGTAATTTTAACGATAAAATCCTCACAAAGTTTTTCTAGAATAGAGAAAGATACTAGTATAATCTTGAATTTAATTATAGTTTATATAAGTTAGACTATATACCTTTTATATGAGTACATATAATCAAATGTGTAAAAATGTATTTATCAAAAAATATATATTATAATTCATAATGCCATAAATTGTATTTATCCTTGGTATGTGTGTATATATAAATATATCAAAAGTAGGTTTATATTAATAACTTAATATTAATGTTTATGTTTAAGTTTAAAATTTTATACTATATTAATTTTAATATTTTCTGTTCTAAAATTAAGATTTATATGTTATCAAATGTTATAACTTATTTTAAAATTTATAAAATTAATTTTATGTTATATCAAATGTTATATTAATTTTATATTATTATGTTATTAGATATGAATAATAAAATTTTACAATTTGATGTTATATTAATTAGTAATTTAGCATATAATATAATATAAAAAAAACGTATAAAAAATTATATATAAATGAACCTATCCAATTCGGTCCGATCTAGTGTTATAAAAGCAAAACTGAAACCGGACCGGTTTTGCAAAATTGAAAATGGTACCAGACCGGACAAATCGTTTAGTCCAGTTCATCGGTTTTTCGATTTTTTTATCCCAAAAATTAATTAAAAGAAAAAAAAGTAACTAAGATATATTAATTTTGTTAATTTTGTGAAAATTATATATATTAGTAATTACTTTCCTTGTATATGAATTCATAATTGGTTTAGATAATAGTGTTTTAAAGGGGAAAAAATACCAGTTTGTATAATTAACTGATTTTCAAATAGAAATATAATTAGTATCAAATTTTTAATTTAAAGCAAGGGCTAATATTCTATATATTATATATTATGGACTCCCTCGGATCATTTTTTATGCAAGCCCAACAGTTGGATGTTTAATGTTTATGTCAAAGTGGAATATATGGCTGGTGCTTAATTAGTTTCTGGGACAACGTTGGACCAAGCATTGGTCCGTGCCAGCTCATATATTTTGCTTCAGCCCAAAATATGTAGGCTCATGGCAGTCGATCTTCGGCTGGCATAGCCCAAAATATACTGGCCTTTTGTTTTCCTTTTTACTAGTCTGTTTTAATTAGAGTTCATTTAAAAAAAAAAAAACAATAATGATCTAAAATGATAAAGGCACGATTATATTTTTATAAGATTTTTATTAGAAAGATATGTAAGAAAATCATTATTTTATAAAATCCCATCTATTTAAAACGAATATTAAAAAATTGTAAAAAAAAAAAAAAATAGTACTAATGCTGTAAACTAGAAGGTGAGCTTGAGTGCGGGCTCCAAGTGATTGAATAGGGCTCGGGATGAGATGGTAATTAATTATGTATTCCTAAGCTCACCATGCATATTACTGAAAAATTCATTAAGAGTACTGCTATACGTACACACAATTTCACGTATTGAGGCGGCAGTTTTATTTTATCAATATTTTATTTTTTATTTAGAACAAAATGGGAAGACTGAAGTACCCCGCGTGTAGTTCTAGGCATTAAAAGCAAACTACTAGAATATATATCAAATGATTTTCTATTTCGTGAGTAAAATTTACAGATGATCATTATTTTGAGATGTTTTTTCGCTGTTATCACATGTTAGGTAGGAGAAGATAGAGATTTTTCAAACCAAATTTAAATGGTCAATTAAGATCAGGTCCTTGAACGTACGTACAAAGTCAGGATACGTGAGACTAGGGTTAGGTTGTTCTCGTTGGAAAAATGTCTCCACTAATTCTTGGGTTCAAGGTAAAGTGATACAAAGGGATCTGACGATGTAGGGCTCTAAGATTTGATATTGATGAAGCTGGAAAACTTGGGAAGAAAGGTTGAGACTCCGACCTTGAATATGGGGATCATCATATCTGACTACGTACAACTTTCATAATGGGTATCAGATTTATGCATAAGCATCCAATATGAAAGTTATTTTCAGTGCACGCCTTGTGGCCGTTACTATGCTAGACTTGGTGGGCATTGTTTTGACTCCTCAATTAGTCATTTTTCACTACGAATAATCATCAATTTAAGATTTTTTTTTGTGCCTTTTGAAAAATCATTTCTTATTTTTATAGTGATTAGATTAATTTGAATTTTGGCGAGATTTGTGGTAGAAATTCCTGTTTCATTACGTATTTTAAGATTTTTGCATTTCGGACATGATTTTCATAATATCATATTTATCTTAACGATTTAATTAAGTCTAACTTGTGGGCTTAATTTCACAAGTTTGTAGAGGGTATTTCAGAGTGAGTTCTTTGTTCCTTGAATAGTCTAGTGCATTCTCTAATCTATTCCTATTTTTTCTCTCCTAGTTGAAGTTTCTTACCTATTTGGATCTTTTAAATCTATCTGTTCCTAACCCATCGTCAGAATAATTCTATTCTACGTACCCAAAATCCCATGGCAAAAGATAGAGGAAATGAATTAGAGCCTTGGCGTAAACTTAGAGCACGACCTCAAGGAAGACTACTACGGCCAAAGCAGTAGCTTCAGGTGAAAGAACAAGTACTTGAAAACAACTAAAAAAAAACATATCCTAATCCAGGCGTAAATTAGAGCATTATATGGAGCACTTCCAAGCATCTAAGTCTGTTTTGCGTAATATGGCAATGAGCATGATAACTAAGTATGACAAGTATTGAAGAGATTTGAGTAGAATAAACATGTTTCTGCATGTGGCAATTATTTTTTACCCCTAGTTGATGGCATGATGTATGGGTTGTAGATAGTCAATGGGAAGGCATGGGCAAATCATATTATGATGATAAAGGTTAAGGAAACTCTCAATAGATTGTTTGATGAGTTTACCGTATTAGGGCTGGTAATATTCCATCTCTTACACCTACTGTATCGCCTCCTCTTAAAGTTGGGGGTTTCAACAGTTGTAGCTGGGCTGAGATGTATGAGACCGCGCCCCCGATATTTGGAAGCCTACATACGGCCAATCAGAGTTGGATAGATACTTGATGGCAAAGATACACCCATTTACGCGGTATTTTGATATCTTATATTGGTGGAAGGATAATGCCGTCAAATATCACATTCTTAGAGACATAGCTTATAGTATTTTAGCCATCTCAATTATTACTATAGACTCATAGTCTGCTTTTAGCATTAGAGGACACATATTGGATTCATTCTAAAGTTCATTGTCTCTTACTAGTGTGGAGATATTGATTTGTACTCATAATTGGATTAAATGAAAGAAAATTCATATTTTGAATGTGGTAGACTTTATGGAGGCCGACAAGGAGGAGGGTGGTGATCATCCTGGATCCGGTAATCACTCTTGATTCATTGATTTGCTTTTGTTTCTAATATATTGTGTTATGACTTATTATTATTTGAATGTACTTAATTTCAAATTAAGTTGTTGTAGGTACAACTTCGAGAAATGAGGCTACATCTACATTGGCCACAATAGGACTTTGATACACCATTACCATTAGTTTGTACAATTTATCTCTTAATTATTTGTAGTTTTTTACATATGTATATATTGTGTGTAATTCTAATTTTTTCTGTTTTACTTTTTTTCAGGTTCTATAATATCACTGTCACATGCTAAATCCTAATCCTTATGATCACATCTTATTCTCAATCTCATCTTGGTTTGTACTTTTAAGTTTTTTATTTTTTGACATTTCTATAAGATGTTTGTATTTTGTATTTTTTTCTTTTTCTTTTCAGATTTTATAGTCTCACTTACCCAACCTTAATCCGAGATTCCCAATAATCCAATCTTGATTGAAAGGCCTACAACCAAAAGCTTATGATGTCATCTTGGTTTGTAGTTGTAACTATTTAATATTTTTTACATATATATTGTTTGTAATTTTAAATTATTTTCCTATTTTTTCTCACGTTTTATAATCTCACTTACCCACTACCCCCAAATTCCAACCTCAAACTCAAAAGCCCATGTAAAATGATCTCAGTTTGCTACAATTTGTTATTCTTTTGAAAGACTGTTATTCATTTAAATTATATGACAATTTGTAATATTTTTAGATTAATTTGTAGTAGTTTAGAATTATTAGTTGCAACTAAGGGTATAACCGGTTCGGTTTGGTCCAGTTTTAGACAAATTTTGAGACCAAACCGGTATACACAAGTTTTACATTTTCAAGAACAGATACCGCACCGGTTACCATTCTAAACAGGTATTTCCGGTTTTACCGGTTCCGGTCCGGTTTTAAAGTGCTAATTTGTCATAAAAAATCTATAATAAAAAAACTGCTATAAAAAATCTGTTGTATAAAAAAATCTATTGTATAAAAAATCTGCTATAAAAAACTGCTCTAAAAACAGAAAATGAAAATCTGCTATAAATAAAACTGCTATAAAAACAAAAAATGAAAATCTGCAATAAAAAAAAAAAAAAAAAATCAGCTATAAAAAAATTTGCTATAAAATAAAACAAGTCCGGAAGTCCATATTACAAATTTGAAATTTACAAGTCCATATTAGAAACTACCATATAAGTCCAGATTACAAGTCCAAATTACAAGCTGCGTTCATGGATATCCATGTAAGTCATGTATTGTGTAATTGATTCCACTTTTGTTTTTGTTTTTCTCTTATCGTTCCTAACAGAGTTTAATGTTTCTTTAGTGAATATTTAGAACAAATTGCGCTTTACTTTTTTAATCAAATTTGTATTAAAATTAAAAAAGAGAATATAAGAGGTGGGAGCCGAGGATCCCCAAAAAAAACTCCATTACAGAAATTGCAGAGCACATAAACAGGACAAATAAAAATAAACAGACAATGGGACTTACAAATCGGACTTGGACCATTATTCCTTAGTCAAAGCCAAGGAAGGGACGCTATAAAAGCGGTTTTGAAATTCAACTGGTGGATTTATCTAATGCGGTTGTGATTCGCATCTATTAGGAGTCGTCGATGAAGATCTTCACGTCCTCTTCTCCAAGAACCTCGATTAGGAAAAGCTAAGGCATAGCCATATTTCTAGAATCGAACGGTCCATATTGGTGGCAGCTCATCACAGGGACACGCAATGGCACTGGTACGTATTTTTGTTTTCCTGATGTTGTTTGTTCTTTCCATGGAGTCCTTTGTTAACAAAGTTTCCCTCCACAATAAGTGAGGTGTAATAAAAATAGGAGGTCTTGCCACCTGGTTTCATTGAAAAAAAAAACAAAAAGCATCCTTGGACAATTAAGCTCTAAGTCCAATATTAGAGAGGCCACTGCACAATGTCTTATCGCTAATTGTGCTGACTTAGATACATTGTCCATGGTTAAAAGTCAACATATCATTAGTGACTGTAACAATTAATTAACACTTCACCTCAACACAAAGGTAGCATGGACTGCAGTTGGTTTTAACTCTTCTCTTGCTACATTTGTTGACAGATCATCGGTTGGTTCTTTAGAGTATGTTTGGAAATACAATTGTTCTCATACTATTTCACTATTATTCACAAACAGTTTATTGTTATTTACTACTATTTAACTAGCATTCATAAACTATTTAACTATTATTCATGGATGATCTGAGACATTTTTAGCATCTAAACAGAGCCTTGGCCTGGTTTGGATAAAGTGATGCTTCCTCTCATCCCATATCACTTCATCTCTATATCCAAATACTATAAAATAATCACTTTTCAATTTCAAATATTCAACTTTTTTATCTAATAATTACCTAATTATTAAAACTTTCTCAAA
This sequence comes from Cyclocarya paliurus, assembly GCA_029856935.1. Lineage (NCBI taxonomy): Eukaryota > Viridiplantae > Streptophyta > Magnoliopsida > Fagales > Juglandaceae > Cyclocarya > Cyclocarya paliurus. Next base: position 20,802,588 of record CM056957.1, on the reverse strand, counting down.
CTTTATAGCAAAACACAAAAAATAATTCAGCTTTTTCAAATCCCAAATAAAAAATAATATTAAAAAGTTTTATTTTAACAATAATTTTATAATATTTTTATTCAACTTTCTCTCTCTTCTTTCCCAAAACCCCACAAACATTTTAACTCAAACCATTTCTAATTTATTTTATTTCAACTCAAATATTTCACTATTATTTACAAACAATCTCAACTCATCTTATCTTAACTCACTATCCAAAGGTTAAAGAGTTGTACTTCATGGTCTAAGAAACTCTTAAGAGTATATTTGGAACACAATTATTTTCAAAGTACTTCAATACTATTCACAAATATTTCTTTGTTATTCACTAATATTTTACTGCTATTCACAAACTATTTAACTATTATTTACAAATAATCTGAGACACTCTTAACATCCAAATAAAACTAATCTTTTAGTTCTTAAAGTTTCAAATTAATGTTTTAAGACCTTCCAATACAAAAGAAAGGTTAAAGAGCTCTTCATGATTTAAAGGGTTTTAATTTTCAATACTTATGAAAAAGTGTTGATATTTTTTAATTATATTTCAACCATACCCCGACACATAAAAAACGAATAAAAATATGATATATTTGGTTGAGAAAAATTTTAAAAAAAATTTTAAATTTTTTAGATGTATTATTTATTGGGTTTTGTAAAAATAGATAGGAAAACTGAAATGATATTTTTCTTAAAATATATTTTGCACTAAGGTTTGTGAAAGTGGATCGATAGATCAGATGATTAAAAAAATTTGTTTATTTAATTTTTTGTGTAGCTTGTTTTAGTCAATGTAAAAACGGTTTTCATTTTTGTATTTTTTCTATTTTCACTAAAATCTAGGTTAATGAGAGATGAAAGGCTAACATAGTTTTCTTTTCTTTTTTGTTTAGACCAAGGTATTTGGACGGAGTTGAAAAATGTTTTTAAAAAAGCAGCTACAAAAAAGGCTAATTACACTTTTCTGTACGAAATTGTGAACCTTCTTAAACCTGACAAATGCATATTCATGAATGGACAGGAGACCAAAAACCCTGTAAATAATAGATATAGCTAGTTCGCATATTTGCTTGCAGTACCACTGATCATGAAGCGTTGCTTGACAGATCGAGACTCGAGAGATTGATAATTTATTAGGTGCAAATGATGCTATTTAAAAAGGCTCTATTATCAGAAACTTCCTAATTATTAGTCCTTTTTTTTTTTGTTAATCATAATACCCGATGATTCCGGTGTGAAACGTTGCAATCATGTCGCGAGCTTGTGAAATAAAAACTTACACAAATTTTATTTTGTGAACAAACCCAAAAGAAAGTGCCAAACATCCATGCTATTATGCTAGCTGTTATGCTTTTACGAGGAATATGAGCTTCAACGTAATACATAATTATAAAGTACATTAATGACAAACAGCTTACTCCACAAACATATATAGCCCCCATTTGTTTAGAGCAAAAGCATGACATGATGCGCTACGTACTATTATGAGCTGCAAGCCAAGATAAAGTTAAAGTTGATATCAGTCTTCTGATAAATCATTATTTATTTTGAAAGTTTAAGAAAATAAAAAGATGTAAATTTAATTATTTATATTATATTTTTAACACTTATTCTCACGTATGAGCTAAACTCTCTTAATTAGTGGGTCAAACACTTAAAATATTTAATTAAATGAGATAGAGTATTGTAGAATCAAGTTTTAAACTCAGAACCTCTGCTTAGAATTAATTTTAAATCACCATTTGTTCAATCTAAGCAAAAAAGAATAGATGAATTTTATTATTTAATTTATATTTTAACATTCTACATCACGTATAGGCCAAATTAGGGATGGGTAGTGGGGCCCCGCCCCCTGCTTCCCCATCCCCGCCCCGCATATGGCCCGCCTAACGGGGGTAGGTACGGCCCAACCTCGTCCCGCACCCCGATTTTTTTTAATATATATATATATATATATATTTATATGTATATATATTTATTAATTTTACTATATATAAATATAGTAATATGTCTTAAGTAGAAATTTTACTTAATACTTTATGTAAGTTGTAGTATAGTAAGATAACTTTTTTATAGATTGCTTTGACAATAAAAGTCTCACACTTAAGTAATGTGGGATTATTGTATTACACTACAACTTACACAAAATATGTATTAGAAAATTTACACAAATTATAGTCATATTTACAAATTTAAATTTACAATTTGAGTCTAAAAATATATTTTTAATCACTTTTAGACTCGAAAATAATTTTTGAATCTAATAGACTGTAATCCAATATTGAAGGTGGGCAGGATATGGGGCGGATTGGGAGTCCACCCCTCCCCCCCCCCGGGCGGGGTATGTGGAGCAGGGGACGGAGGTGAAAACTCCACCCTCGACCCATGCTAGGCGGGGGGTAGGGAGGAGGCTACCCTACACCGTATGATACGAATAGCACCCTAGGCCAAACTCTCCCTTATCATATATATATATATATATATATATATATATATATATAATATATATATATTTATATATATAAAACGAAGCTTCAAGCAATGATATGTCCCGAAGTTTGCTAAATATAAAAAGCTAAAGGATGATACACATCTTTTCAAATCTAAGAAAAATTTAACTTTTTTAAATATGGTGGCACTGTAATATTAATTCATTGTAAAAGAATTATAAAATAGTTATAATGATTTCGTTATTATTTTTTTTGGCTTGCCTAAGCAGTACATACTCTACAAAGTTATATTACAAAGTTAAACTTCCTTAACGTGAGTTAAACTTACTCCTATCTGGATTAGACATGAAAAATGAAAAAATCATGAAGGGAGAAACACTGTCGACTAAAGCAAGTAATCAATTAGCACACCATGAGTTTTGTTAATTTGCTTTTCTTTTTAAAAGTAGCAACAGTAAAAAGGAAGAGACATAATAATTGGAGGAAATGGGAAGCATGCAAATCTTGATTGTCCGAATAAAGATCGTACAAAATCTTGTCCTAATTACTATGATGCATGCCCGGACTTGTGGTTGGTGTTGGTATTTTGAAACTTCCTATATCGCATAGGATTTGAATTTAAAAAAAAAAAAAACAAGATTTTCGTCCCTTAATCTAAATTGATTTTGTCTCAATTTTAATTTTCAAAAATAAAATAATAGGAGATAGTGGCCTACCTTTTTTAGTAGAAATGCTTTATCTATCTTTTAGCCCGGATTTGAATTGAAAATTTATTTCAATTTATCTTATCTCATCTTTGTAACTTTCTTAAACTTTCACACAAAAATAATAAATAATTTAATTTTTTTAAATCTTAAAATAATAATAATATTAAAAAATAATATTCTAATAATATTTTATTCAACTCATCTAAAATTATCTTAACTCATATCTGAATCCTACCTCGCATGTGTATATGCTATATATACACACATGTTTGTGCAAGTGCGTGTGAGAGCCAATTAAATCCGAAATGCTAAGAAACATCAAATACGAAATCATCAGGTCCCACCACTGCAAGAAATAAAGATTTTGCAGCTGATTAATTATTTGTTGTGAATTTAAATTCGTCGCAAATAATTGTTTTTTCCAACAAATTAACTTCATGTTTATTTTTGCGAGAAAGCATTCGCACAAAACAAGTCAATAGATCGAAATCTTATATAAGAGTCTTCAGGGAAACAAATAAGGAAGACTGTTTTATAATATATTATAGGCTCTTTTGTTTTTGCATAATATGTAAAAATAAATAGACGTTGGTTAAACACGTTGGATTTTTTTTTAGTAAAATTCATCAACTCTTTTTGGAAGATGACTAGTTTTAATTTTGATCAGCCAAACTTATTGTTTTTAATCATATATGGATTTTGCTATGGAAAACTCTATATGGTGGAGAGTTGGCGCAGGAGATGCGTACGAACAAATGCGGGAGTCTACATGGAAATTAATACAATGTGTTTAGGAATTTTCCTAAAAGGTGTGTTTCATCTCAGTTTCCCAATTTCTGAAACTCATCTCGTGCTCCCCTTCCCAGTTTCCTCTTTCTCCTTCCTCCATCTTCACTCTCCTCCATCTCTATGAAAGATTCATTAGAAACATTGAATGGGTTTGGACTAGCACTATCAAGAGCTTTGGGTGACTACTGTTTAAAGGACTTTGGGATTATTTATATGCCAGATGTGGTGTTCTTCTATCCTTATCTTTTGTATAAGTCATGTGTACATCAACTTACATTTCAGATAGTTGCACCCTTAACAGTCAGATTTGTTGTATTTGCTTAGTGCTTTGTGAATTTTGCTAGTTTTGTAATTTGAAAGTATGTCTTGGTTAGTGCCAGGTTGACCGATACTGAAATTATTTTCTCGACTATAGTCTTCTAGCATGGAATTAGTATCATATACTATAAATTAGTTATGAGCTCATAACATTTTATTGCAAGAAGCATATTTTGTGTTCATTTGAAGATCTTTATTGAGTCTAAGCGTCCTTGTTAGATGAAAACAGGAGAGGTTTGGGGGGTGAGATGAGAATTTTGTGTTTTGTTTTAAAGTTTAAAATATTATTTTTTAGTTTTGAGATTTGAAAAAATTGAATTAGGATTTGAAAAAGTTGAATTGTTTATTATATTTTGTATGGAGATTTGAAAAAAGTGTAATGATGAGTTGAGATGAGATGAGAATTTTAGAGAATTTCTCACCTCCAAACCTGCCTTACATTTTTGTGCAAGGCAAGTTCTTAATTTTTTGTGTCCTTCTAAGTAACTGCTATTATACTGTAACGGAAAAGGTTGATCTAGAGAATATAATGGTTGATGAGAGCCAAAGACAGTGCAATGATGAAGGGGCCTCTTCTAGATTAATGCAAGACAAATTCATTGGTAAGTTATAATGTTGTAATCTGTGTCAGGTGGAGGTTCTTGACTCGAAAAATGCTAGACGCTTTGTACAGGAGATGAATTATAGTGATGGGGAACTGCCGTTTCGAAGATACTTGGGTTGGAAAATGTTTGAAGTTTCTATGTGTGTGGAGAGTTTTCCTTTTTTTTTCATATTTATTTGCTTTTTCCTTTTTTTATGTAGTTTTTTTTTTTTTTTTTAATACATGTTGATATGGCATCCCTGCGTAGCTCTCCTACGCAAAGTCTCATGTACGTAGCAGGATTGTTTAACTATATACAAAAATAATCTCATTTAAAATTTAATAACCAAGGGAACATGGCCCTTGTGGGACCCCTTATATATATCACAATTATAGTATATATATATCGCGGATTTTTCCAATGATGTTATTTCAACTTTATAAAGAGTTAATAGCAATAATAGTGGTAGAATTGCTTCGTTTGGTTACGGAAGATATAGATTGAGATGAGACGAAATAAAAATTGAAAATTGAATAAAATATTACTATAATAAAAAATTTTAATATTGTTTTTTACTACAACAATTTTGAGCGTTTGGGATGATTTTTCTTTGGAACGAAATGCAAATCGTCCCAAAATGTAAGATCTAAGAATGAAATTTTGATTTCATTCCCAAAAAGTTTTGAAACGTGCTTCCTGTTCAAACATGGTTGAACGGTATACTTAGGGATGATAAGTTTCGTCCCTAGTAAAATAATTATTCACAGTTGGGAAAACAATTGGTGGATTAAAAGCGGGAAACTAATTTACCATTTGAACATCCATTGACACAGTTCGAACATGTAAATCCCCAATTTTCGAACGGTCAGTTAACGTTCGAATGGTGATTTACATGTTCAAATGGTGACACTAATTTAATAAAACATTTAATCAATTAAAGAAATAATAATAGTAATGAACAATGAATTTATAAAAAAATATATAATGCATAAGTAATTAAACTTACAAAACATCAACTATTGTCTATACCAAAAATAAACAAAATACAAATAAAAGATATAAAATACTATGTCCCAACTCTTTGACGACATCCTCAATTGCATCTATTTTTGCCTCTATCTGTGTCAATCAAGTAGATATCGTCTCCTGAATCCAAGACACGTGATCAATGGCACCTGTGAACTCTGAACGTAAGCTAGAGAAGGCAATTGGATCTCCGTACGCACTATATCAGCAATCTGATAAGCAGTAATAGTGTGTGATGCCTCAGGCTGCGTGGATGTCTGATCGGTTGATACTCCATGATCAGTCGGGTATGCATCTCTGGTTTAAGTATCAATCGGCTCTGTAGTAGGAGCACGAAGACAAAGTCTTGAGTGCCCCGTGCTCCGTGACAAGGTGGAGGTGTTGATCAATCAGATCGGCTCTAGAATTCGCTCAGCAACATTAGGTAAAACCCTAACCGACAGTAAGAATTGCGTGATCAGGAGGCCGAACGGCAAAATATCAGCCGTAACGTATGAAACCTCTGATTGCATCCTGATGAATATATAACTCATTAAGTAGATAGGCATCATACGAGCGACATGTATCATAAATCTCACCCTATTCATGTCAACCTCCGTCTTGTGCTGCCGAGGGTCAATGTTGTGGGCGATGATTAAGTTCATAATCTTGAAAAAATCTGATAAATGAACCTGTTTGATACTCTTCATCCCATCATAAGGAGGAGCATCTAAACCAACCAACTGCCTCACCTCAGCATCCTAGAGGCCATCCAATCCATCAAGATCAATGCCCTCATTCTCAGCTATCTCCTCATCAGCTGTAGACTCATTGGACACCACGTTTGGATATGCAGTTTCTAAACGTATGATACTGATAAAATTGGCAAGTATGTCTGTCGAGAAGGAGAATGAAATACCACGTATAATGATAATATATTTACCATCATCATCTAGACTGGAGGCACCAAGCGCTCTATAAAAGTCGGTGATGAGATCAATATATGCCACGAATTGGAATCCCTCGTCCCTATGGTCTAGAATTGGTGACCAACCGCTCTCCACAAACACCGATGTCAAGGAGTGGCCCTCGAAGAGAAGATCCTGAAAATCGTCGATCTTTACTTGATTAGGGGTGTAACCGGTTCGGTCCGGTCCCGTTTTGGACAAAATTTAGGATCGAACATGTATGTACCGATTTTGCATTTTTCAAAACCAATTACGCACCAATTACCTTCCTAAACCGGTACTTTCGATTTTACCGATTTCCAATCGGATCCGGTCCAGTTTTTCAATTTTTTAAAATATAAAAAACATATGATAAAATGTTACTTCTTATGATAAAATGTTATGAATTATTTAATATATATATTTTATGTTTAAAGCATATGATCAATTAAATTTGCATTTTTAAGATTAAATTTTTATTTTATAAATTATAATATGAAATTATTTCATATATGATATATAATTATATATAAAAATTTCATATATAATTATATATTATATATGAAACTTATATATAAAAAATATTTTATATAATATATAAAATTAAAATTTATATATCTTTTTCTTTTTCAACTAGTCTGGTCCGGTCCCGAAAACTCTGAAACCAGATCGGATCCGGCCGGTTTTCATAATATAGGAATCGGTTCCGAACTGAACCGATTCAAAATGGGACAAACCGATCTACTCCGGTTCGGTTCGGTCCGGTTTTTCAATTTTTTAGTTTAAATTTACACCCCTACACTTGATGCTTCAAAAAATCTTTACGGCCTAACAGTGTATCGATTGTACTACAAGAAGAACCTAGTTTCCCTGATCTAGTACGCTTTGACTTTCCCTTAGCAAATATTTCAACTTGAAATTTAAATAGTAAAATTAAAAAGATTAGTTACAAAATATAATACACAAAACAATCATAAAATTATATAATTAATGAAACAATGTAAATCTGTTTTCTGTGTTTAATTGTTCAAACTAATGAACGAATGTGTTCGAACGCTACCAATACAGTTCTAACGGTTTTGTATATAGGCAGTCAAACAATAAAGACATCGTTCCCAATAATGACTTTTGGATTCTAATCATTCGAACAGTATAAACACGTTCGAACAGTAACTGGATTGAGCTCAACAATGACAAAGTCGACTCAATGGCCATTGAAACAAAAATAATCCATTTCTTCAACAAAATAACACACACAAGGCCGAAATGTCTATAGAACCATTTTGGTCTTGTGTTTTGCACTCCTAGAGTACTAAATCTAAACTTAAAATGATTTTTATATAAATTCTAAACAATAATAGAAAATAACAACAAAAGCACAAAAATGCGAAATGCACTTACAACAAAGTGGTTCATCTGTCTACATGCCAATTGGGTTGTATACATTGTCAATGAATGAAATGGCTATATTTTGTGAGTGGTTGCTGAAGATTAAATTAACAAATGAGTATGTCTTGAATCTAATAAGGCGTGTGTGAACAAATAATTGAAAAATTATTGGATGAAAAAATCATGATTGTCATGTATTTTTATAACGTATCTTACCTGTTGGTATCCGTGGGTTCTTGACGAAAGATGTGCGAGTTGCGTTAATCGAGTTGGGTGCATTTTTTAAAAATTTATGTGCTAGAACATTGAATATAGAAGCTTTGGATTGTATGAAACAATAAATTGCTATAATATTTGGTAAGTTGGAGAGTATTTACCCACCGTTATTCTTCAACATCATGATTCACTTAGATGTTCATTTACCACATAAGGCTCGACTTACAGGACCAGTCCAGTATAGATGGATGTATCTCATTAAACGGTTTCTTATGAAGTTGAAAAGCACAGTGAGCTGAATGATCAATTGCAGAAACATATATTGATAATGAGTGGCATACATTCTGTTCCAAATACTTTCACAGCGTTGACAGGAGAAGAAACTTTGATGTTGATCAAGCAAGACAACGGAATGAATTTTTTGTATTTTCTTAACAAGTACGTCCACTTGGTGCTTAATGTGGTTATAATTTGTGTGGAAGAGAGTTCGAGAAAGGTCAGTGGTACATGTTAAACAATTGCCCTGAGATAAAGAGCCACTTGAAGTAAGTTCAAATTAATTATTAATTAATATTATAATTTACTTTAAAAAATTATACGAATATAAATTTGTTAGTACTGTTTAATTTCAGTGATCATATTACCGTACTGAAAGAATTGGGAGTAAATGATATAATCTGAAAATATGAACAGGAGTTCCCGAAATGGTTCATACAACGGGTAATAACATTAATACAAATACAAGTTTACACTAAATTAAAAAATAGATTGGATTGTTTATTTTTGAATGTTTATGTTCTATTTAATATGTAAGTTATACAAATGCATGCAAGTAATCTGAACAATATATCAGAGAAACTATATGCACTGGTGTGTGGCCCTTCGAGATGTGCTACTCGATATTTTTCATATATTTCTCAAGGAAGTAGGTATCACACAATTGATCAAGAACTTTATAGGAAAACACAAAATAGTGATGTTCTTGTAGAAGGGAGTCATGATGGAGATAATGTTGATTTTTATGGAGTTATCGTAAATATAATTAGAATGAGATATGTGGAGGAGCTTGTGATTTATATATTTAAGTGTGATTGGTGAGATTTTAGCAATCATTGAAGGGGAGAATACTATGATGAATATTTTCTGAGTATTAATACATAAAAAAAATGTTATGAAAATGATCATTTTATTTTGGCTTCCCAAGTATCTCAAGTATTCTACTTAGACGATCTTGAGTTAGGAATTCAATACCAGTAATACAAAAGTTTTCTCCTAAAAATATATATGATGTCATTCCAAAAGCAGAGGGATAAAATGAAGGAGAAGATAATCCATCTACTCAAGAAGCATGTCAAGAGAGTCAACTCTTCTTTAACTTATTTGTGAATTTGAGCCAATATGAGATGATATCATTACATAGGAAAGATATTGGGCTAAAATAGTTGATACGACAGTTTATCAAAATGTTAAGTCATCTGAAGTATCTACAGATGATGATTGTGAATCTACAGATGAAACTGATACAGATGATTGACTGATTTTGTGTTCACATTATACACTATCTCGCAATTATATCACTAAAGAGGAAGGATATTCACATTCCATCTCCACCTGTCCCTAGCTCTCCGTCTGACTCACCATTAGAGACTGATTCTACAGAATAAGGTAAATGGCTAATACTCATTTTTTCAATTAAGATAATTGATAGAAGATTAGCAACTAAATATTATTTCATAGAGATAACATTACAATCTCGTCACAGACGAGACACTAATAGAGACGTGACGTTGGAAAAATATCGTAAAGTGGGTAAGATCAAGGTTAACATTCCTAACGAACATATTGGAGGCGAGGGACAACAAGCAGTTTGGCTTGCATCGCATGTAGGTGCTCTTCCACAAACTTATGCACCTTTGGCTACGAATTTATGGCATAAAGTCTCACAAGATGTAAAAGAGTTTGTAAAGAAGCGTTGTTTGGTACATAATATTTAAGTAATAAATTTATATTGATATTATTTAATATTCTAAATGATAATATATTTGTGTATATACTTATTCAAGGAAGATTTCGAACTAAATTTTGGTTAGAGAAAGGGGCGTAAGACTGTCGATGAGCTGATGTGTAATGCATTCCGCAAGTATAAGGAGAGCTGCCACGAGCATTACAAAAAGTACGAGAATAAGGAAGATGCATGCCAACATCCTTCTCAGGATATCCGACCAACAGATTGGAAAAACTTTTGTGACGTGTTTGAAGATCCTCATATTAGGTAAATTATATAAATTCTTTATGTGCTCCATGTATATTTCTCACTTACTAATATTTACAACTTCTATGCATGACCGAAATTCTATAAACAAAACAAATAGATCAAAGTTGAAGATTCATCTTCATGTAGGCTCAAGATCTTTTCGTCGCCTCTATTTGAAATTGGTAATGCATTTTTTTTTTAATTCTATATAGTTTATTTTTTGAAGGTACTAATTTTAATATTGACTTTATATCTTAATAATGTTTCTTGTAGCAAGAGTTAGATACCAATTATGATTTAATAAAATTATATGCTGCATCACATATTAATAGTAATGGAGAGTGGACTCATCCCAATACTCGTGAGAATTATAAAAGTATTATAATTTATTTTAATTAAATATATTTAAATTTTTGTGTCAATATTAATTTTTTATGTTGTGTGTAGAATAAAATGGTTGCCCTTTGTGTTGAAGCTGCATTAGATCAGAATTCATCAATAAGTGATGTTGAAATTTTTACACAAATTTTAGGTCAACGTTCAGGATATTTGAGAGGCTTGGGTCGTTGTATAAAGCCTTTAGGCTCTTTATCAATGTCAACTACTATTGCTGTTGCATTAGAGAATGTGAATTCCAGAATCAAAGAATTGATTGCAAAACAGTATGAATTAGAGGCTCAATTGATAAAACAAGCAGATATGGAGATGGGCATAAAACAACAAGAAGAGTTCAGGAGAGAGATGCAACTCCAAGTGCAGACGCTTATACAACAATTAAGGTCTTCAAGCAATTGATTTTTGTGTTTTGTATATGTTTTAAGATTTATAAAATTCTGTACTAATAATATTATTAGTATTATTATTATTTTATTTATTTAGTTCGGACTTATTAGATTAGTTTTATTTATATTGAATAATTTGTAATGTATTTTTGAAATATAAATATCTATTTTGTTTTAAATTTTTTATTCAAATGAAAATACTAACCGTTTGAACAGTCATCAAACTTTCGAATATATATAAATCGGACACAGCTATTAGAACATCACACGTTGGAATTTGAACAGTCATCAAACGTTACAAACCGTTCGAACATTTTTGAACAGGCAACTCACTCTTTTGTCCCAAACATGTTTGACATTTTATTCAATTCTAAAAATTAATATAATTTACGTTCGATCATCAATTTGTTTGTTCGAACGTTTCCTCAAGTTTATTTGGTCGAACGGACTGGTATCGATCGACCAACCATAAAGTACACGTTTGAACAAACATATTGTTCAAATGATTTTTGTGGGTGTTAAAATGACTTTCTAGGACAAAATTCAATCGTCCTAGAATAAAAATTCCATTCGAATGTGATTGAACTATCAAGCAAAATTTCATCTCAAAAGATATTTTTTGGGATGAAATTATGATTTTTGTCCCAAAATATCTTTTAATACAGTGATATTGGAACGACCTTGAGACGCTTTATTTTCGTCCCAAAATATATTTTGGGACCAAAAGACCTTATCTATTGTAGTGTTTGTTTTGAGATTTTAAAACGTTGAATTGTTTATTATATTTTGGGTGGAAGTTTGAAAATTTTGTAATAATTATATGAGATAGGATGAGATAGTTTGATCTGTGTAACCAAACCAAACAATTTGGGAACACAAGTGTTTTAAGGTATTTTCAGATGTTTCAAGATATTTTCATATATTTTTAGATATTTCTTCCCAAACATCACTCAAACAACATACATTTTTCAATTTTAGATTTGTAATTTTTTATCTAATCATTTTAGTTTTCTCAAACTCCTAGATAAAATACAAAAGACAATACAACTTTTTCAAATTTTAAAACAAAAATAATATTAAAAAACTATATTTAAACAATGTTTTAACTTCAACTTTTTATCCCATTTCCTAAAACTCAATAAAACATCTCAACTCAAATTATTTTACTACTATTTCATTATTATTTACAGATATTTTAAAATATTCTAAATGTCTATACGAGTCTTGATGTGCAGATTAAGTTATTGTATAGATAGGTGTATATATATATATATGATATCTATTAGAGTTGTTGTTAGAACTTGGGCTGCGTTAAAAGTGTATATTGCATCAAGTAAATCCCACAAAACATATCGATTAACTAGCTAATAAGAGGCTGAAATTGTGGAATATTCGAATTCCTAGAGATATAATTTCCTCTCTTGGTGGAATAAAATACAGAGAGAATGAAGATGAAAATCATATAATAATCATATGAGTGGAACATAAATGTTACATAATCTTAAATGTCTATCTTACTATGAATTATAAATACAGAAAATTATTAAAAAGAATCGTAATATTTATTCAAACATTAATGGTATTGGAAACATTTTCAACGTTTATGCATGTCACTCTCTCTTTCTTATTTCTAAATTTCCAACAATTGGAAGGGACCAAATTAACCAACAGTCAGATCACAAAAAATTGAGACGAAAGGGTGATGCTAGGTTCTCCTTTAAATGTATATGCTTCTCAAATATGCCCTTAATGCATTTTTTTTAATGTTAAAAAAAAATACACACAAATTCACTAATGATAACTTTTTTAAACATTTTAAAAAACTAAAATAAAATAAAATACACTAGTCTTTTATAAAAATAGATTTATAAATTAATATGACTTATTTATATATTAAATATAATCAAATCAATTTATATACTTTATTTTTATAAACCTAAGTACACTTCTCTATTATAATAAGAAAAATTCTATTATCAAGCTGGTTAACACATTTAGTAAAATACTTATACAACATAATTTAATTTAGTCTAGTCTTTTTGCAAGTGAGTTTGTATACCAAGCTGCACATCAATCCTAAATATAATGTATCTATTTAATAAAACAGTGCGAATTGAAAGCAGAAATAATTTTCATGACACATAGAACCTTTTTATTATCTCATTTTTTTTCTTTTATTTTTCTTTTCAATAGAAAAAAGCTATGTGAGTGTTGGTATATAGTTTGATACACCAAACCTCTTGTACTTGGCAAAGCTCATTTAATTTAGAAGTTAAATTTTAAAATTTTAATCTTATAAATCAAATTTTATCATTTGAATGACGCGAATGGTATACTTTACAAATCGACTTAAAATAAATAACTCTAGAATAAAAACTTCTTTATTATATACAATCACATAACTGGGATAGAAATTGTAACTGGAATTTAAGAGCTTCCGGCCTTCCTTCTGATCTACAAGCACACAAAGTTAAAAATTCACAAAAAAAAGAAAAGAAGTTACGAAAGCCCAAAATATGCACAAAACTCTCACTCAAGACTCCAACAATCTATCTGCATAATTAATTCACTGATAAAAACTCAAGTCGGAAACAACAAAATGAAACCCCATCAAGGGATCCCATCGGCGGCATAACTGTTAACCAAAGCAAGCGCGTTGCTCGTGAACTTCTTCGCCTTCGCCACCCGATGACACACTTCTGTCTTCACTTCACCGTCTCTGACATCCTCAAACCCGTCGGTGCAGGTGTCCTCGTCCGTCAGCGCCGCGCTCATCCAAGTCTGAACGTTCCCCATCTGGAACCTGAACGAATCCGCTCCCGCGGCTCCCACCTGGCGCATCTGCTTCAGCGAGCCGCGAATCTCGTCCACGGCGTCGCCGAAGTTGGAGAAGCAGTCATGGAGCGCGGCTGACGTTCGTGGGTCTGTGCCGTAGTCGGCATGGCGGGAGACGTTGGACACGAAGGAGGCCAGATGCTTTGCCTTGGCGAGGCTCACGGCTATGGCGACTTTGGCCAGCTGAGCCGGGTTTTGCTGTATAGCGTTGGCATACCGGGACAGTGACGTGTAGCAGAGGTCGGGATACAACGTTGTTCCGCAGCTCGTACGGATGAAATCGGTCGCGTCGGTCGTGGTTGTTGGGTCGGGGTATCCGACAGTCGGGACTGGCTGCAGCCGAAAAATTAATGTTGCCAAGACGAGGGAGAGGAGGAAGTGAGGTGGCTGTTGGGTTTTCATGGTTTGATGCTTTTAGTCTCAATGGCGTTACCAACTGTTATTTCCTTCGTTGGAGTTTATAGGCGCTCCAGGGACCAGTCCTGTATCGTAAATACATTTATACCCATTGTTTGTAAGCGAAATAGCAAGATTGCCACCGTTGCCGCACTGTTTAGACTTGCAACATTATTATAGTAGCCAGTAGGATACATTGAAGTTAAGGACAGTGGTCCGCTAAAAGGGTGAAACTTTATACATTCTTAAAACCGGATTTCCTTGGATCTCGTTTTCTTAGAGGATACTCGTTTGGAATCCTCATATCTCATATATCCTTATAATTTAAGAATAATTATGGAATTTTCTTTAAAGTCTTTCTTTGTTTAGGAAATAAATAGTGATTCAATATTATTCATTCTCCAAATCACTTTTATCAATATTTTATTCATTTTAATTAAATTAATTTTTATTCCAATCATCTATATTTTTTCTCATACTCATATTTATTATAATTTTAAATAATATTTTTAAAAATAATTTAAATAACTCCAAAAATATAAAAAAAAATCATTTTAAAAATAATTTAAGTTCTATTTAAAATATTCATTAGAGTAATAGTTCAAAACAAAAAAAAAATATTGAGTAGTTAAATTTGTAAATGGAAGTGAGAGAAAAAAGTAATAAAAAAATAATAGAGAAATATTATTTTAATAGAATAGAGATAGGGACGAGGAATGGAAAGTAGAAGGTTTTTGAAAGATGGGTAAAATTTAAAGAAAAGTTTTAGAGAATGTACTTTTTAGTTAAATTACAGGAAATTTTATGGAGAATCTAATGTGGATGCTCTTATATATAAAAGTTAAAAATTAAATAAAATATTATTTTTTAATATTATTTTTATTTTATAATTTAGAAAAATTAAATTATTTATTATATTTTATATAAAAATTTAAAAAAATTATAATAATTAAATAAAATAAAATTAGATGAAATAAAATGAAATATGTAACTAAATCAGGCCGAGTTCCTACAAATTCTACTATCTCTGATAAAAAATAAAATGAAATAAATTTTACCGTATTTATATTTATAATTGTCTGAACTATATTAAAAGTTTAACAATTATTAAAAGTTTTATTTACAAGCTGAATAGTGGATATAAACTATTGACTTGATATAATTTAATTTGTAATAATAAATTTAAAAATCAAATTAATACAAGATAAATTTTGTATAATTGACTCATTTTAAATATTTATCTCTCTTCCTCTCGGTACTCCCGGATTGGATAAAAACTTTAGTCTAAAATTCTAAATCCCTTGACCCCGCATCTATGCAAAGAAGTCATTAAATTACTTTGGTTTTTGCTTTCATCCCTTTTTTGTGGTTGGTTGCGCATGTGAACTAAGGCCTTCGTGACCTTACTAAATGTACGGATCATCGTAAAGGAGTAGTTGAGAAATGAAAGTAACGAGACTGATAATTAGAATAAAGAAAAATATTATTTTGTCCATTCATTTTGACACTTTATATATTAAAATTATTTTTTAATTAATTTAATTTAATAGTAAAGAAAGTAACTATTAGTATATTGATATATATTTTTATATTTTTAAAAAAATTTAAAATTATAAAAAAAATATGAATAAAAAAATTTTAAAAAAATTATGATTTTGACCTAACGGTCATTTGGAGTGACAGAATAACACCGCTCTTAGAATAAAAGAGAGGTTGTCAGTTGAAGACTGATAATTTGCAATGGCGAAAGAATGAAATCCGGCTCATGTGTATGATGGAGCTTTCTAGTGATATAAAGTTTGGAATAATGTTATTTTCTTTTCTAAGTTATTAAATTCAATATTTATATTAAAAATTTTATATATAGTTATTTTTGCATATTTATTGTGTACTCTACTAATGTAATTGGGTTTAACTATTTTTTTTTAATATAAAATAACTGTTTTAGTCAATCACATTAGTAGAGTGTACAAAAAATACGTAAAATTAATAATTATATATAGCAGAACTCATATTTATATTGAATGATTCGGCACAATCAGATTCTAGAAATCAAAATCAATTATGTAGTAAAATTAGACAAATTGCACAATAATTTAAAGTTACTAATTGGTTAAATCAAGGCACCATCCACGGAAAGTTTTTTCTATCATCTGATCTTATTTGTTTATTTCATTATATAAAACTCTCCATTTATGCAAATAGATGGACGGAAAATGTAGATCTATGTACAATTATAAGGACTTATCGACTATATAAAGGTAGTAAGGATTTATGGTCGTTTTGAAGCCACCATAGCCTTATTTTTTTATTTGGGAATAAGGTTAGATACAGGACACCTCTAGAAATTGAAGTAGCTAGTAATTAATGTTCTCTCTTCTGAATTTCAGTTTTCTTTTAAATACATGGACCATCTAAACGAGGAATTAAGTTTATCAGCTCGAGCAATTAACACGTGCTTGTTGAATAAATGGTAGATGAATACAAAAATAATATATACGGTTTTAGGATGGACAAACTTCAGGCACTCCCCTAAAAAAAGGTAAAGAAATTTAGGGTCTACATAAAATAAAATAAAAAATCTATTATTTTTAATGATAAATTCTATTTTTTTTATTATTAATGAGCATATACAGAATTTGTACGTTCTAAAATTATATCTAGCATTATTCATAAAAGAAAAAAATAATCATATACATAATTAATTAACAGTACTCTTAATTTTATATTGAGATCATGCGATCAGTTCGAGGCTCACATGAAAGATATGACAAAATAACAGAATTAAGTTGTCAATGGAGTCATGCTAGTTTTATATAAAATTAATGTCACTCAGAACGCACACATGCATGCGTGGGGTTCAATTCCTTGATAGTTGATGGTCGACTGCGTGAGAACAGCTTTTCCTAGCATGCAGTCCTTTGAACCTTTGGGCTTGTGGAAAGGCCATATTGTAAAGTGTTATTATTTTCCCGAAGTGTTCAAAGATGGCTGGTAATTGTATGCATTTTTCACACCTTAATTGTCACAGTGATGATCTCCTCGTGACTGACACGATAATTATAGCTACACCCAACTTTTGGATTCGCATGCAGGGGAGACATTGAGAAGGCGCTCTCAACTTATGGTGGTAGCATCTTACCGGCTGAAAATTGAATAGAAACGGTTATAGATGACAATAAACTAAAGGGTTATAGATGACAGGAAACTACAGACAGTTTTTTAAGTCTCGTAACTTTGGATAGGTTTGGAAAACACATCTCACACAAAATTCTCATCTCATCTTATCTCATCATTACAATTTTTTCAAATCCCCATATAAAATATAATAAACAATTCAACTTTTTCAAATTTCAATACAATTTTTTCAAATTTCAATACAACTTTTTCAAATTTTAAAATTAAAAAATAATATTTTAAACTTTGAAACAAAACACAAAATTCTCATCTCACCCCCCAAACCTATCCTAGACTCCAAAGACCATTAAGCCACCGGCCACTTTTGGTGGTAATTTAGACATGTACTTAACAATGTCTTGGAGGGTCTTCAAAGTTATTTTGACTTGAACTGATTTGTTGGGTTGCATGTGGAGCCTGGTTTGTGAATAGAAAAGACGCAGATAGAAAGTTCGATCGACTGTCGTTCAAGCAAAACCTAACCAGTGAGTTTGCTCGAAATGCACTCAACAGTGGGCTCGAGTGAAGATCAAACATATTGTTCGCTCAAGGTTCGCGTGATACTCATGGGTTTGAGTGAAACACTAACCCTAGTATTTGCTCGAGCAGCGCTTGATAGACCGCTTGAGCCAATGTTCAATTGGTTGTTCACTTAAGGAGCGCTTGACACCCGCTTGAGTGAATAATCTAGTTTTTTTGTTTAGGGTTTCCAGTGCTCTTTTCATATGTAATGTTTATTCTCCTGTGGGTACAATTCAGTAGATCAAAGTAAACAAAGAGAGGCAAAGGTGTGAGAGTATATTGAGAGTGAAAAAGCCCTAGAGAGAGAGAGAATTGAGATTGTGTGATTGTAAAATGGTACTCTTGTAACTCAATTTGTGTGATTGTAATCTCCTTTAGAATAAAATCTCATGTAGCTCTATTGACTTAGGCATGATGCCGAATCACATTAACTTTGAGTCGTGTGATTTTTTGCTACTGTTTGTTTTTATTTGCTTGACATCATTGGTTTCACAATAACTAGTATCAAGAGCCAAGATTTGGGTCTAAGGGAGAACGATGAATGGAGACAAAGTGAAAGCACTTGGGATCGAGAAGTTTGATGGCACTAACTTTGGGTATTAGGGGATGCGGATAAAGGATTACCTCTATCGGAAAATACTTCATCTTCCACTGTTGGGGAATGAGTCGGAGAAAATGAACAATGCTAATTGAAACTTATTAGATCGACAAGCTCTTAGGGTTATTCGACTGACACTATCAAGATCGGTTAAACACAACGTTATTAAGAAGAAGACCACAATGGATCTCATGATGACTCTGTCTCATATGTATGAAAAGCTATTGGCAAATAACAAGGTGCATCTGATGAAGAAACTGTTCAATCTGAAGATGTCAAAATGTATGTCTGTGGCCCAGCACTTGAAGGACTTTAATATGATCATAAATCAATTGTCTTTTATAGAGATTGAGTTTGATAATGAGATCAAAGTGTTAATATTGTTGGCATCGTTTCAAATAGTTGGGAAGCCATGAGAATGGCGGTGAGTAATGCAGTTGGCAAGATGAAACTGAATTATGATGACTTACGTGACATGATTCTTGCTGATGAGGTACATAGAAGAGATTCTGGTGAGTTATCAGGTTCGGGGTTGGCTCTAAATGTTGATTATTGGGGTAGGAGATACGACAGGTCAAGCTCCAAGAACAAGGGCAAGAATAATCCAATTGAGACTGCCAGAATCACCTGTTGGAGCTGTGGCAAGCCGAGCCACATCAAGAGAGACTGCCAGAATCAGGAAAGTACTAATGATGATGTTGTGAACGTGGTGGCTGAAGAAATACATGACGCACTAATTCTTGCAATGCATAGTCCAATTGACGATTAAGTGTTGGATTCAAGGGCTTTCTTCCATAGTACCTCACATCTAGAGATAGTGCAGAAATATGTTGCTAGTGATTTTAAGAAGATGGAGAGGCACTGGATGCAGTGAGGGTAGGTGATGTGTGCATCGAACTTTCGTACAGGAGCGTGTGGACTTTGCAGCATGTCAGACACATTCTAGTTATGAAGAAAAGATTGATCTTTGTGGGACAGCTCGACGACAGTAGTTGTAGACGTATGTTGTCAAATTACGTTAATTTTGTATCATGTGATTGTTTACTAGTGTTTGATTTTATTTGTTTGTCCTCGTTGGTTTCACAACATAATTTGGGTGATATTGCCATTAGATGCTGATACTTTGTTCTGTAATTCAGGTATTTTCACTAAGACATTAAGCATAGTAACGATGGGATCAAGCCTAGCAAACAACAAACTTTTGCTTGTACACTTTGTTTTGAGTAAGGTTTCTCGAGTTTGCTAATGTCTACTACTTTGGTTCTTTTAAACGAGCTTGAAGATAAAAGCAGTAAATTGCTTCCCCAGTTATCTCCCGTTTCTCCCCAGAGCTTTTCTCTCTTCACCAAGCCCGCCATCACAGCGTCACCACTCAGAGGGGGGTGTGGAGCTTCGTCTCCTCCCTCTCTCCAATTGCCCAACCCCAGTTCATAGGTTTATTTCCAATTTTTCTGTACATTTTTCAGTGATAGTAACAAGTTGTTCTGATTTGCTGCTTGCTGGCATTGTTCGACAGCCATGCGCCTCTCTAATGGTCTCCCCAGCCGCCAATCTGTCAAACAAAGGAAGTAACTTTTCCAAATAGTGGCGCGTGTGGCTCATGCGCGGCTTACAGTGCGTGTGGACCTCACATGTCGCCGCACCAGAAGGGATTTCCAGCCGCCACGTGCGGCACCATTGTGGCCAGTGAACTCGGATCTTTTAGATCCATGTGCTCCTTTCTTGCTTAGTATGGTGCGTGTCCTACATGCGCCACTGTCGTCGGTTCGGGTCATCTTCTAGTTGTTATTCTCCTATGTTCTTGCTTTCCCTAACCAACGATCAAAACGATATGGTTGTAATAGTCTCTTACAATTGGATCAGATTAACAAAATGCATTGCACCCCTCCCGACTATGGCGTTTAGTCGTAGGTTTATAATTTGTTTACCAAACTATGTTAAAACTGCTTTTGAGCAAATTCTTATTGTGGAACTGGTTAGAGTCAAGTTTTTGACTTATCTTCTCTTTTTTTAATTTTGGTGCTGTTTTTTGTTTATTTTGTGAAGATTATTGGAAATTCTCACTCTACTGAACCTTGTATCATTGTAATTGTTTAGTTTATCAATGCAATGCTTCACTTATTTTTTAAAAAAAAAAAAGAAAAGAAAAGAAAGAAGAACGAAGAAGCTTGAAGATGAAGTACGGAGGCTATGTTTTGAAACTAAACGGAGGCTATGTTAGACATGAACAGAGGATTTTTTTAAAAAAAGATTTAGGTTATGCTTGGTAGATGAGATAAGATGAGAATTTTTAAAAATTTTAAGAATAGTGTTAAGATAAAAGTTTAAAATATTATTTTTTAATATTATTATTGTTTTGGGATTTGAAAAAGTTAAATTGGAATTTGAAAATGTTGAATTGTTTATTATATTTTGTATAGGAATTTGAAAAAGATATAATGATTAGATGAGATAGAATTAAGATGAAATTTTTCATCTTGCCCCCAAACATAATCTTAGTACGTTTGGTCAAAACTAGAACAGAACATAAAAAGTTACAATAACGACAACAAATGTTGTAAGATCTACTGTTTTTATTTCTCCCACTTAACGCCGTAAAAGTCGGACATCTACTTGAATAAATCTTTGATATGTGGCAACTAGATCTTCAAGCAGAAGTAGATTTCCCCCGCAGCATCTGCCGAAACATACGAAGTGTTTAACGGACTTATCGGCGGAATTGACTCATCAACTCTAACGAATTTAGGTACACTTTGTGTAGGATAGGGAACATGGGGGGCTACCTAAGCTTTCTTCCCTTTTCATGTGTCCCCACTCATGACTCATGTACGTACGTTCTACTTTGAGCCTCTCTAAAATCACCCAACTCCTTTTTGCATCAGTCTTCAAGATCATCGCAGCGGTTGCGGTTTAAACTAATGCACACATTTTCATGATTTGTGGCATAAAAAGATGTGTCCCCTTGGCCCACCACATTATGTGGTCAAGAAAAAGACGAATCCAACTCCATGACTGAAGGAAAATGTCCACCACGTAGGTTAGAAATGTACTAAAGAACCATTACAGCTTCTTAGTGCATCCGATTTAGGTAGCATTTGAAATGAATTCAATCCTTTTAACAAAAAAAAAAAAAAATTGTTCGAGTAATTTGCTGCCATTCCAAATTTCCAAGGCTTTGCTGATCGATATATATGGATCCAATATAATACTTTCACCTTCTCTGTGAATCCTTTTGCAAAAACAAATTAAAGTGGCGTAAGTGAAATTGAAATGGCCAAACAGTTCCCATCACAAAAAAGGTTATAATGTTGAACAATGACACATATACAATGTTTTTTTTTTTTTTTTTGCGACTATGTTTCCAATATTGCAGTGTAATTATGCAAAATTTAAAATTCAAACAATTTTCTTTCCTCTTTTGAGAGATTGAAAATGCATTTAAAGATGTCTTGGCTCAGGAAATAAGATAAAAGAATAATTCATACCCGCACCCAGCTAGTCCGTCATCCCCCTCGAGTCATGTGGGACATTAAATAGAAAAATGAGGGAGAGTGTTGGGTGGGACAACACACCCGACTAGAGTTCACCCGTCCACCCTTTTTGATTTAGAATTTGTAATTTACCTAAGATCTTAAATCAAAGAGTAAATGTTGGTTTCGAAGTACTTCTAAAGCATGCTTGGTATGCATATTAGAGTTAATTTGGAATAAAATTACCATGCATATAAAAATCATTGTTCTAATTGTTTGATTCCTTCATCATTCCTAAAAATGGGAACAACTATTCCTCCCAATCAAGGAAAAGCTAATCATTTAATTTCCAAGTTAGGAATTGTACTGCATGCATCAATCTAATTTAGTATTAAAATCCAAACTAATTAATGAATATGAATAAAACTATCCGCCATCCTAATTACTTCTAATTCCATGATCAGAGGGATTAGCAGTTATTTTTCCCTAAAGCTGTCCTTAGGGTCACTTTCAATGCGTCAATTGTAATGGTTGAAAGCTGAAACAAAGAAAGAAAAAGAAACAAAGGGAAAGTTGACATGAGAGTGAAGTATAGTGCAGAAGAAGAAGTAGGTTAAAACCCGTAGCTTTCATAATGAAAAGAGAAAAAAAGGGGTAAACATTCTTGTTAGCAGCTAACTAATGACAGCTCCACTATGATCGATGTACTATAATCTGCTCGAAATAATTGGATATTAAAACTGTTAACATGTTACCAAATAGATGAATTATGACAGCTCATCTATTAATTAATTATAATTTCTCACATGTCTGTTAATTGGTCAAACAATAACTCATTATGCCAATGGGTTGTCATATATGCTTTTGAGTTTTTATAATTTTGCTTCCTATAGTGTAAGAGATGCTGATTGAATACTTGCTCTTAGGATACATACATATATATATATATATATATATGGGTTTTTATTAGGGCATGTTGTGAATTATTGCCCTAGCTCTAATCTAATTTAGGATTAAACCCGTATGATTATAATATTCTAAGATGTTTCTGAATCTGAGGTAAGATAAGTAGATTTTATTATTTATTTTATATCTTTATGCTCTCCCTCATGTGTAGGCCAGACTCTTCCTCAATAAATGTGGTAGAGACTAGAGTATTGTAGAGTTAGGGTTCAAACTGATATCTGCTCTGATACCATATGAAATCACCACTTGTTTAAACAACTTAAAACTGATGAAAAGATGTATATTTTTTTATTTATTTTATTATCTTAACACAACCATGTCACTATTGCACCCTCTTATTTTACTCTCCATGTTGATTCTCTTTCCATATTGATTTGATTCTGTGAATAATTGATTGGAGGTTTGGGCTGGTGCCTGGTGGTTTGCATTTCTATGATGGGCTTGGATGTTTCTTATTATTATTTTGAGTTTATTTTTCTTGAAAAAAATATAGATTCTCATCGTGAGTTTAAATTTTTTTTAAGGCCCAGATAATTTGTAACCCCTATTATCTGTTTATTCGCCATAAATCTTCACTTATGTGGTAAGGAAAATAAGATTGGTGGGCCGGGTTAGTACTATCATTTGAGGCTGACTGGCCCAGATTTGTTCCAAATAACTCTCGATATTTCTTAAGCCCAAATCCGTGCGCTATCTGCTGGTCATAGCCATCGTGGGTTGACTCAATAAATAGATGCCTTCTCTGACTCCAAGTCGTTCTGTAAAGAGTCTGAGCCCACAACGTACATCAATGCATGTTCATTGCAGACAATTAAGGTGGGCTTTGGATAATGAGATGAGATGATATAATTTTAGATAAAAATTAAAAATTGAATAAAATATTTTTATAATATTTTTATAATATTATTATTATTTTAAAATTTTAAAAAGTTGAATTGTTTATTATATTTTATGTGAGAATTTGTGAAAATTGTAATGATGATCAAATAAGATGAGATGAAATGGGTTGAGATGGTTTTGGCATCCAAACCTAGCCCTCAATGGACATACAAAATATTACTATTCACAAATCATCTGAGATCACCTCACCTCAAATGAGTTGTTCGTGAACATAAAGTCCAACTGAGAGTGCTTACCACCGAGAGTGCTCACAAGAGAAGCATAAAGGGCTTCAAATATCTCAAAAATGCCTTCAATGGTATACCTTGCACTCGAATCTTGATAGAAATTGCAAATTGAGATAGGGAAAATGTGCTTACCACTGAGAGTACCGCCAAATTCTTCAACTGCTTCAGCTTCATCCCCCAACTTCCAGTACTCAGAAATTATTGAGTTCCAATTAGCAAGGGTTCCCAACTCCCGAGCAACCTCCACTACTCCATATTTCACATACGTCTCCATGATTGTATACCATGAGTAACAATCCAGACCAAGACCCAAATTCAATAGATGTCAACAAAACAAGGGAAACACTTCATTGTCTGTACCTTGATGAGAGTAGTATCTAAGCACGGAGATAAAGACATGACCATCAAAAAATTGGGTAGAACTAAAAATGAGATGGTTGGAGGTCAGTCTAGCGTTGATGCAAGTGTAGTGGTTCAAAGAGAGAGAGGTAACACACCATAGCTTTATGTTTGTTGTGAAGGAAATAGCCATGGTGAAAGCGATTACATAGAGGTACTTCTCCTTGTTTTTGTGCTTTATGGTTACCATGACCTTCTCCTCGATCTTGATTTGAATCTCTGCGGCAAAGCAAGGTCGAGCATGATTTGGTTCTCCTTAGTTTGCTTGAGTCGCTACTGGTTGAACTGAATGGCATTACTTGCATTGGAAACCTCCACTAGCAGCAGTTGCGGCTCTACCACTATACGAACCATGACATTGAAGACGCTACCCTTAATGGCTCCTCTATTCTATACCTCCTGTAGTGCCATTGAATTTCCAAGGGATAGGAAACGAGAACGAGGCTTGAATGGGTCAATGATGTTGGATCGATGTCAAAGATGGGTGGAACTATCGACATGCTTGTTTGATTTCGATTCGAGAAGATGAAATTGGAAATTTGTAGACAAGGGATTACAGATTTGGCTAAGGGTCTAGGAGGGTGGTGTCGGATTTGGTGGCCTTTAGGAAATAAGGGTGTTAAGGGTGGGGAACTTGGGAGTACGGGTGGTAGATGCATGCCGAAAAATGGAAGGGCTAATTTCTTTGCCATGTAGGTCTTCCATGGAGAATGTCATACGAGACATGGCCATTAGTTGGTGATTCCTTCCATGGAGCAATTTTTTTTTACAACAGTAGATTTGGTAGATTAATCCTAATTGCTAGCCTTAAGCTTTTTCGATTATTGTATGGTTGTTGCAAGGTTTAGCTGACGCCAAGGAAAGAAAAGGATGGAAGAGATGCCGATCTGATACTTGAAAGAAACTATCTGGCCCTTTTGCTTCATTTTCACTTGCAGTTGTGATGGTGGTAGATGGTGTAAAATTCGTTTCAACCTTGATTGATTCTTGAATCGTGTTTTCGATTGCTGTAGAAATCTCATCCATAGCTGCATCAATGGTACACTAGTTTCTTTTTTCATGGAAGCAATCTTATCTCCAAACCTATGCTGCTGCTGATACATTTCACAACTTTGTTTCAATTCAAGAAGTAATTCCATGATTGATAACCCAGAGATCAGTGTCTCTCTGATACCAGTTTATAACACACCCCAGGTGTTTGATAAAAATACCCAAAGACCTACTCACTTCAAGGGGAGCACCTCTAAAAGAAAGAGAGAGAAGACAGAAAATAGAAATAACTTTTGATTTAGATTTTTGCATGCCATTACAAAAGTTTCATTCACATACTTATAGTGACCAAACCATTAACTAATTAGTGGGCCAAAGGCCAACACAACTAAAACAAAAGGAAATAACATAAGCATATCAGGCCTAATAAAGTAAGAATTAGGCCATGGCCCAACCCCACTAGCCTAGGAATTAACACATAAAGCCACGGGCTGAGTCCAGCAACTACCCAAGCCCATTATGGCTTCAACCCCTACTATCACTATAATTAGAAGTGTGACAGTTTAGCACCACCAAAACAATTTTCTCTCTTTTTTTTTTTTTAACTTCACCCCTATACACAGAGGTGGTGATAGCGCCGTTGTAACTCTCGCCCAACCACTTGAGTTCTGCTACACACCTCATTCTCTCTTGGTGAGTCCTGTTATCACACGACCCCTTTGTTTTCTCTAGAAGGGTAGTCATTCCTTTTAAATTGAAAATGGGCCCTTAGGCCGTAAGCCCATTCCGCCAAGGGTGTTGGCCATACCCAAAGTGCATTCTTAATATTTTAAGTGGGCAAATTTTTAACATGGGCTTCGTGTTATTTTGTTACAGAAACTATTATAATATTTTAAGTCGAGCTTAGTTTTAATTGAATAAATATGTTCTTCTGGGCCAGGCTTACAGGCTCACTGTTATTGGTCCAAAACATTATTGATAATGAGTTTAAAACCTACCCGAGTGGATGACTAGCGACCCGCCACATCTGCTTCTCACCTGTTTCATGTTGTCGCTGAATTTTCAGCCTCTGTTTTGATGTAGTTGCTGGAGAGGAGATGTCGACAAAGCATCCCAGACCACAACCTCTTCCCACTCTTGACGTCCACCTCCATTTTTAAAAAAAAAAAAAAAAAAAAAAAAATAGAGGCACAGCCCCTATTAAATCGATGGGACTACACAGTCCACCAATGATGCCTCCCATCCTAGGTTACCGACAAGGGCACTTCAGCTAGTTCATGCCACCCTCTCCTGACCCCACATGACAACTCTTCACGGTTCTCTCTTGTCCGAACAACAAACAACGTAAACTTTCTCTCAACTCTCCCATGCCGAGACCGAACGTAAATTCATATGCCATCACCAATTAACTCATGTAAACAAATGAAGTTTATGTCCTAACCACATGGAAAATGTAAGACTGAAATAGAGATCATAAAATCTATATTACATTTTATCAAGATCATAAAATATCTACAACTTGGCTCTAATACTACATGTTAAATATTTTAATATGAAACATTAAATATTAGGAACTTTGATTTTCTATGATCCATGATATTAAATAATAGCAATTACACAACGTAATTCTCTATTGTAGTTTGATGAAGAATCTAACCTCACTATGAGAGATGGATCACCTTAATGATTTTACCTCCGAGTGTCTCACAATAACTAGACGTACAATTATGTTATAAATGAGAACCCATAACCCTCTCAATGTTTAAATAGAGTTCTAGCCATCATGAAATCTAAATGTATTTGTGTCCTACTATCACTCATTAATTAAGTGATATAACTTGAACTATAGTATAAACCCATTGAGTTTTAATAAAGACTCTTACAAGTTGGTATAATAACTAAGCTTAACAGCCCTCGATTTCATTCATTCTCTTGCAATTTGAATTTTATGCATAGTTGTCTAAAGGATTAATTACATAGTAATGCTATATATAGTCATAAGTTTTTCAAGCATTGCGCACTCATTTTGAAAAAAAAAAGTGGGGAGTTACAAATCTAACTATTAACACATTATTTGTTGTAAGATTTGTTATATTTATAAAACTACTCAATATACAATATTTTTTTTATATAAACTGATGGGAGGCCTCCACATTAATGGAATATTTGGTGTATTAATAAATAAACTTATAAATAAATTCATTCTACTTATAATGAGAGAAAAAGGAAAAAAAAAATACTATTTTAAATATTTCGAAATAAGTTTATCAGGGAATATTGTAAAAAAAGACCTCTATAAACTTTGCTTCAAGAAACCTGTCTATCATTTTCCAGTTTGTGGTTTTCTGTTTATTTCTTGATGTCGACAAAACCTCCATAATGTTAAAATAATGTGACTTATGTTCACTAATTTCTTTTACTAATTCTGGATGTGTCATATTATATTAAGAAAAATGCTTCATCCAATCTATAAGGAATATTTACAAAAATAAATTTTTAAATTGACATAGTTCGAGATAATACTATAAAATATATATGATATATCTAAAGGGGATAAATATCCCAGACCCAATATGATACTCCAGGCCCAGTCCATATGGGAGGGGTGATCCTCAGGAAGTAACAAGGAACAAATAAGAGACCGTGATTGGACAAGTTGAGGAAAGAAAAAGTGAAGTGTTAAAGTGAAAAAGACAGGTTAAGGAAGTAAGATGGTAAAAGAGTGATGGGCGACTTGAAGTGACATAAAGTTGATTCTCCACCTACCACTGACAAGGACTCAATAAAAGGTATCCAATCGACTGAAAGAGAGGGAGGACTAGGCAACTTCATGAGAGAGCTTCTTCTTCAACCTCAGACAAGGTGAGACAATTTTTTATTTTCTCTGAGTTAAAGGGGTTCTCACCCCCATTTGTATAGTAAGATACAATAGACCAGAAGAGACTGTAAAATACTTTCATTATAGTGAATTTGAACCATAAACAACTCGTGGACGTAGGCCCTATGCTGAAACAAGTAAATATGTATGTCTCCCTCTCTATTTACACATGTTGTATTTATTTTCTAGTCGCTGTTATGGATGTACATACAGACACCGTACCGCTAGGACCACCTCTGTGGGCTTCAAACCACTTCACCGAACCACAACCTCCATGAGCCATGAAAGACTCTTTCCCCTATTCTAGCTTGTGGGAAGATTTACGTCCTTAACAGTTGGTGCCATCAATGGGATGCGATTATTCTCTATGCCGAAAGTAGGAGAATCATGATTTTTCGGCGTACAAAATCGTCCCCGAACAAGCATATATAATTCCTCTCAGATAAGTTTTATCAACTTTCCATCTCTTATTTTTATTAATATTGCTGCTAGAAAAACTAAAGAGGTGACAACCCAGTATCGAACAATGCACATAGACCATAGCCTAACTATGCAAGGCATGCACAACACGTAATGGGTGCA
This sequence comes from Cyclocarya paliurus, assembly GCA_029856935.1. NCBI lineage: Eukaryota > Viridiplantae > Streptophyta > Magnoliopsida > Fagales > Juglandaceae > Cyclocarya > Cyclocarya paliurus. The sequence continues at coordinate 20,773,186 of CM056957.1, read as the reverse complement.
CATTGTCGTCCACCCAGGAGCCCAATGATAGGGTGAGCTCACTATCGCCATTACCAGAGGCTCTGTTTGCCGTTCGACCTCTCCTCTAAGCTGATGGACAGCACCGGTGGAGACCATCCCACCTAAAAACAAGCCTTGTAGCGTACTAAGGCCCATAGCCATCTCCTGCCACTGTGAGCCCAGCAAAGGTATTTGCAGCCACCACATGGATCATTGGCGCCTTTTGTCACCTCTGAAGTGGTCCCCGACAATGGAGGCTGTGCACAGTGCATCCAACGGATGCATGTCGTCGTGCATCAAGAGTGTGCCTCTTCTAGTGGCGCCCGTGAGCGGGCGAGGCCACCACCAGCCTTCTTCAGAACCACTGGTATTTTTGCTGCAGGTGAGGAGTCGCTCGTCCCCACCCCCACCACTGTCACCCAAGCTTACATGATAAGTTGCTTGGCCACAGCTTCCCCGATAACGAGCTTTTTGCCTAAGAAGTCCTCTTCGCTGACAACACCCAGGCAACAACACCTTCTTTAGCCTCAGTCATATGCTCAACCACCTTCCTCAGACACAGCTTCCTCAACCTCAATGGTCTGCTCAACCACCTTCCCTCCATGCACACTGGCTGGCAACCATCTCGCCACCACATGCATGGAGGGCAAGCTCCCTTGCTTGCCCAAAAGATCTCACCAACACAAAGGTGGGAACCTATCCCACCATGCACGCAACTGGTGTACCTCCTTGACCAGTGTACTTCCTCGCCCACAGAGACTCCTCACCACAAAAGTTCCTTGAGCTTGCCGCTATAGGCTTCCTCACCACCATGAGCTTGCACTCAATGTGCCTCCTCGGTAAGGAGCCCGTCAATCACAAGCTAAGGTGCTCCTAATTGCTTGACCCTAGAGGGGTTCCTGGCCAACGTGTGACATCACTCAACGCCATGACTTTCCTTGCTCGGGCAAGAGTACTTGAAAGGCCAAGGGTCCACATCATTGTCCACCCAACAACCACTCATGGTGGGCACAATGCCTTCCACCCCTCATGGTACCCCTCACGGTGTTACGCCCTCAAATTTCGCTTGAAATTGGACGGACATATGAATTGTCAAGAGATGCAATACAAGATTACCTACCCATATTCATGACATAGATGCAATATTCCTAATATGCATATAGCATTATGCAAAATTCACAGTGGATAATTTTTTTCTTTAGCAATACTATACACCAAACTGAAAATATCTCAAATGCTTAAAATATATTTCATACATAAAGACATACTAAACATCAGAGATCACAACATTAGTCCAAAATGATTATGATCATAAATGTGTTGGAGATTTAACTCCATAAGTACAAGTAATAATTTGACTTAACTACTATACTATTATTGACACCATTCCGTTGCTTAGTCGACTGTGTCTAATTGATTGTTTCTCAATTCTCCATCAGATCCTGTAACAAGATCTACCATTCGTGAAGGAGGGGAGAATGGTAGTTGGGATTATCACAATGAGATTTGATTACGAATCTCAGCAAGTTAATAGAAAACCTCCACACTGGTTAATGATGCATGCATGGCAGTAAAAACATGAATGCATAATCAAAATCATAAGTAATCATAACATAACTTGACATATAACATAACATAACTGACATAACTTAAACTGAAATGTGAATCTAAACTTGACTTGACATGGCATAAACATAACTTGAAATGTAATATGGACTTGATATATGGCATAACATGAACATGAGCGTAACATAATATGAATGTAAATTTGAATATAATATGAACTTGAAATCTTTTTCTTTAACTGCTTGAACTCGACTTCATTATTTAACATGAACTTGATCTGACTTATTGACTTAGCATAAACTTGATTATAGTAAGACAGATTTTACTCCTTTACCACAATACTTAACAAGGCATAACCTTGATCACAGTATTTGGCAGCAAGTATCATCCTTAACCGTAGTATAATTTAACTGATATATCATTATGTAGTATGGCAGATTATACTCCTATATTGCAGTACTCGACAGCGCATAAGCCTTGACCGCAGTACTAGGCAGTGTGTATCATCCTTAATTGTAATACAACTTAACTGATAACATGAATTTAACTTGAACATAACATGACTTGAACATAACTTATAAGACATGACTTACTTGAGATAGAAACATTTTGTAACATGACATAATATGTAACAGACAATATTTCATAACATAACATGTAACAGACAACATACTTAACTTAACATACTTGCAGTTGTGAATATTACATTACATGACATTCCACTTCTTCTGATATTGTCTTGATAAATTTTATAGTAGAAATGAATAGTATTCACTAAGTAAATTCTGAAAAAATATTCTTCTTTCCTAGACAGAACTTCAAGGTTTCCAAGAAACGTTTGAAGGTCACATCAGTCCACTTAAGTACCAATCTCGTAGATAAAAACTCTTTAGATTGTACTTATCCACACTACTTGCAATGTATAACAATATGTGATAGAATATCTTGTGTAATAGATGAATAATTTGTGACAGAATATCTTGTGTAACAAATGAATAATTTATGACAGAATAAATTCTTTATAACAGATAAATATGTAATGACTTGGCATGGCACATATGATAAGATACATGCATATACTATAGTTTCTATACTTATCACCCATACATAATAAATTACTAGTAAGTTAAAAGCTAAATTACCTCGATTTTCACGTTTTTAGGTAAAACTCAAGCATAATCACGAGAAATTGAATGTAGTGATTTTTAAAAGTTATAACATAATAACTACTAATTAGAAATATGAAAAAATATTAACTTAGAGTAAAATTACCATTTTATCCTCTATATGTGAAAAAATGACCATTTTATCCCTAATTTAAAGATTTTGCATCCTGATTCCAAAAATTACCAAAATTTACATAAATCATATAAATTTTGTTCTAAACTCAAATAGTAATTCAGAAAAATTTAAAACTAAACACAACAATTAAAACTCTATAAAAGCCGAAACTTACATAGACTATTTCCTTTAATTTTTGTTGCAATTCTTTCAAATTTAAAAACTCATGATTAAACCAAAATTTTCTTCTCATAATATATTCCTAAGAATAATCATGTTTTGAATCATAAAAAAAGTCATCAAAATCACTAAAACTATACTTGAACTTTTCGGTTTTCCTTCTAAGTTCAAAAACATATTTTTGTTTCTAACTTGCTTAGATCAACCTTTCGATTCATGATTTAAAAAGATGTGATATTCAAAATAAAACATCACATGGTTTAAAAATTTGTCCTAAAATAGATCTAAACTTTAAACTCAAGATCACATGGTTACAAATCAACCAAAACATGAATTAGCTAAGAACATCATCACTTGGCCTATTTGAATATCTCCTTGCATAAAATTTCATATATTTGAAACTAACATAAAATATGTGGCGCCCCCAACTTTCATGTACGGACAAGCACGGAAATCGAGACATCCAGGATGATGAAAACACGGTCACGCACCCCAACGACACGTGCCGAGTGTGAGAAATGCAACACGTGTACAACAATTGATACGCAGCGGAAAGGTTAAGTCAGATAACTAAGTACCAGAATTTAATACAATACAAAAATAGTATTGAAATCCACAAGTCAACATAATACAATTTTGTTGTTCATAAAACGACATCAAATAAAATACAAATACCAAATAAAATATAGCCAAATGTCCCTACTCCTCAGGCGGAGCCGCATCCTTGGGCTCAACCTCCTCAAAACCTGCATCAAAATCTGCAGTACCAATAAATGGTATCACAGGTAAGTAAAACCCAAAAATACTCCAAGATAACAAATATATAAATACAACGATCATTATGCATGCACACGATGACCCAAGTGCAAAACTCGAGAAAAAATACCATTTCTCGAAAATCACAAGTTTTCCATGCACGCCAAAAAATCACCATTTGGCACAATTAATAACCAGGAATAGTTACTTTTATTCCAATTTTAACCCGTATGCACCATGGCCTTCCCTAGGGACCATCCACATACCCTGACTCCCTTCGTCACCCCACAGGTAGCGACCATGCGAATGATACAACACGAGTGATGCCCAGTTCCGCGCCCACCGCGTACATAGCCAAGCATCCTCTGATCTCCGCCAGCATGAGAGATCACGGAGTCGGATCGAGAGCGCTACCATCTCGTCCAAGTCCCGAGCAACAGCTCCAGGGGACGACACTCAGTATATTCTGCTCCCGAGTGCCCAGAGGAGCTCCACCGAGATAATAACCCATCTCGGCTTGGGGGTGATACACACACACCCAAAAAGCCTTTTCAAATTACACACCCACGCATGTGTGCACAATGCCATGAAAATGACCAATTGTCAATAACCAACAGATATCAATAATTTCCAAATAACCAACAGTCTAAAACAGATAACCAATTCACAGTTTATAAAACAGGTTATTGTAAAAATATATTTAAATCTTAAAAGTCTTTTGGAGAAATACTTACAGTGCTTTAAAATAATTTATGGAGGATCACGGAGGAACTGGAAGCACCACAACAGCAGCTGTCACAATGCAAGAACACTATGGCCGAAATACAGTGAAACTCAAATTCCACCCGGCGTCAAACGAAGACTTGGGAACGGTAGGGTAGGGCCTATAGGAGGTGGTGAAGCTAATGGTAGCGATGGTTGGCCGTGGGTGGTGGCCAAAACAGTGGTTTTAAGGCTGAAAAAGTCGGTTCGAATTTTGAGTTCGATGGGACAGCTCCGGAGCCGAAAATGGGTGGAAAAGCTTCCTAGTGGGCCGGTGATGAAGTGGCTAGGAGATGGTGGTCGGAGGTGGCCGGACGACGGCGGAATGATGCGAAAACCACCGCGGTTTCGCACGGCTACTGGCGGCTAACGGCGGCGTTAGCCGGCCGGATAATTTATGAGTGAGGTCGCTGGTGGCTGAGGGACCGAACGGCCCCGGCGGTGTCGACCACCGCCGGCCGGCGACGGTGCTGCGTGGAGGAGACCGAAACCACGCGTGGGTGAGGAGAGAGAGAGGAGGGGCTGTTCGCGCGGGAGAAGAAGAAAGAAGAAAGAAAAAGAAGAAGAAAAAAAAAAAGAGAAAAGAAAAAGAGGAAGAAGAAAAAGGAGATCCAGCTTTTTCAACTGTGATTTCGAAAGTGATCCAACGAAAAAAATTTTAAAACCACTAGATAAATAAAATAATTCAAATTCAAAGAAATGCTCAATTAAAACAGTAAAAATATAAAAATCCAAAAATAAGTCCATTTAAATAAAAAAAATAACTATTTTTTTAAAACAATTAAAATAAATAAATAAATTTAACTCAAAATTAGCTAAAGTAAAATATTAAACTCTAACAAAAACATCATTTAAAATAAAGAGGAATTAAATTGCAGATCACTAATTAAAATTAATCAAATGCAGTGAAATGCTTTAATAAACAATAATAATTTTAAAACACATAAACAACCCAATTTAAATTAAAGATCAATTTAAATTCACCACAATAATTAACAATAAGAAAGCCCAGTAAAAATAATTTTTCACAATTTAAAATATTCTAAAATAATATTCCAAAACTCCAAAAATAATAATTAATAAAAATATGAAAGTCCAATAAAATAATAAAATAAAATCTCTAAAATATTAAAACAAGAGAATTACGCAATAAATAATTAAAATAAACCTTCATTAAAAATATACTAAAATCCGGGATGTTACAAAATATCTTAAAACCAACATTCTAACATGTATATAAAAAGCTTAGAATTCTCAAATAAAAATATTAAAGCCATTGAAATAAGATTAAGTCATAAAAGATTTAAACTTTCTCAAAACAGAATCTGTTTTTTCTCTTCCAAATTTGAAGTTTCTAAATCTAAGAAAAGATTTAACCAAAACTTTAAATCATTCAACAAATCCTCAACCAATAATCATACACCCATATTAATAATACTCCATAAAAATTTTGAACCAAGATCTATTCTTTAGCTTGGTCAAAAATTTAAAATACAACATACTCTCTAGTTTATCACCTATAATGACCTTTTTGGGGTTCAAACAACTTTTGACTGATCCAATAATCTCCAAATGGAACAAATAAGGTATTTACATAAATTAAACTAAAAATGGAACAACTTGAATGAATGAAAGTTTGTGAGAAAATACCTACAAAAGCTTCGAATCAGTCGTGCAAAAGAGTTCATAAAAAACTACTAGAGAATGTCATTTGTATTCTAACAAAGCAAAGTGTAAAGAAGAGATGATTTTCATTAGATAGAATTGGGGATTTTTATATAAATTTTGGAAGATGATAAGTCTAGAATGAAGCTTAAATTTTGATCTTTTCTTCCAATAAAATATACAAAAATCAACTCAAGATATTTCCACTAGGTTGAGTGTAGAATTGAAAGAGTGGGGTGTCCCCTTAGTCATTCACTTCAAGAAATTTCTAGGTTCTCTTGAGCAAATCTGATCAACCATGTGGAGGATGAAATATTTTAGTCAAAAATCAATGCTAAGGTGACCAAATTCATGGGCCTTAATAGGCCTAAACCAAATGTGCATTAATTTTGGATTTTAAGAGGATTTGGGTTGCCATCAACCCCAAATCCGATTTCTCTTGGCCCAATTAAATATCCAAGGTTAACAAAGTTGGATAATGATGTTCTACCACAAATTTGAAGGATTAATAGCATGTGGAAGTAACTTAATCAAACGATTAAATACAATGCTAGAAATTGATTTATTAAGGTTTTGGAGATCAACTTTATGGTTTGGATAAAACCGTTTAGGATTTTGGTTTCCATCATGCTTTTGGGTTCTTAGTTGGATTCCAACCATATAAGATTTTACTAGGGTTGAAATCCTCTTTGGTTTGGCGCAATTTGATTAGTCAGATGGAATATGATTTTTGCTTAGGTGACATGATCTCACACATTGATTATTTTAAATCCATCAAACGTTCCTTATAGTGCCAAATGTCTAATACTATTCATTCCAAAAAAGTGAATAATAAACTTAGCACTAAAAAATCCTAAATATTCATACTAACCTACGGTTAAAATCGATTACCAAAATCCAACCCTAAAGTGCCCCTAAAGATAAAAACACAGTTTCAAATAAGCGTTTCATTCGAAAATATGAAAATAAGTTATTGCGACATAAAATTCTAAATAATCATCTGAGTGTAATGGTGCAGACCATAACACATTCTGATACTTCTAACTATCTCAAATAATTAAAATCTCACTTTTCGCATCATAGTGAGTGATAGCTCTGATTATGCTCACCGACTAAAATATACGTGATTAGTCAAATCGTGAAAACATATGGTGTTTTTACGAGGTTCCTAAAACCTATAGAAATTCCACTATTGAATTTCTAGCTAGTTGTTACACACGGTGAACAACCTTTTGCCTGCCATGAACCTCGCTGGCCACAATTGCCTGACCTCACGTCGCACTGTGTATGTATACCTGGCTCCACAGCCCCAACTCCTTCGTCACCTCAATCCATGTGGTTGTCCTCCCCCCGTTTGGCATCTTTGTCAATGCGCCCATGTGGCGTTCCTTCTCACTTTTCTCACCTTGTGATGTTCCTCACCCCGTGGTTTTCCTCATTGAAAAACAAAGGAGGAAACACCTTTCCTAAGTATTCCATCTTTGCTCAACACCTAGCGCAGTCGAGCATATCTCCCGCTTGGTTATCTAAGCCAATGCTCTTTGCTCGCACTGGCAAACAACGGAGGGAACATCTATCTTAAGTGTCCCATCTCTCCTTGTCTCAACGCGGTTGAGTCATCTCCAACCTAGCGACTTATCTAGCAAGTATTGAGTGGTGACACTCGTGCCACAACTACCGCCAGTGGGTTACCCTGGGGAATGAGCTTCTAAGCTCCACAACCGCCTCACTCAGGTTACCTTCGAGAACGAGTCAACTGTCTCGGCAACTACCTAAGATGGACCCAGGGGGTCGACGGGCTCCCTGACCACTTAAACAAGGGTTACTACAAGCCAAGCTCTGCGCTCGCGCCTAGCCCGATCAAGTCCATCTCTTGCCTATCTCTCCAAGCTGAGCACCACGCGCACACCTAGCACAATCAAGTTATCTCCCACCTAGATCTCCAAGCTCGAAGATCTCCTGCCTAGATCTCCTAGCTTAGAGATCTCCATTGCTTGACAAAAACAAATAGAAAATTAAGGATCGGCTCCCGTAACTCATTTTTCTACAGGATTCTGCAGGATTATCTCTATCACTGTTTAACTTTAAGATTCTCTAGGCTTTCTTGTTAAGTAAGTTGATCTTAAGAATTGCTGGTATACTGAAGTGGATAAATATCCTAAGCCCATTATAATAATGGCGGGATGCTCGACTGCACTATTATGGCAGGAGGTTGAGTTCGACCGCCCTGACAGGTTTTCACCAAAAATCGAATAGGTTAGTGTTATACTAATGCAAATTACAAATTTGAGATTTGTAAACCTGAGCCATTCCTTGAGAGTGTGGTGAAGGCTGACGACACACAGGCGATGCCCATGGGCAGCCATGTTTTGGCATTGATGAAGGCCTGGGAAGGCCGCGATACAAAACGGTCTATTCTAATGCAAACAAATTAAGATGCCTGGGTGGGGCCTAGGAGGGGCTTTGCAGCCAGTGTTCTAAATAACAGGTTTGAGAAATGCAAACCAAGGCTGAGTCAGTTGTGGCTTCCAACTCTTCCTTGACAAAGGTTTTTTGTTGTTATGTTTTGTTTATGTTACTGTATGTTGTCTCACTACTTGTTTTTTCTTATCTGCAACATTCTTCCTTTTTCTCGTATTGTGCGCATAGCATGACTCTCGCTGGCTTTGCTCCATTGGTATGGGCTGATCATAACTCATGGTGTTACCCGCAATGCCCTGTAATTTGCCCGCTGTTTTTGTATGCCATGATGTTTTTCTCTGACTACGATGGTGTCAAATCCATTCTCCATGGTGTTTCAAAGAGTCATGCATGTGGTGATGAAGCCATTAATCTAAAGTTAGTGACTACTTGTGTTAAACATGCATGATGGCACACGCAACAAAGCCACGACTGCACGATAGCGTGATGGCATCGAGCATCAACCTTGGGCACTTATAGTTTGTGTGCATGATAGTTCTAGGCTCACCATGGGGTGAAGGAAGCTATGATGGTGGCGGAAACTACTGCCGGTAACCTTTGGTGCATTTCATAGTGGGCCCCGCGTTTCCTAGCTTTATCTCTTCTTTGCCTCGGGAGAGCTATGCCCTGCTTACGTGCCTCCATCAAGAACTCGGTAGAAAACTGTGTGAAAGTAGGCAGTGAGGAAGCCATTGTCTATTAAAAGGGGTGGCAAGCTCTATGGAGGTGTCACCAACTGCCAAGGGTCATGTGAGCTGTTTGAGTGAGGTTGGCGAGGTGTAGCCCGCCGTGAGGGTGACGAGGAGCACTATAGTGGCATCAAGTGCAGTGTAGTAGTGGAGTTGCATGGGGTTTCAATCTGGAGCTTCCATGGGGGAGGAATGTCGTGGAGGCTAGGCACGATAGTTTATAGCTTGTTGGGGGTCAAGGACGCCATGGCGGTGGCAGAAGACACTGGCGAACAAAACACCTTGCATGTTGGCCTCCAACTTGCGACGCTACGGAGGCTTGTGTGGCTGGCGAGCTATCATCCCACCATCTTCCGTGGCGAGCTTGAGTGAGGATGTGATGAAGCTTCGTGGCAAATAGTGTTGAGGCACTTGTGTGGTGAGCATCGATGCAAATGGCGAGGAGGTTTCCGTGCAGATCTGTGGTGAGGAGCTCTCGTGGTGTGCCTTTTCTTGACCTATGGCGGGGAGGTTTGAAGCAGGTGGAGTTTCTGTGGTCGAGGATAACCATGATGGCAAGTTGGGTGGCAGTCGCTGGGAGCCTCATTAGTTTGTAATCGGCCGGCGAAGTCCTCCTGGTCTGCTTCTAGGCTTTCGGAGACGCTATAAATCTAGGCCAGCGATAAGGAACTGTGCAGGGAAAGCTTCTGTGGTCGAATTCCTCCTTGTTAGTGGTAGAAAGCGTTAGCTGGTTGGTGAGGAGCACTGTGACGGCGAGAGAGAGTGTCGAAAGTTCAAGGCGTGGCCATGGGTGGCTCCATGAGCTCATGGTTGGGCTGAACGACGTAGGCAAGTTGTGGCGTGAGTAACTCTTATGGTGAGCTTTGGTGTTGGTGGGTAAGGATCACTGTTGTGGTAGGGAACCACCACGCCAGTCACAAAAGATTGCGACGAGATAAACGTTGGTCAACAACGGTCTCGTTGGCTCATGGACGCTTGGTTTTGGTGATCCTTCGACAACATGCATCCTTTGCCCTCGCAAAGTCCGATGTGAATAGCTTTTGTGGCCAAGGAACCACCACGCCGGCGACAGAAAGCGCCAGGGATTCTGGTGGTAGCTGGTAGTGTCCCTGCCACTTCATGGACGCTCGTGTGTAGGCCTTTGACCATTTGTTGCTCTTTGCCTATACTGTGCACGGCGTGCATTGCACACCGTTGTGGTGAGTGACCTGCAGAAGGCTCCACCATCATTGTATCTCTACCATGAAGGGCGGAAGTCTTCAAGCCTCGCCAATCTATGGGGGATGGTGGCTGCAGGTTCGAACTCTAGCCCTTTACTTGCACTAGGCGTGGCACATGCACTGTGTATGTAGAGCTTGCACATTGCATTCTGCGCGCACCCTCCACTTCATTTTTTTTTCTTTTTTTCTTTTATTATTTGTTGCAATGCTAAAGTGTAAACAACAACAAAAATAGAAAAATTGAGGAGATCTTATTTGGTTTTTTGAAGACAATCTTTTGAGCTGTGAAATTCTTCTACTCTTATTTTCGGTGTTAAAAATAAGAAATCAATCCCACAAATGGTGTCACTGTTAATGCCTTAATTTGTAAAACAGAATTGAAGGGATGAAAGAATTATCCCTAGCCCACGTCGATGATTCTGGTTTTGATACGGTACTATTCGCATTCATCCATTAAATAAATAATAAATAAGCAAGTAAAAATAAATAAAGAAACATAGAAATTTATCTGGTTCGGCATAATACCTACGTCCACGGGTTGTTTGGGGATCAAATACACTATAATAGGCGATTTTACAATCTCTCATGGCCTCACATGTCTCATAATATAATAGAGGAATTTAGGAAAGATCTTTTGGAATCCTTTTGTATGTAGTGAAGTTTGTACGTAGAGAGCTTGTGTGGAGAGCCTGTTAGATTTATGGGATCTCCTCCTTATATAAAGGTATATTTTCTTAGAGTGATTGAATTTAACTTGCTTTAAGAAGTTTTTTCCTTTTAGAAATCTGAGTTTCTTTCCTTTAAGAGTCCGAGTCTCTTTCTTTTTTAGGAGTTTGAGTGTTTTTCCTTATCTGTTTTTAGTTTTATCACTTAGCTTTATTTTCAACTTTATCTCAAGACTAAGGCTATGTTTGGTAAACGGACTACTCTGAGGTACTCTGAGGTACTCTCACTACTATTCTCTACTTTATTATTACTTTTCACCTACTTTTACTACTATTCATTACTTTTTACCTACTTTTTACTACTATTCAATATTTTATTATTACTTTTTTACAACACTTCTCAACACTTCTCAACACTTCTCGTTGTCCAAGCACAGCCTAAATTATAGGCTGTTGATTTTACCCCAACAGAAGCTTTGTACTGAACCACGTAAGTTTGTGTGTCTTCCTCTATATTTTACATTAGATGTATTTATTTTTTATTCACCGTTATAGATATACATACCGGATACCGTACAATCGCTCTGGACCACTTCTGTGGATTTCAAACCGCTTCATCTAACCACGTAGGCCACTTCAATGAGTCAGAAATGACTTTTTCTCCCATTCAGCCTATAGGAAGGTTTATGTCCTTAACAATATCATATAAAGTTACACCAATTTGCAAGTTTGTTTTATAAAATCTATTTTGGACGTAGCATTTCTCTCCCAACGAATAGAACACTAGTTAGATTAAAATGAATTAAATAATTAAACTTTCTTTACTTAGTTCTCGTTTGATTATACAAATCATCTCATTTAATTATTATAATTTTTTTAAAATTTTACATAAAATATAATAAAAATTCAACTTTATTAAATTTTAAAATAAAAATAATATAAAAATATTTATTATAATAAAATTTTATCTAACTTTTATCTATAACGAAACGAACTGTGAATTTTTAACTAAACACATCCCTGAGGAAAAAAAGTTACCGTGAAAATGATGGAACGAAAAAGGCAAGAAACTGCAGGCTTGTTCAAGTCTATCATGAATCAAGAACTGCCACGTGGAAAAAGTTAAATATACGGTAGCTTGACTTGATCGAGCTCGAGCCTGCTTGACTTGACTTGTTAGTCTTGTGGACTCGTAGTGCGTGACCACCCATTCCAAACCTCAACGATTGTATATAACTCTATTGTCCTCAGAATCAACCAACCCACGATTGTTTTTCTATCCAAAATTTCTCAATCCCAGATCTGTAAGATCTTATTCACTCATCATGTATTCAACAATCTCAGATGGTTATGAGAAGTACTCCGACCCGCCGCCTTCATACTCCAAGGACATCGCCACCGGCGTTCCGATCAGCTCCGACGGCAGCCAGTATTATGAGTCTTCCAAGCTGCCAGCTGCGTTTCAGATTCAGTCTAAAACTCGGATTCCCTGGTCCTCCGGCCTCTGTGGATGTTTCTCCGACCTCAAAACTTGTATGTATATAACTTGGTACATGCTTTCAAGGTGTTGCAGCTGTATATATATGTTGTCTGAGAATTATGGTTTGGGGAGTAATTGAAAAGGTCAAATAATCCCTATTACTGTTGGGTGTTTTTCCACAGGCTTGGTGACATGCGTGTGCCCCTGCATTACCTTTGGTCAGATTGCAGAGATTGTGGATAAAGGATCAACATGTGAGTATACTGTATATATAAAATCAAAGGAATTAAATAGATGTCCAAGTGATACTGATAAAGGGTGTGATTGTTTGAAACATGTATGATGTTGCAGCTTGTGGTGCTAGTGGGGCGTTGTACGCACTGGTATGCTGTGTGATAGGGTGTCCATGCCTTTACTCCTGCTTCTACCGCGCAAAAATGAGGCAGCAGTACGTGCTGCGGCAAACCCCTTGCTGGGATTGCTTGGTTCATTGCTTCTGCGAGTGTTGTGCCCTCTGCCAAGAGCATCGTGAGCTCAAAACCCGCGGTTTTGACATGACTATCGGTATACCTTTACTCTCTCTCTCTCTCTCTCTCAGTATAATTAGTCTCTTAAGTTTATCAGGGAAACACTTTTAGAAAATGGATTTTGCAGTTTTCCAAACATTTATCAAAATTAGGAGTGACAGTTTTTTCCTTTCTTTTCTGAGTTATTATTGATGCAAAATTTAATATGGTTTTGAATGAAATTGGATAGGATGGCATGGAAATGTGGAGCAACGTAATCGCGCAGCGGCCGCGATGGCTCCGGTGGAGGTGGAAGGAAGCATGAGTCGATAGAACGCATCCAAGATCTAGTGTTGCTGGATTTAAACAATTAGAATCTATTCATCATCTATTTTTTTATCATACTCTCATCATCTCAAAATGTGTCATTAGATGATAGGTTCACAAGTAAAATATACTTAATAGTTTCCAATCATCTAATGACACATCATAGGATGATGTGAAAATGATAAAAATTGAGATGATAAATAGCATTACTCTTAAACTATATATTGTCAATACTATAGGTGTGATTAAGAGTATTGTTCTATATCGATGGCTAAAAAGACTTTATAAAATAAATCTACAAACTGACGAGTTTAGACGTGATATGTTAGATTGAAAAACTTTTTATTATTATTGTAAAGTAGATTAAACGTATCATTTGAAGTTATGTTAGTTTATAGGTCTACTTTTATGAAATTTCTTTGTGATTGAAGCATTTCTCTTTTATGAATTATGCTTTGTAATAATGAATTCTGAATGATTTAAATCTTCCATATATTTTTTTTATAGGAAATAGAAACTTTATTAATAAACTTTAAGAAATGAAGGGAAGAATACACGATGGATAATCTTCCATATCAACCAAATCCTCATCTAAATCAAGAGAGTTTTTAGCTAACAAGTGTGCAACCCCATTAGCAGTCCTTTTAACATGTCTAACATTCCAACTAGCAAATTTAGATAATTGTAATCTGACTTCAGAAAGCAACATACCAGCACTATTCTATCTTTCTGTTTGTTGAGAAATACCCCTAACTACTTGAAGAGAATCCTCTTCTGATATGACATTTTGCAGACCAAGCTCAAAGGCAACTATTGTAGCTTGGAAAGCTCCAATGGACTATGCTAGGAAGGGGTCATTGAAGCCTGCTCTTTTCATCCTCTTGGTAGCCATGACATTACCATCATGATTTCAAACAACAAATACAACTCCAATATTGCCACTAAACTGATTTATAGTAGCATCCCAATTGATTTTATAGAAGTCCGCTGGAGGAGGTTCCCATTTATCTATCACAACATTAGTCACTCGAGTCTTTGAGCTGGTACTAAACTGCAGCTCCAAAGCTTCCAGTAATTGCTTAGCCTGCTATGCCACCAATGAAGGATGTAAAAATTAACCCTTGAATACCAACTCATTTCTTCTTAGCCATATCTTCCTTGCTATCATGGCAAATACCTCCATGGTCTACTACTCAGTTATCGCACTAAGGCCTTCAAAAATTCCACTAAAACTATCTGCACTGAGAGTGCTCTTATGAAAAGCAGTTGGGCATTGACTCCACGCGTCCATAGCTAAGCTATAGCTCCACAGTGCATAAACCATAGACTCCTCTTCTCTCAAACAGATGGGGCACAATGGAGACTCAAAAATTTGTTTCTTGTACAAGTTCAGATTAGTGGGCAAGGACTCTTGGCAGGCTCTCCACATAAAGACCTTGGTGGCATTGGGAACTTGAAACTTCCATTGCAAGTCCACCCATCTTCCTTAGAGGCAGCTTTTGATGATTTCCCCTTTGACAATCCATTGAGTTTCTTTTGCAGACGCTAAGCACTTTTAATTGAAAATAGGCCATTATTTGTGCATTTCCATTTTAGCTTGTCAGGAGATCCAATAGAATTGATTGGGATTCTTTTAATGATTTCTGCTTTTCTTCGTTCAAAAATTGCTTCCACAAGATCCACCTTCCATTGCTTATCTTCATAGTTAATGAGCTCCACCACAATCGCACCTGCACTCAGAATCTGTACTGGACTTTGAACCTTAAATGTTAAGAGTTGAGGCAGCCATCTATCCTTCTAGATACTAGTACCTTGACCATTCCCAATTCTCCATAATGAGTCTTTTTCCACTAATTTCCTTACTGTTATGATGCTTCTCCAGATAAAAGAGGGTCTAGCCCCAAGTTTGGTTTGAAAAAATTATGAATTTGGAAAATACTTTGATTTCACGATATGTGAAGTAAGTTATTCAAGATGTTGTTGTAAGATTCTCTATCCTTGCTTAGCTAGTAAAGCCAAATTGAAACTTTCCAAGTCACGAAATCTCAGTCCACCTACAGCCTTAGCTTTCCCCATTTGACTCCATGAGACCCAATGCACTTTTCTTTCATTTTTTTGTTGTCCCCACCAGAGTTGGTGCATCACTTTAATGATCTCTTTAACTAAAGATTTGGGAGTTTAAAAACCCCTACGCACTAAGTAGGTAGAGCTTGGATGACAGCCTTGAGGAGGATTTCCTTCCCTATTTGAGATAAAAACTTTAACTTTCAATTACTAATCATGCTTGGCCTGATTCTATCCAAGATGCTCTTGAAGGCTTCGTGTCTTGATCTACCGATGAGAGTAGGTAAACCAAGATACTTTTCATAAGACGATGAAAATCTAACTCCAACAATGCTAATGATAAATTCCTTTGCATCCCTTTTGGTATTGGCACTGAAATGAATAGAAGTCTTCTCTTTATTAAGCTTTTATCCTAAGGTCTTTCATATAAATCAAGAATACCAATAAGCCTTGCCCATTCAAGAGAGTTGGCTCTGCAAAATAGCAAGCTATCGCCTGCAAAACATAAATGGTTAATACACAACTTACCCTTGGCAATAGGAATGCCAAAAATTAATTTTGATGCCTCTGCTTGGTTGAGTAAGGAACTAAGAGTTTCAGAACAAAGGATAAAGAGATAGGGAGATAAATGGTCTCCTTGTCTAATAGCCCTTGTAGGTTGAAAGAAGTTTTAAGGAGCTCCATTAATAAGGATAGAATAAGTCATTGAACTGATGCATCTCTGCGCTATTCTAATCCACCTGTCATTGAACCCCAACCTTACCATCACTTTTCTTATGAAACTCCACTCCACCCTATTTTAGGCCTTACTCATATTCAACTTCAATGTTATATACCATTTCTGCCCGTGAACTCTTTAATTCATAGAGTGCATTGCCTCAAAAGTAACAATGATATTGTCCAAAATTAGCCTCCCAAGTACAAATTCACTTTGAGTGGGAGAGATAATATTTGGAAGGATACCTTTCAGTCTATTGGTTATGACTTTAGACATAATCTTATATAGCACATTACATAAAGAGATACGCCTACAATCAAGTACTGTTTTGGGACTTCTAATCTTGGGGATCAATACAATATGAGTTTCATTTATATGACCAACCTTTCCTGCTGCATTGAGGACCTTGAGAGCAGCATTAGTAACAGCATAGCCAACAGTATCCCAGTGATTTTGGTAGAAGGTTGTTGAAAATCCATCTAGACTAGGAGAGTCTAAAGGATTCATTTGAAAAATTACCTTTTTAACCTCCTTTGTTGTGTATTGCTTGGATAAATCTTTCGTATTGGATTCAAAGTAAGATCTTTATTTTCTTAATTAAAAATAAAAAATCCTATGGTATGTTTGGATTTGATGGGAGGATTTGAATTAATTTGTATTTTAAAATTCAAATGCCTTGTTTGAATATTTATATATATCAGAACGTGGATTTGGATTTGTATCAAAGACATACAAACTTTTAAACTTTTCAAGATTTTAGATTTGAATTATATTCTAAAAAGAATTGCATAATTGATTTATTTCTAATTATATACAAAACAAGTGCTAGCGGAATTTAACATTAGTAGTATAAAGTTTTTCACCCAAAATTAAGGTGTGATTTGGATAGCGAGATGAGATTAGATAGTTTTAGATGAAAGTTGAAAGTTGAATAAAATATTATTTTTTAATATTATTATTATTTTAGAATTTGAAAATATTGAATTGTTTATTATATTTTGTGTAGAAATTTAAAATTTTTTTAATAATAAGATAATAAGAGATAAAATACTTTTACTATCCAAATAGAATAAGTAATAAGCATTTTTATCTTCGATTTTGGTGATTTTTTCTATTTAATGAAACACATCAATAAATCTACACATGCAGTTCCTACTTAAAGACTACAAATAAAATTTCTCAATACAAAAAGAAGGTCGTGAATTACCCATTACTGACCTAATTAATTATATAAGTTTTTGTTTTGTTTTATTTTTAGTCAATTATTTATTTATTTATTTATTTTCTCTAATAATTGTTTAGAAATTTATTCGTTGTTCGGACGTGTGAATGGAATGCAGGGAGACCATATGATGACACGTGTCACATGGAGTCGCATGTTCCGCCGGCCATCACCACTTAACTTAATTATTTAAAAAGTCATTGACTCCTAATGATTATTGAATAAGCCCACTTAATTAAAATATTCAATGGAGGGTTCATCTAATTTGTCTTATTTTTCTCTTTCTTATCATTTTCATTTAGATATTATATTTATTCATTTTTTAAAAAAAAAATTATCACAATTCATATCTATATCTAACATTATTCATATAAATTTATCTATATTTTGAGTCGGAGTTTGAGGTTAGGATATTTACTATGATATCATATAAAATTAACACTTATTTCAAAATTTAAACTAATAGAAAAAATAGATTTTATTATTTATTTTATATCTTAACCGTTATTATGTTTAATTGATAAAATAAATTGTGTTTTATTATCATAATTAACAAATATTTCTTTAATGTAGATGGATTTGAATGACTATACATGCTTGATGAACATTTGGATGTACGTTCGTCGTTATCTTCTTCCTAATCTTCCACGTACAATTCGTATTGGAGATCAGAAAACGTTAATAGATAGTGTTTTCAAATGATGAAATCATGCTAGTCAAACAACGATGATAAAGCGTAGCACCATAGTGAGTGGCCAGCTATGAAAAGTCCTTTTAAATTCCTAAAAAAAATTCCTCTTTTATAAAAATATACAAAACCCTTGTTCTCCCTTCGTTTCTCTTATTTTTGCATCTGCATTCCTGGAATCCTCTTGTTCTTTCTCCTTAAAGCTTTCCTCAGAGCATTTTTCTCTTCCTTGCTCCCATATTTTCTTCGTGTGTCTTGCCATGGCTGCACCTAGCTAAATCGAAGGTCGCATACTCTCTTTCTCTAGGAGGAATTGGGAGTTGATCGTAATTGTTGACGGTCTTCACGTGTGGTGAAGGTCGTACGCCATTCCTCCTGAGGTGGTTATGGAGATTCCTGGCCGCCGTGTTCCCGTTATGGATGCGAATGGGATGGCGACACGATTGGCCCTCTTCCAGTTGATGTTCTCGAACGGGTTGCGGCTGAAGTTCTACCGCCCCATCTGAGACATCCTTGACTTCTTGAAATTGGCTCGTGCGCAACTCCACCCCAACGCCTAGCGAATCAGGGTGGAGAGTTGCATAATCTTTCGGAAAGTGTTGAGCGAGGGTTAGGAAGACTATCCTGACTTGACTACTCGAGAGTTCTTGTCAGTCTATAGGATCTTGCACCTCGATGGGAGCTTCTGCATTTTCCAAGCTTAGGCCACTGAGAAGCACTTTGTCACTCTAGAAAGCATTTTTCTTCCATCAAGGAATGACAATGGTGCTTCTTCTTCGTCTCCGACTCGGGTTGGGAGTATCCTAGGCAGAGGAAGTTCATCAAGAATTTCCTATTGGGGCCGTCTTGGCCAACTTATCTCATAGTCAAACCCTCTCGATCAAACTATCCAAGAGAGAAGAGTTCAAAGTTGCAACTGTTTTGTCTTGGGTGGCTGCCCACCAAGTAACGTCTGAGACGGACGTCCTGTTGACGAAGGTTAACATCAGGTGGCACCTCCTCCTTACTGACTGATCCTTTGTGCTCGGTCTGGAGTTTATGTATGTTCCCCTTTCTTCTCCCGGGAGGAAGCGCCAGCCTTCCCCTCATGCGGTTGACGATTAGGGCAAACGACATCAGACCGATGATGATGATGCTGGGATCGGAGGCTTGAGGCCCTCATTTTCACCCCTCTAGCTCTTCCCACTTAGCTCCTTTCATGGGGCTCTGGCCAGTTCATCACGTTGACCTCCACCGGGATCTCCATTCAGCGAGTTCGACACTACTTACCGATTGGCTCCGTCAGGCATCCCTAGCGGTACCTCCCACAGCTCGTTTCGCGCCGCACCGACAGTACCTTCGGCAGAACCTCTTCCTTAGCTCCAACAAGCACCTTCCATTAAGGTTTGTCCAACTCTTCTTGCCAAGTCTCGGCCACCAATGCAGCTCGCCTTTCATCCCTATAGCCTGTGGTCCACCTCCAGTAGTTGCTTTTGGCGATGATGAGGATGAAGAGGACAACATTGTCCTCAATGCCATGTTTCTCAATGCCTTCATGAATCCTACTCCATGCAAGGCCTTCTCGATGGTCGAGTTCTTGCCCTCCTTCAAGGATACTTTTGCCGAAGAGGAAGCTACTTATGCCATGCCTTCGGACAGGGAGATGGATTCCATCTCCCCTAATGCCTCCGATCCCTGCTCACCACGGGAGGCCTGAGCCGGGCTTTCCCCAAGCACAGGAGTGAAATGACGATTGGTTCTCTAGCCCCTTGCCCTTGCCGAGGCACTCTCCCGAGTTCAAAGTCCAGTCTTTCTTGTTCTTGGAAGACCAAGTGCCATAGCCCCTTTCCTAGGATCCGGCATCCCCCAAGTAAGAGGGGTCGTTCCTGCGGTCGAGGAAACGCCCGTAGTCGTGGAGGTGACCTCTTCCTTAACCTCCATTGTTCATGAGGAAAGTGCGATCCCGGGTGGTTCGTAAGATTTCTTGACGGGGATGTCTGTCCAAGTTGATCCGGAGTCTAGGGCCTCGGGTCGCCGGTTGGAGGAGCCTTCCTCTCCTCATGGAACCCAAGATTCGGAGGGACTTGTTTTTGCTAGTGGGACTCAAGCGAGCCCCGGCTTGGTTTCTCTTGAAACTCTTCCTCAGGTGCTTTTAACTTTTCTAATGCTAGCTGGTGCTGGACCGTCCTCTCATCTGAGGAGCGAGAGTGCCCAACGATGGGCCCAGACTTTGAGAGGGCCCGGGCCTAAGCGATCGAGCACGAAGCTCATAAGCTCAGGCCCCACTTTGCTCAGGTATCGCCGATGTTAGCACTTTAGTTTTTCTTTTTGTCTTATTTCCTCTAATTATTGTTTTTGAATTTCAAGCTGCGAACCGACTGGTGGATATGATCATGGGCGAACGGGAAGCCCTCGAGGAGGAGAACCTGGTGCTCCGCTCTTTATCCCTTCTTGCTTGCTTGGAGGTGCGCAAGGTGAACCAAGAAATAACCGAGCTGACCTTAGTGCGTGATGGTTTGATGGAGGACTTGGACACGTTGAGGGAGTCCAACAAACTCCTGCACTCGGAGAACAAAGGGCTTCACAAGGATAGGAAGTCGAAGGACAAGGAGCTAGGCTCAGCAAGGGAGGAAATTTTGTGGCTCACGATGGAGATCCAACGCCTTGGTGAGGAGAGAGGCTGGGTTGGAGGGGAAATTCTGAGGTTGGAGGGTGAGTTGCAGTCTGTTGGGAATTTGGACCTTCCAACTTTACCTCCTAGGATCCATCTTTTGCAGGAATATCAAGAAAAATAGACAAATAATTACAACATAAGAATTTATGTGGAAAACTCTTTAAAACATGAGAAAATCCACAATGTAAAAAATTGTTACAACCACACAATTTTTTTCCTCACCTCAAGGACACCGACATAGCTTCCCCACTAGAAAAATTTTAACTCTTACCTATTCCATTCTTACAAAAGAGGACAACAGAAGAATTTTACTAGAGTCAAAAGTTACTAGCTAAGCTTTTGACTTGATACACTTAGCCAAGGAGACTAACCTTCTTTTATAAGCCTTATGGCCTTGCTCCTCATTAATTTCCCACCAATGTGGGACAAATGCCAAAGGAGCAAAAAAGTCCAACAATCTCCACCTTACAACTTTGGCTGGTCCCACAACCACGCTCCACCTCAATGACGATCTTCATAATTTCCACTATCATGCTCCACCATAAAAGCATACCTACTTAGAATAAACCAATTCTGAGCATTTCACTTTGGTCCATGTCGAAAAATTTACTGAAAATTATGATATAACTTCCACATTTGGATTTTCTGGTAGTTCATCAGTCATCGACATGAATTTCCACCACACACTCTGCATCAATGTCAATGCCTGTGTGCAAACTTGTGGACCTGTTAACATGAACACATCCTCTATCATGGCAATTTTGAGAACTAGCGGCATGCCATGAGGATGGACATGTCCCTTTTCAAAAGACATCATCTTCTATGGAGAGAGACACAATGTTAGCTTCATTTCATATATCTCCATTGACCGACTTAGAGCCACTTGCCGAATCTGCTCCTTGTACTAGTCGTTTCACCAGTCGCTAGTATCATAGCTGACTTCAGGGATTGGTTTGCCCTTCAACGCGTTGTGTAATCATAACTGAATCAAAACATCCTTAACTTACACTTGCCACAAGCCAAAATTGATTCTCCCATCAAATCTCTTAACCTCAAATCTGATAGAATTTAATGCTTACTCCCTGACATTGTTTCGATGAATTTTACCATAGAAATAAATAGTACTCACTAAATAAGTTCCCAGTAAAGATTCTCATTTCCTAGACAGAATTTCAAAGTTTCCATGAAAGATTAAAGGTCACAATGGTCCTCTTTAAAACCCAATCTTCTAGATAGAACCTCTTTAGATTGTATGTATCCACACTACTACACTAAAAATCCACCTCACCAAAAGGACCTAAACTTTGATACCACTTGTTGGGAATTTAGACCCCCCAAATTCATCCCCTAGGATTCACCCTTTGTAAGAATGTCAAGAAAAATGAGAAATAATAACAACACAATAATTTACGTGGAAAACTCCCAAAAATAGGAGAAAAGCCACCAGACCCAGAGAAGAAAACTCATTATGTTAAAAATTGTTACAATCACACAATTTTTCTCCTCACCCCAAGGACACCCACATAGCTTCCCCACTAGCAAAACCTTAACTCTCACATGTTTCCTTCTTACAAAAAAGGACAACAGAGAAATTTTACTAGAGTCATAAGTTACTAGTTAAGCTTATGACTTGGTGCACTTAGCCAATGAGACTAACCCTCCTTTTAAAAGCCTTAGGGCCTCACTCCTCATTCATTTCCCACCAATGTGGGACAAATTCCAAAATGAGCAAAAAAACCCAACACAGTCTACTCAGAGGAGCCTTCAGAGGTTCAGGAGTGCAAGGGCTGCTTCTCCGTTACTTCATGCTGATGCGTTTCGTTTGCAGGGTAAGGGCCGTTGCACAGCAACGCCGAAATTGAATCCATTCCTTGTAGGAGGATCTAATGCTAGTTTCGGATACTATCTTAGCTCGAGACCTCAGGATTTCGACCCTACAGGCTGCTAAGGAGGCTCTCATGTCCCAAATTTGATGTGCGCCGGCTATTCGAGATGAGGCCTGGGGGTTTGGATATAAAGAAGGCCTCGAGCATCTAACGGATTACCTAAGGGAGAACCCCTCAGTGGACCTCAATGCTCTCCAGCTTTCTTCCCTCGCGCCTAACCTCCAAGCCTACCGGTTAGTCAAAACCCTAGGAAGGAAGCAGATGTCGCTGGTGTTCCGTGATGCTCCTACTTCGCCTTGATTCTGTTGCCTTTCTTTGTTTTGCACTTTCCATGTCTGCTCGGGCCATCAATGTAAAAGAACAATGATATATATTAACTTTATGTTTTTGCTGCAATCATGTTTCCTTTACTGTTGCTTCCATCGCTTTTCATTTTTCCTTTACTCTTGCGTCCATTGCTTTTTCATTTTTCCTTTACTCTTGCATCCATCACTTTATGTTTTTCCTTTGTTCAACTGAGTTTCCTTTTCTTTGTAGCACGAAGGTGGGAAAGTCAAGAGACTTGTGTCCGATTGGCCGTTTATGGGCAAAACTCTGGACCCTTACCCTAGCCAATGCATTGTGGCGAGTCCAGAGACTCGGCTTGCCGCATGAAGGTCCACAAGTCAAGGGACTTGTGTCTGACTGGCTGTTGATGGGACATAGCTTAAGAGGCTCTAGCCCTAGCCAATGCATCCTGGCGAGTCCAGAGACTCGGCTTGTAGCTCAAAGGTCGGCAAGTTAAAGGACTTGTGTTCGACTGGCTGTCAATGGAGCAGAGCTCGGGAAGCCTTAGCCCTAGCCAATGCATCGTGGCGAGTCCAGAGACTCAGCTTGTAGCACAAAAGTCGGTAAGTCAAGCGACTTGTGTTCGACTGGCTATGGGCAGGGCAGAGCTCGGGAGGTTCTAGTCCTAGCCAACGCTTCGCAGCAAGTCCAAAGACTAGACTTGTAGCACAAAAGTCGACAAGTTATAGGACTTGTGTCCGACTGGCCGTTGATGGGGCAGAACTCGAGAGGCCCTGACCCTAGCCAATGCATTGTGGTGAGTCCAAAGACTCGGCTTGTAGCACGAAGGTCAGTAAATCAAGGGACTTTGTGTCCGACTGACCGTCGATGGGGAAGAGCTCGGGAGGCGTTGCCCTAGCCAATGCATCGTGGCAAGTCTAAAGAGTCAGCTTGTCGTATGAAGGTTGGCAAGTCAAAGGACTTTTGTTCAACTGGCCTTCGATGGGCAGAGCTTGGGAGGCTCTGACCCTAGCCAATGCATCGTGGTGAGTCTAGAGACTCGACTTGTAACACCAAGGTTGGCAAGTCAAGGGAGTTGTGTCCAACTAGCCGTCGATGTCTCCAGTGAAGCCTTTGAGGGGCGTTGGGACGCAAGCGATCGGGGGTGATGCACATTCGGACAAAGGCTTCCCAAAATAGAATATCGACAGAACTGCTATTATTGATTAGGACCCTTCTCGTTATGTAGTTGGCAATATGCATGGTCACTACCAAGGCATCGTTATGAGGGTAGAGGATGCCCTCCTTATCTTTCTCATTGAAGGTTATGATCATCCCCCCCGGGAGTGGCTCCTAGAGCTCGGCAACACCCTATTGGCGATAAACACTTTTTCATATCTGGCCCTTCTACCGAGGAGGTGGTCCTTCCCCTGGCATATCCTCCCACGATCGTGCGAATTTCGCCCACAAGATCATTCCCTCTGGCCGAGCTTCTTTGGCTAGGACTTACTCTAGGGCATCCTCCCGTCCTTTGCCTTGTTGGACTTTCACTTCCTCGTTGTCGTGTGCAACCATCGGGTCGTCGAGCATGCCGCTCATCACCCTGTTGGTCAAGCAATGCTTTTAATTCCTCCATCTTTTGCTTTCTGGTGAAGCAGTCTTTTGTTCAGTGGCTGTTGGTGTGGTGGCAAGTGCAATATTTGGGGTTGGCCAGACCTTGTTGCTATTATCTTTGCCGGCTCGGGTTTCTTTCAGCCACCACGAGCAGGCTGCTCTTCCTTGCTCTTGGTCTTGCATGCCTTCTTCTTGTTACCTTCCCTGTCCACACTGCTGCTCTGCTCGGTGCCTCTCTTGTTTGCCAGATCCAACTCGATCTTTTGGGGGGCCATCAGCGCCCGGAGTGTGTCTTCGGCTTTGATGAAACCGTCGTCTTGGTCCATGAACTCCTTTAACGAAGTGGGGGTTTTCTACGTGATTTTGGTCATAAATGGGTTACGAGGCCAAACCCCTTAGCAGAGTCGCCAGGGTGATCTTTTCATCCTAGTCATCTGTTATCATGCACTCCCTGTTGAACTGAGACAGGTATAACTTCAGACTTTCGTCGTCCCACTGTTTTACCCTCAAGAGATAGGTTGGAGGACACCTCATTTTCCTGCTTGCCATGAACTGCGTCAGGGAGAGACGGGTCAACTTGGTGAAGCTGTTAATAGTATCGGGAGGTAGGGACCCGAACCATGTTCTCGTCGTCCCCTTCCAAGTGAGAGGGAACACCATGCACGCGACTTCTCCCGGGAATCCTTGCAAGGTCATATGGACTTCGAATGTTTCCAGATGTTCCAGGGGGTCCTTGGACCCGTCGTATACATCTATATGTGGAATTTTGAATCTTGGGAGAAGGTGGGCCGCCATAACCTCAGCGTTATACGAATGGTTCGTGCTGGTGAGCAGCTGGTCCATCGTGGATGTTGTACCCATCCGTTTGGCCATCTTGGTGTATTTTTCCCCGAGTTCACGAAGCTAGAGGTGCATCTTGCTCGGCTCTTCTTCAGCTGCCTCGTCCTCAGGGACTTGACGGGACTCGGAGTGGTAGCTGTGCTTGGCTCTATCCAACTCCCCGTTGGTTCTTCTTAGGGAGGCATTCTCCTGGTGAAAAGCCATCACCTCTTCCATCAACTTCTGTATAATTTCACCTTGTTCGTTAACTCTTGCTTCCATTGTTTTGGGTTGTTCTTCTTCACGATGTGAGGCTTAGGAGCGCGTTGTTGCCAGCATGTGAAGGACACACTACTATAGGAAAGAAAAGTATCACACAAATGAGGTCACTATTGATGTCGTGTTTCATGGCCTATGCAACTCCAAGCTACTAAGCTCTGTTTGGATCCTGTTGAGATAAAGAATGGGGGGCTCGAGGCACCGTGGTACCTCTGATGCCTAAGTCAGTTGTTGGGATAGGGTGGCCAAGCAAGTGAAAGAGAAAATTATTCAAATCAGAGAGAGAGCTCCCCGGAGGGTGTGAGGGAGTATTTATTTACTTGGCCAATGTGATCTTCTGACAAAAGGGATTGGAGGAGGTGTCGCCCGTACCTGTCAGTTGGGTCATGGGGGTGTTGCTCGCATCCTCCCTGCCGCATTCCGTGTCAGCCTTTCATCAGGTGGCAGGACTCCATACCTGATTGTGGCAACCACTAACACCTTAGTGTAAGTCGCGTCGTGCTTGGCGTTGTCTTCCATTTAATGCGGCATGGCCATGGTCAGGCAAGCCCGCCGTCAGTACCTGAGCATAGGGGGTTGTCCTTGACACCCTGCTCTTGAGTTGTCGGCACTTCCGTCTGTGCTACTTTCAGCGCCTGGGTGTCACTGTCCTTCCTAACACCTTGATTTGACCCTGACGCCTTGATCATGGGTGGTCAAAAGCAGTCCATACTTCTAACCAGTTTCCACACAAGGCACATCTTCTACCCCTTCCTGCTATTGGCCTTCTGGGATGACCTGGCCCATGCTACCCAAGCGACCTGGGCTAGTTCGTTCGGCCCAACCTAGATCTAGGGGATTACTCCCCTCAGAGCAACATTGCGAGTAGTATTTGTCTTGATGTTAGAGTTTAGATGAGATTCCAACAATTAATTTGAAATAAAATATAACCTCTCAACATGGTCATGAGGATCCAAGACACCATAAGAATTATGAGAGAAGAACATGCATATTATTATAGGTAAGAATATGCATATTATTACGATAAGAGAAATGATAACTGTATTTAAGAAAAATATATATTAAAAAAAATAAAACATAAGGAAAAAAAAAAAGAAGAAGAAGAAAAGAAACCAAAAGGCAAAACATATGAAACCCATCGCCCCAACCTAGAAAGGCAGCAATGCCTCTTCAAACGTACTTGCCGTCCACGTCCAACCAGATAAAATCCAACACTATATGACACCGGAAACATGACAAATCTACAACTTTGGAGATGGATTTTAAGCATCAAACGATTTGAAATTTGGGACCTTGGTAGAGAGGATTATTAGATAATATGTTCAAAATTAAATAATAATAATAAAAATAACGAGTAGTCAGTCATTTGTAACACCAACTAAATTGTTTCATAAAACAACATGAGAGCATAAGTTTAAAATGGGTCCAAAAACTCAATTTACAATATATGTTTGTAAAAAATATTACATTATATTGCAAAATAATTACAATCTTATATTTTTTCATAAAACCACAATTAACCGATCGACTCTAATTTTAAGGTCAAGTACTGCTGCTTTTCTTTCCCTATTTCTCCTTCAATAAATAAGATCAATACATGGTTAAAACAACATTGCAATAACGTATTTTTTTCTTACACAACTATCCAACTATCTCATTGAGATTTATATTTAACACTATCATAATTTTCTACTTTGGAGTCATTCATTCAGTATTCTTGACATCTGTTATGCTAAAGGAAGGGGTGGCTTCATGTAAGTAGTAGAATGGTCAAATGGCAGTAGTGTGAACAATTACATAGATAACAATGAACATATAAGGATGAGTAGACAATAATCTCCAATTAGTAATAAATAGGTAACAATGGGAATGTTATGGGACTAGAAGAAGATGAAGATTGCAGTGTGGGAAGAGAATTAATGGTTGAAGAACTGAAGTGAATTGCATAAGTATCTAGTGCAGAGAACTGAAGTGAATTGCACAAGTGTAGGAATAGAATTGTCGTGACAACTTGTTAGTTAGCATAGATTCTATACGGTATCGTTTTGTTAAATGAAGTTTAATAAGTGTAGACAAACGGCGGGTCATGAGTGAGTTAAGTAGTTGTTAAACCTTGTCGTTTTGATCATTCTTCCTCATATCAGTATAAAAGCAACCATGAGTTGGAAGATGAGGCCAACTCTGGTATTCAGTGCAATTACTCTCTCTCTAATTCTTGATCACGTTTTTACAGAAAATAAAATAAAATTCTTGATCACGTTTTTTGAAGTTAACTCCCTCGAAGTAGTCGAATTCCACCCAGATTTTAAGGAAAGCCACGTAGGCTGGAGTGCGGTGGTTGCGTGAACAGTATGTTATTGTGTAGCAAAACTCGAAAAGCTTTGTCTTCTCCTTTTTATTCTCTCCCGCATGTGATGAAAAGAACAAGCATATTTCTTTCTTTTTCCTAGCCTGTGGGTCTCGCGTGCGTATATCTTCTTCCCCAAAAGAACATTCCTTCCCGTGCATCCTGCTGTGCTTTCTTCCGTTGGTCGCTGGCCCATGTCCCACTTTCATTTCGGCATCTTTATTTCCTTTCTTCCACCAAGTTTCGGCATCTTTCCACCCACTGCCCAGCTTTCTTGTTTGACCACTATCATTGCTTCCGCTACTACCTTTGTCCAATATCAATGGTCTTTGCAAATTTGGAGCCAACTCCTTAATAGCAGACCCAAGAAGTCGAGAAGAACATGCATATGGAAGAGATTCCTCAAAACTTTCCGCTTTGACATGGGAGAAGAGACCAATGGTCTTCAGCTGAGAGTTCTCAGATTCTGAATGCTTAATTGCTCCAGCTAGTCTTTCTAATTCAAACTCGAGTTCTCTTATCTTCTCTTGGTCTTCAAGTAATTCTTTGCTTGGATTGCTTGAACTTCTCTCAATGACAGTTGGGTGGTTGTCCTCTATAGATGTTGTTACACCTGTGTGTGAAGCATCTTTTGCATCTATAGATTCCTTCTCAATTTTTATAAACTCCCCACCAGTTTCTTCCTCTTCTTTCTTCTACGTCCCCAAAACTGAATCACTGTTCTTCGTCTTCTCCTTCTTCTTTGAATCCATCAATATGAGAATCACTTGAACCATTTTAATCATTCTGTTGACAGTTTTCTGAATCTTTGTTTCCCACATCGCTGTTTTCCGTATCGTTGCGGCTGCTTGTTTCTTGCTTCCCGTTGCTGCGTGTGATGGTGGCTAGTGGCGGCACGAGGTTGGCAAGGGCTGAATGCAGTTGTGCAGTTGTGCAGTTGTGCTTGGCATCGAGTGATGTGGTTGGCAGTAGCGGTTAACGGAGGCTGTGGTTGAGGATGAACTTGCGGATGCAGTGCAGCGTGGAGTGGTGTTGCCACTGGTCACGGCTGCAACGTGGTACTGTCGTTGCTGTGCGGAGATGTTGGCCGTGCATGGATGACAGGGATGCTACGAATCGAGCAAACCAGTCTGAAGGTTGAAGACGATCAAATCGACATGTAGTTTTGATCTATGAAAAAAACGACATGTCGCTTAAGAGACAAGATTTCATTCCGTAGAAACAAACGACAGGTCATTTTTTTTGGTTTGGCAAAACAACATGTCGTTTATGAGGGGTTGTAAAACAAAAAATAAACAAATTAAATTAAAAAAAATTAGACAAACATAAAAAAATAAAAAAAAATGAAGAATAAAATATTAAATGTGTGTTGTGCAAAACATTACACAATTAAATCACAAGTATTAAAATTAAGCATAAATTATGCTATTAATCAATTTAAATCACAATTTGGATTTATGTCTCTTAACCATTTTTTTCATCTAAACCAATAATAAAAGAATGAAATAATTAAAAATATATTGGTTTTAAATGTATAAAATATGCAATAATACAACTCAATCATTGTCCTAGACCCAAATGCTGGAAAGAAGGAAAAAAGGGCAGTGCTATTTTTGTGATGATAAGTGGCATTAAGGTCACAGGTGTGCTAAGCCGAAACTTTACTTGTTGGAGGGTATGGAGGTTCTTGATAGTGAAATTGTTGAGGAGCAGGATAAGATGGAATTTAATAGGGATTCTGAGGAATGTGGAGATATGGCCTCTATCTCTTTGCAGGCTATTGTGGGTACCCCAAGTCCTAAGA
Organism: Cyclocarya paliurus; assembly: GCA_029856935.1. Lineage (NCBI taxonomy): Eukaryota > Viridiplantae > Streptophyta > Magnoliopsida > Fagales > Juglandaceae > Cyclocarya > Cyclocarya paliurus. The sequence continues at coordinate 20,743,268 of CM056957.1, read as the reverse complement.
CAATGAGGATTGTGGGTCAAATTAACAAGAAAAGGGTTGTTATTTTAATTGACATTGGTAGTACTCACAATTTTGTGGATACTACAGTAGTGAAAAAATGTGGCTTGGCTGTAAATGGAGACTAATCGATTCAAGTTAGAGTTGCTAATGGCGATGTGATGCACATTTTGGGTAGAACTGCTGCTGTAGCAGTGCATATGCAAGGAACTAAGTTTGTTGCTGATTGTTTTACCCTTAGTCTGGGTTGATGTGATGTACTAATGGGGGTACAATGGATGTTATTCCTGGGGCCTATATTGTGGAATTTTGCTGAACTCCAGATGGAGTTTATAAAGGCAACGCTGTTCCTCTTAAGGGCCTTACATCTATACTGAGTTGGTTGATGACAAAGAGATATCCATTATTTCTAAGGTTGGATTTAAAGGGTTTTGGTTGCAATTAATGGTTGGGGAGATTAATCAGAATCTGTCTGATTCTTGTGCTGAAGTTGAGGAGTTATTGTAGAAGTATGATGGGGTCTGTGGGGAGCTTAAGGGCGTTCCTCCTCATAGGTCTCGAGATCACCAAATTTTGTTGAAGAATGAGTCTTTGCTTATTTGTTTAAGGCCATATAGATACCCTTATTACCAGAAGATAAAGATTGAAAAGATTGTTCCATAATTGTTGAAGACTGGTGTCATCAGACCAAGTCAAGCACCATTTTCTTCTCCTGTGTTGCTAGTCTGGAAGTTAGATGGCTCTTGTAGGATGTGCATGGACTATAGGGTGCTTAATGAGGCCACCATTAAAGACAAGTACCTAATACCAGTAGTTGATGAATTGTTTGATGAGCTATTTGGCTCTATTGTGTTTTCTAAACTTGACTTGAGGTCAGGTTATCATCAAATTAGAATGAGGCCTAAGGATGCACATAAAACTGCATTTAGAATACATGAGGGACATTATGAGTTCCTTGTTATGCTATTTGGACTCACTAATACCCCCTCAACCTTTCAAGTTCTCATGAATGATGTCTTTAAACCATTCTTGAGAAAATTTGTAAAGACCTAGAATCTCATTTGTTGCATTTAGCCACTGTTTTGGAGATTTTATAGTAGAACCAGTTATTTGCCAAGAAGTCCAAATGCCATTTTGCATGCCAAGAGATAGAGTATTTGGGCCATTTAATTTTCAAGGAATGTGTGAGGGTTGATCCAAAGAAGTTAGATTCTATGGTAAACTGGCCAATTCCAAAAACTCTTCAAACTTTGAGGGATTTTTGGGGTTGACTGGATACTATAGAAAATTCATTCGAAACTATGGTCAGGTAGCTACTCCACTTACTGCCTTGCTGAAAAAGGATGCTTTCTTATGGAGTGAGGCAGCTACTCTGGCATTTGAGGAATTGAAGAAAGTTGTTGTGAATCCACCAGTTCTTGCCTTACTAGATTTCACTCAGAAGTTTGTAATTGAGTGTGATGCTTGTGGAGTGGGGATAAGTGCTGTATTGATCCAAAATCATAAACCAGTGGCTTTTCTGAGTCAAGCTTTGAAAGGTAAAAATCTGTCACTTTCCACTTATGAGAAAGAGTTACTAGCCTTGGTGTTGGCTATTAAAAAATGGAGGCTTTATTTGTTGGGTTCTACTTTTGTCATTAGAACTAACCACCTTAGTTTGAAGTATTTGTTGGAGCAAAAGGTGGGTGTAGGAACTCAACAAAAATGGATCTCGAAACTGTTGGGTTATGAGTTTTACATTGAGTATAAAAAAGGGGTAGAGAACAAGGTAGCTGATGCCTTGTCTTGAATGGATTTCCAATAAGATGAAGATGCAGTGTTTGTTATTTCCTACCCCTTTTGGTTAGAAGAATTGAAATAGGCCTATGTAGTTGATGCAATAGCCCAACAACCATTATCTTTGTTAAAAGATGGTTCTCCTTCAACCTTTTCTTTCACTCTTAAGCATGGGGTACTGTTTAAGAAGGGGAAGATATATGTGGCAAACCGTCAAGAACTGAAACTGAAGGTGTTGCATTTCATATATGCTAGTCCATTTGCTGGGCATTCTAGTTTCCATAAGTCATTGCAGAGAGCTAGATATGACTTTTATTGGCCTAGTCTAAAGAGGGAAGTGAGGAATTTTATTAAAGAGTGTGAGGTATGTCAGAGAAATAAGGTAGAAAATATCCACCGGCTTGGATTACTACAGCCATTGCTTGTACCTCAGCATATTTGGATAGACTTTTCCATGAATTTTGTTGAAGAATTGCCAGTTTCTAAAGGCTATTCTGTAGTGATGGTTGTTATGGATAGTCTGTCAAAATATTCACATTTTATGCCTTTAAAACACCCCTTTACAACAGCAAAAGTAGCATTGGTGTTTTTGACAATGCCGTTAAGTTACATGGAATGCCGCGGAACATAGTTTCTGATAGAGGGGCCCACCGTCACAAGGTCCTTTTGGAAGGAGCTGTTCAGACTGTAGGTAGTCGCTCTTTCTTATTCATCTGCCTATCACCCTCAAAGTGATGGCCAGACTTAGATAGTTAGCAAATGCTTAGAGCAATTTATGAGAAGTTTCACAGCAGATAAACCAAGGCTATGGTTTGAGTGGTTAACTTTAGTTAAGTGGTGGTATAACACCACATTTCATACTTCCACAAACTTAACTCCTTATGAGGTGGTTTATGGTAGATCACCAAGTAGGCTTCAGTCTTATGTTCTTGGTTTAACTGCTAATCAAGCAATGGATGAAGTGTTAAAGACGAAAGAGGAAATATTGTCTACATTGAAGGTCAATTTGAATGTTGCTCAAGAGAGAATAAAGTATCAATCTGATAAGAGTAGAATTGAGAGAGAATTTCAAGTTGGTGATTGGGTATTCCTTAGATTACAGCCATATAGACAGTAGTCCTTAGTGGTTAGGAGAAATTTTAAATTGTCTCCTAGGTTCTATGGACCATTTCATGTTATTGAGAGAATTTGCCAGTTGGCTTACAAACTAGATTTGCCTCAGAATTTTGTCATTCATCTAGTATTTCATGTATCTTGCTTGAATAAGAAGGTTGGGCAACATGTCTCTCCTCCGTCAACATTACCACCAGTCAATTTGCAAGGGCAATTATTTCCAAAGCCTGAATGTATTTTACAACGCAGGACAAGGAAGTTGAATAATAGGCCAATAGTGGAGGTGTTGGTACAATAGAAATGATCTACAGTGGAAGATGCCACTTGGGAAGCTTATTGGCAGTTGCGTGACAAGTTCTCTCACGTTGTGGTCAAGGTTCTCTAAAGGGAGAGGGTATGTTATGAAGCAGGACGAAAATGAAGATTGTAGTGTGGGAAGAGAATTGATGGTTGAAGAACTGAAGTGAAGTGCAAAAGTATCTAGTGCAGAGAACTAAAGTGAAGTACAAAAGTGTAGGAATAGAATCGTCGTGACAGTTTGTTAGTTAGCATAGATTATATACGGTTTCGTTTTGCTAAATGAAGTTTAATGAGTGTAGACAAACAGCAAGTCGTGAGTGAGTCAAGTAGCTGTTAAACATTGTTGTTTTGATCATTCTTCCTCATATCAGTATAAAAGCAACCACGAGTTGGAAGATGAAGCTAACTCTAGTATTCAATGCAATTACTCTCTCTCTCTCTCTCTCTCACACACACACACATTCTTGATCACGTTCTTGGAGGCTGACCCCCTTGAAGTAGTCGAATTCCGCTAACAGAAGAAGGGTCCATTATACGGAACTAGATAAATATTTAGTTTGTAGAAATGAGCCTTGATCAATATAGATACTAACAAATATTTTTAACAATTGTCAACAGACTAATTTTCATCTTGGTTTATAATGAGTCATGAGCAAATAAAGGGATGATACAAGTAAATACAACAATTATCCTAAGATTTTGTTAACAATATTGTTATTAGTAACGGGTCATGGTATCCTATAATCTGCATGTTTGGTTTCCCAAGTGTGTAAGCGCCTTATACTACCCCTTGCATTTAGGATTGTCCTCTCACAGGACTCATTAGTCTCTTTTAAAGGGGTATGCATCCCAAGGACTACACCTACCGTCGGATCAGTCTTAAGATCTGAACATATTTTTGTTGAGTCCTTTTTTTTTTTTTTTTTTTTTTTTTTTTTTATAATGAAAATTTATGTATATTGTGTCCATTTTTCCATTAGCTTGTTATAAGGACATGTATAAAGTAGTGGCATATGTGCGAGAAGGTGCAATTTTATGAGGAATGGAAAAATGTATATATACGAGGTGCCAATTTGACAATTATTAATTAATCAAATAAAATAGAAGACAAATGTTAGAATGACAAAATTAGGCATCGAAATAACAAATACCAATTAAACAGCTAGTTATCATGCCAAAATGGGAACTAACAAATAAATGGTACATCACTTGCACCAAATAACAAATAATAGTTAGATGGTTAGGCAAAGATACAGAAACAAAAGTAACCAATAAAATTAATTAAATTGTCAGTTACAAATATAAAAATAATAAATAAATGTTAAGTTGGTAGCTAGTCACAAATATTAAATCAAAATAAAAATAAAGAAATAGTTAGCCACATGTATAATATGACTAATTAGTGAATATATAATTAACCTACAGATAGATATGTTCATAAGACTGGCACAATCCTCCTACTTACACATATTTGATAACAATTTTCTTTTGAAGAATTATACTCATCAGTCACTATTTTTTTTTCTTTTTTTCTTACAACGACATCAATCACTATTCATTCATATATTTATAGTTTTTTTTTATAAGGTGAAGATATTTTTTATAAGATGTGAATGTGTGATAATGAATAATAGATGATAAGAAGAATTTTTCTTTTTTTTTATTTCATTTTTCTCTTTCTTCTTCTTTTCTTTTTTTCTCTTTTTTTTTTAATTTTCTTTTTATACAAATGTCGTATAAAAGAATAATATAATATATAATAAAGCTTAGTCGGCGAGTCGGGTCGAGTCAGATCAAAAGTCAAAACGAATACAAAAAATTATGGGAATTCGCCCTGAGATCCTTACGAGGTTTGTCCATAATTGCTTCGACTTGAACCTATCGGCCTAAGCCTCAACTCCATGGCACATCACTCAATGAAAATCTATATAAAAATTACAAACGAATTCTTATCAAATTGAATCATTAAATCAGGCTGCAAAAAATACAATTAAACTCCACATATTGAGGCCCAATAGGAAGTTGGCCAAAAAATTAACTTGGACTACGGTGCGGCATGGCTGAGTGGTGGCTGCGAGTTGGCCTTTTGAGTAGGGGTATTATCTGCATGGTGCAGGGCGGGTTGGACCCATCCTGCCCTGCACCATGTAGGGAGAGGGTTTTCAATCTCGCTTTCCGTTCAACCCAATGACCTATTAGGTGTATAGATTATTTTTAGATTTAAAATTTTTTTTAGATCAAAATTATAATATAATTAAATATAATTAAAATTACAATTTAAAATTTGTATATTTAAAAAAATATATGAATTAATTAAAATTGTATTTTGGTTACCTTGTCCTATTAGGTCAACCTTTATAAATGAGGTCAAGGCGATTCATTAATTTAAATTCAATTTTAAGTTTTTAATAAATTATATATATTTATATATAATATATTTATATAAATATATTAAAAATATAATTTTTTATATTAAATAATAGAGGTGGTGTGGAGCGGGTGCAGGACGGAGCGGGACGAAGGGGCCGGGGTAGCGTAGGGCGGGATGCTTGTTACCCACCCTTACTTCTGAGAGGGTGTGTGTGAGCTTTGATCCGGTGTAAGCACTTTACACGATAAAATAATGAAAGGCTGATGTGTCAATCTCCTATTGGATGGTTTGTTTTCTTTTCACCACGTACGGCCGATTAGCCGATGGATTTATGCATAAATGCACACATTTTTAGGGTGTGTACTGTGTAGGGGTCGGCTGTCCGGTCAAAAAACATTATACAAGTCCTGGTCCTTCTAGTTTTCTTAGACCTTTTTCTCTTTGGTCGGCAACTTCCCTCCGATTTTAGAATACAGGTAAAATTTGTCGCCTCTACTCATCGCGCACTGTACTCCATACGCAAGAACGACAACCGCATCAACGCAGAACAGTACTACATTCCGCACCTTCCTTCTCTGTCCCAGTCTCCCATCTTTTTCCTCTCTCTCTCTCTCTCTCTCTCTCCCTCTCCATTTCATAGAAATGAAACACTAGCCGCGGATTGGAGAGAATACAGCCTTACTCCTCTGAGTAATGAGAGAGTAAACAAGTGAAAAGGAAACAAATGGAGGGAGCAGAGGAAGAGCTGGAGAGGAGGAGCAAGTTCCTCGACAGTTTGATTAAGAAGAAGAAAGCGATTGAACAGCAAGAGCAGCATGACTGTCTCAACGTGCGTGTCAGAGCCTCTGACATGCCCCTTCCTTTGCAGAACCGTGCCTTTCGCTGCGCACGTGACCAACTTGACTCCATGCCCGGGAAACTTGACAGTAAACGCCTCGCCCTCGCGCTTAAGAAGGTAAATGTTACTGCCTTACTTGGAGTTTTAGGTTGTATTTTTGGGTTCCATTTTATTTGGAGTGTTCGGATTAATGGGTAGTGGTCAAATTTAGTGTGCAGGTGATCCTGCTCTATCTTTCTTAGTCTTTCTCGTGCTGAATGTATTTACATTTTTATTTTTCCTCTGGTATGATTTTTCCTTTATTTTATTTTATTTTATTTTTGTGTAAAATGATTTAATTTTGATGCGGAGATTTTGGTTTACCCTTAAAAGCAATTAATTTTGGTTGTCAATTAGAGTGTTTAGAGTAAAGGGCCACATACTGGTGGTCTAGTATGTATATCTTTTGTCTTGATTGGTGCTGAAGATTTCAAATATATCTTGTGTGTGTGTGTGTGAAGGCTTAATTGCTTCGTAGTGTCAAATTGAGCTGCGAATGTTTCGATCTTTCTACTTATATGTAAAAAAAAAACAAAAAAAGAAGAAGATGAAAAGAAGAGAAGAAGAAGAAGTAATGTTTCAATCTTTCTGGTGACAATCTTGTCAGTGTTGGTTTAGATTTTGTATCTGGATTCTAATTTTGGTTCGACAAGGATTTTTATTGACATCATGTACAGATGGTACAAATGCTTGTGTTAGCTTGAGCCAAAAATCATTTGTTCATTCGTTTGTAGTTATTATATTGAGTACAAACTTCAATGACTCGTTGTTTACTCTTGGGAAGATTGATATACTTCATTTCTTTTGCAACATCAAATGGAGTAAATTTCTTTTTAATTGTAACTTTCTTTTAACGTAATGCTTATAGAGTGCAGTAACATGCACTTGGTGGTCTAACTGTTAACTGGATTAAGCTGAAAACATGTCTGAAATATCTCACACTTTTACACATTTTAATTTAGTTGTTTGGATTTTGCAGTTGAATTTAGACAAGCAGAGTACTGAGCAAGATAGTGGTCCAATCGATCAGTTATTTCATATTAAACATTTTCTTCATATAGTTATTTCATATTAAACTACCAAAGAAAAATAAAAAAAGACGCATCTTAAATTTCACTTGCCATGATCTTCATTTGTTAGTGTAAAGCTCAAGTGGACTGAGCCCCATGTCACAGGTGGGTAGCCCAAGTGGTAATGTAAAACTTGTGTACATGAGCCCCATGTCATAGGTTCGATTCCCCCTGGTATCAAACTGTGATTTAAGTGGGTGGCCATGGCGGTGGGTTGCTGTGCTAGTCTCCCCAAGGGTTTAGGTTCCATGGGTGAGTCCTAAGGTCTCTGCCGTGGGGTGGTTCCCCCATCTTCAATAAAAAAGAAAAGAAAGTCTCAAATGGACTGTCTGAATTACTAATATTCAACATTCAGAGTGTGTAAATGCCAATGCTGTTAGCCCATTAGGTTACTCGTGACAACTTAATCTGAATTTAATCTCAAATTTCGTTTGGAGGATGAAAATTAGTCTGCGATCCCTTTAGATTGTACTTTTGACATGTGTTTTGGATGGACAGTCAAAATATTAAAACCCATTTGTCATTTTGGGTAGAGTTTTTTTTTGTAAGTATAATTTCAGGTGGAATTTGTTGGAATATTTCTTTTAACTAATCATGTCAGATGATTAGTTTTAAGTTGTTCATGTTCGAGTTGGTCCAGCCTCTTAAAAATAATGTTTCTTAAATTAGAAAGTTCATGCTTTGTTAGCCAATCATTAGGCTTTATTGGTTAAAAAAACATGAACTTTCCATCCAAATGAAGAACTGGTTTGCCTGTAATTAGACAGTCTGTATGTGGTGGCAACGTTTTAGTTTTGTTTGTATCAAAGTCAAACAAATACAAGAGATGAGCAAGAGAGAGATCTGTTGCCATATATGATGAAAGAGAAGATGGGAAAGATATTTCTTTCTTTCTTTTCCCTGTCAGGCTAGATTGCTGTTTGGATGTTTAGAGCTATGGTTAGAGTTTCAAGGTCAAAATTAAGACAAATGAATTATATATATATATATATATATATATATATATATATATATATATATATATATCTAGGCTTTCTTTGAGCACATTAATATACCATTGGTTTAACAAATATATTGCTCTAGTTTGTAGTGTCTGAATGAGAAAGCTCAACATTATTGGCACATGGTTAGGCCCAGAATTATTAAAATGCACAAAAGGCACAACTTAAGTACACATGAATTATACAAAATAAACGCTTATTTAGAAGAAGATAAAGATTCAAGAAAGTCACGTAAATTTAGCCAATTAAAGTCTATGGATGCAGTCTAAGATAGAGTATTGGTAACAAAAAAGGGTTTCCTCCAATGTCCTTTAACGATCCTCAAAGACTCTGTCATTAATTTCCATCCAAATGCACCAAATGAGGCAGATAGGACCCATCTTCCACACAGCTGCGACTTGAGGACTGCTGCACATGTTATATTTGGCCCTGACTAGTCATTTTTCTTCTCCTAGATTGATGAGAATTGCATTAAGAATTATAGCATATAGTAGTTCCATTACAATACTTTTTTTTTTTTTTATCAGTAAGTAGTTCCATTACAATACTTGTCTTTTCATGCTGTTCTTTTTCTCCATGGTAATCTCAAATCAACAAATGTTTCTCCTTTTCTTGGTGAAAAAACTACGATGTTGTATGCACAGCATGTTTATCACACATAATATTCCATCTCACTTCTTCGCATGGAATCACTCAACACAATATACAGTCTTGTTGGTTTCAGCAGAATGTCATAATGGCATTGTCAATGTAGTGACCCTTCACCTTATTGAGTAAAAATAGGCCTCTCTGGCTTACCTTGAATCGCATCTATTTGCTTGGGTTCATGATCTGCTCTTATCTTGTCAGGTATATGGTTTTATATTTTCTATTCAAGCCATTAAGTCAGAAATATTTATTAAATATTCAGGTGAAGCTAGAATTCAAACAATATATGGGTTTGAGATAGACAAATTGGCCAAATTTCAAGTTAGCTGACCTGTTAGTTGTTACAATGTGTTGCTTGTGCTGGAGTGAGTAGAAAAGCGTTCCATTGGTTTACTGCCATTGTAAAAGAAAAGAAAAAGAAAAAGAAAAAAAAGGCTTTCGACTGCCAATTTAATACCTGAAAATAGAATTTAGAAATGGGAAGTATGTATGAGTTTATTACACACCATAATAATAGTCCTGTATGTCTCAGGTTTTTGGTAGTTTCAAGGCTCATTACATTTTTAAAATTATAAACTTAATCTTGGTTTATTTGTAGATTCTTGGCTCAAACTTCATTGGATTGATATCTATCAAAACAGTGACCTACGATGCTATGACCATAACTATTCCTGTCTCTTCATTTTGTTTTTCAAATATGGAACTGGTTTCTTGTGCATGAATGTGTAAGTGGCTAAAATTCTGTCTTAGGAATAGTACAGTACATTATAAGATGTATATTCTCTAACCCAGGTTTGGTACGGACAAAAAGTTTGTCCACCTGTGTATTTGTATACTCTCTCATGCGGTTAAATGAGATGGACCTTGACTCAGGCTAGGTTGGTGAGTTTAAAACTTAGATCAGGCTTGGTTTACTACAGGTTAGCTTTGAATTGGATCCTAATTATGTGGCCTAATTGACGATGTTACTGGTAGCAATTGCATGTTACTGGTAGCAACTACAAGTTATCATATTGCAGACTGTATATTTTTAGAGCTTCAAGAGAAGAAGAATGGTGAAGAGGGAAATGATGGATACTTCAAAATCCTGCATTTCATTCTTACCATTGCATTACATTACTTAAGGTTACATTAGACATTTACCTCATAGGGTATACTCACTACAATAAAACTAAAACTGATATTAGGTTCAATGCTAGACAAAATTAGAGACGAGACTTTAGCATTATTATGTTATGTTCCCATAGAGAAAACGTTGTACTAGTTGCAATGGGCTTCTTATCACCTAAATGATTAAGGAGTACCTTACTCTTCAAAAACACTTAAGCAGAGATGTCCCAAAACACATAATTCTTTCTATTCAACTTTACAGAGGCATTCATATAAAAATTACAGAGGTAGAACATAATGGTTTAGTTAGCCACTAGTGCCAGAATACCACTCAAACCAATTCAACCATTAGCAAAACAAAACAAAATTGAAGAAACTAGCTTGAATCAGGTCTGAACAATAGAAACCCAGATTGAAACAAGTGAAAAAAGAACGTAAACATGGAAAGCTGCCATGACACAGCAAGTTTTTACCTGGGACAGCCATGAACCAGTCTATAATGGTCTTACTGGCCTTGTTTTTAAAAGTATTGGACTGAACTGGTTTGTACTGGTGTGTACCTGAACGTACAGGATTGAAGCAGTCTGTATAAGATTTGTTTTGGAATATGTCTGTCTGAGGTGAGTGTGTTCCAAAGTAGAATTGCAAAATCGGGTAGAGCGAGGGCGAATTGGATCGACCCAGATCAAGCCGATGAGGTTGCGTTTGTGTAGTGAGGTATTCTATGAATAGTAGTGAAAAGGTAATGAAAAAATATTGAATAATAGTGAATAGTAGTAAAAAGTAGATAAAAAGTAATAATAAAACAATGAATAGTAGTGAGGTATTCTCAGAATATTTGAGAATACTTTGACACCCAAACTTGGCCGAGTCTTCATTAATGGATCAACTTGGGTTGACCTGAATCAAGCGAGTCAGGTTGTAGCTTAAACCAGATAACTTTATACAAGAATTTGAATATGTTAGTCGCAGGTAGGGATTACCGTATTCCCTTATAAACAGCTGTTATTCTGGATAGGAGTCAAATCTTAACCCTGTCCGAGGACACTGGACCTGAGAGAGAGAGACACAAGCCCAACTACCAAAAAGCCCTCTTTCTTCAACGGTGTGTAGTGGTGCCATTGGTGATCTCTGATGGTAGAGAACTCAATGGTCAGCACAGATGACAAAGAACTTATGTTGGCAACCCATGCTAGTCACAATGGAAACAACTAAAAATGTCACAATGACAGAAATGCCACAAAAACAACCTCCATGCTTGGTGGCACGGCCGCACCACCAACCACCATAGGCCCAGCTGTTGACCACTACCAACCCTTAAAGCACCTCATTGGATTATGCAAAATGCAAATCCAATGGAGGGTTTGGCTAATAGAATTCCAAAATGTGTTGCATTGGATTATGTAAATGGAGAAAGGGGTGACTTTTAGCTACAGTAAATTAGTTCTTTGGGTCATATTTGATAGTCATTTTAGCATGACCAAACGGAATAAAAAATATTTTCTTCCTTGCAAGCTCTCTCTCTTTTCCCTCGGTTTTGGCTTCTACTGAACTATTTTTTTTTTTTTTCATTTCTTCCCATGTGTTCTTCCTCTCCAGCAGCACCTGTGTTTTGTTGTCCTTTTCTTTCTTTTTTTCCTTTTTTTTCCCTATTGCATTAATAGCAGTAATTGTTAAACCCAATTTTTTTCCTAAAGCATTAAGATCATTAATTGTTGTATACTAATGATTGTATTAATTTTCCAATTAATTTTTGTATTATGAATGGTTGTATACTCCAAGTCTCATATTGTATAACATTAATATTTCCATGTAGCTCTTAATTTAGAAAAAAATTAAGAGAACAAAACAAAATTGAAAACAAAATATTATTAAATTTATAATATTTTATTATTATTTTGGCTAATAGATGGATAATCTAACGTGGGAATAAGTTTTGAGTGGAATGGTCAAATGCAAAATCATATCATATTATGCAAATTTTACATTTGCATTTGCATAATCTAATGCTAATGCTCTTAGCAGTCATGAAACAGCAACATTGTAGTCGTTAACATACCAACCAGCCATCCTCTCACGCCTGTCAACTCTTTTTATCCAATGGAAGAATGAAAGGTAGTATATCGAAAAAGATAATATTGAAGGAGAGGGACCTAGCAACCTTGCTCTGAAACCTTGCAAATTTAGGATTTAGAGGGAGAAGAGAAAAAGTGAAAAATGATGGGTTGTTCAAAATCTTGCACTAATTCTTGCTGTAGCCTTAGATATACTTTAAGTTGCATTTGACAGGTATACTTACTAAAATGATGCCGTCTAACATAAACAATCCTTGTTCATAGCCAAAAGGCACAGAAAACTACTGTAACAATTACAACTTTGACTCCCACCTCTCCAAATAGAATGCTTGGAGATAATAATTGTAACTGCATACTATGATTATGCAACAGAAGATTGATACTTATGGTAATTGAGCTGAATACAATTTTACTTTTTTCCTCTCTAGAGCAGGTTATAAGGCAAATTAGTGTTCAGCAGAATTTAGCTGGAATAAGGGGGATAGGCCTCTAACTATTCTAGTAGACATACTTATGGATGAGTTCCAGGAACTTGCTCCCCATGCATATGAGAACAGAAAATTTCATGAATCCAACATGGCTAGTGTTAAAATACAGCCAGTTCTTTCTATTGCTCAAGAAAATTTCTAGCATGGTTTAGGATTAGTTTTGTGTATTTCTCTTCTTCAACACCTTTCACATGCAGCCAGCTGATGATATTTTTAAATTACTTGTCAGGAATTTGATTCTTCGTATGGTCTAGCTTGGCACTGCATTGTAGGAACCAGCTTTGGCTCATACGTCACACATTCCTCGGGGGGCTTCTTGTATTTTTCAATTGACAAGGTTTACATCCTTCTCTTCAGGACTACTGTTGAGCCTTTAGACCATTGAAAGCCTTTAAAATTGAAATGCATCCAACTCTATGGTTTATAAATATTTCCACTGTCAATTTACATGTAAAATTCATAACGGCTGTATTATCTGTTCTAGTTTTTCAACTCTGTATCGATGACTTTCCTTATATTACAAGCATAAAAGAGTGATAGTTTAATGTGATAAGTTGCACAATATTCTTAGTTACTGTTCATTATGTCCTACAGACTTTGCTAACAGACCTTTCGTCTGTTTTAATGCTAAAGATTTGTTGAAATGTGTAATTTATACGAACTGAAGTTTGATAGTGAAAGATGAAAAAGGTGGTACTTTAAAAACACTTACAAAATAATGTTAGTTCATTACAGAGTGCAAAGTATAATTGACCCTAGAGTAATATTGATTTATATATATATATATATATATATATATAAACTGGATTCATTCATAGATCAACCGACATAAGAAAATTCATAGTCCGTTCCAAATCTGAGTAGCCAACAAACAATTACATCAAATCAGAATCTATAACCACCCTACTGGAAATAAAATTCCGGATAAGTATATCCGCAATCCATTTGGCATGTTGAGCTAGTAGGTGTGCTGCTTCATTATCTTGTATTTCCACATGAATGACATCAACCATCTGAAAATAGTGAAGAATACACTGAATCTCCATGATCAAAGGCCCCTAAGAGGTAAAATTACTATCCTGGGAATTTATAGCTTCAACAACAGTCAAAGAATCCCCTTCCAATTGTAACCGTGAAAACCCCATGTGAAGGATTATCTGTAGACCTCTTAATGCTGCTAAAGCTTCAATATTATCCACTGAAAAAATTTCCAACTTCCTTCCTACTGCAAACAAAACAGTTCCTTTATCATCCCGAAGAATTGTACCCACTCCAGACGCTCCAATCTCTCTAAAGAGAGTCCTATCAAAATTCAATTTAACACAACAACCCGGTGGAGGTTTCCATGACAGGATCCTTTCTTTTCTCGACACTGCTCTAGACTGCTTGATAAAATTAAAACTTGTCACATATTCAATACAATTATCAACACATACTTCAAGTGAATGTTATCTCAAATAAGCTTTGATTTCAGAATTTCCAACACCCCAAGCAGATGATGAAACCAAAGACATATTAGCTTTCATCAGATTCCACACTAACCCATCAAAACAAGTAGCATTAGAAAAGAAAGGTAACAATTGATTTAATTACGCTAAAAAATATGAGTAGGGCATGAGAGAACAGCGTACCAAATAAATTACAACAAATCATTATAAAACATAAAAGAAAGACTAATGAGAAATTTCCGTAAGTAAATATTCAAATAAACCCAAGTTTTTAATCAAACTCAGCAATATGTACAGAAATAATTATTCGTCTGGTACAAATAGTTAGTTGCAGGACATAATACAAACTTTTTATCAAACTCAACAATGAATTGACTCGAACCTGATTTTCAGAGACATGTCTTCAAAAATACAGTAGTGCTATAGACAAGCACAAATCTGTGTCTGCCCATGAACACCACTGACGTGGCAAAATGCCACGTCAGCAATTATATTTAAAAATAAAAAACGATGAAAATGAAGAAAAGATCTAAAAGCGGAAAGAAAGGTTTTGCATTCATTCAAGTGGCAGAAACCAAGAAGCTTCAATCCAAAAAACAAAAGGCAACCGACCCAATTTCGTTCTCTTCCTCGGCTTAGTGTTATAGAAAATTTCACTCTCGGCTTTAGATTTCTTCCTCTCTCTCAGATCTCAGTTGTTAGTTTTCTTCCTCGGCATCGTAGCTTCGTCGTTGATCAGTTGTAGCAACCCACCTACCCACATTTCAGCATCGAACTTGGTAAGAAGCTTAGTCAATATACGAGAGGCCTGTAGTGAAAAATCACATATGCCTATAGTGAAAAATCACAAATGCCTGTAGTGAAAAATGTGGGTTTCATGCCTCGAACATGTGTTTCATTTTTCATTGCAAACGTACAAGAGGCCTGTAGTGAAAAATGTCCATTTGTTTCATTGTGTGGAATTTGGTTCCATTTGTTCTTAGTTGGGTGGCATTTGTATGATTATACATGCGTAATTTGTCCATTTTTTAGCTTTTTAAGTGTCCTATTTTGGTTGTAAATTTTGGCATAAAATCTTTCTATAATATCAGTTTTATTTTTATGAGTTTGGTTATTCAAGTTGTATCATATTACACTTGGTTATTCTAGTTGAATAACCAAGTTACTTAGGTGTCATAACTTGGTTATTCAAGTTTTATTTTTTATTCAAGTTGTATCATAAATTTTGGCACTTAGGTATCTAGAAAGTAGATCCCAAGGAAAAAAAAACACACACACAAGAAATTTAATCAAAACAGATCATAGCTTTCTTGTGAAAAAAAAAAGAAGAAGCTTTTTTATACAAATCAATGGGTACTCATTGATCAGATTCAAAGTTAATATAATACTGTAGGTGCGTGCATCTTGTTTTCATTCTTGAAAATCACCCTCATTGCTGAGGTAGATGGAGAAAGAGAAAGAAGACTCATCCCGCATAACAACTCCTATCACCAATTCATCAATCCAAGTATTGTACACCTCTTTCAACAATTGGCGTGTGTTTATTTTATTGCACGGGTGGTTTGATTAACATTATGTTGCTATATATTAGGACATATCAAGACCACTTTATCCAAACTTTTCAAACTACATGCCAAGTTACTACAATCCAGTGTCTCATGCGTGGTTACCACCTTTTGTGCCTCCTCCAAGTGCCAGCTTATATCCATGAAGTAACCAGGTGATCGTTGGATGGTAAAGTAGTTAATGTGCTTTATTTTATGAGCTCTATTTCCGCTGCAACGTCAAGTACTACTGCCCTAAGTAGTTTCGCTACCTTGGATAGTTCTGCCATACCAATGATGAGATCTCATCTAACTGCCTACCCATATCCATAGAGCAACCATGTGATGATTTCTTGGAGTATTTATTGTAGTTGGTGTGCTTTTATTTTCTGAACTTGAATTTTTGGTCTAATTAGTTATGTTTAAATTTTTTATGGAAAACTGCAGCAACACCTATGGAACTCTAGTTCTGCTACCACTTCAAGTATTGCTACCTTGAGTACTTCCACTGCCGCGTCAAGTACTACTACCTTAAGTAGTTCCGCTGCCTTATATAATTTCGTCATACTAATGATGGGACCTCCTCCAACTGCCTACCCATATCCATGGAGCAATTAGGTGATTATTTCTTGGAGTATTTATTGTAGTTAGTGTTGAACTTGAATATTTGGTCTAATTATTTATGTTTATATATTTTTTTGAAAACTGCAGCAACACTCATGGAACTCTACTTTTGCTGCAATGGATACTTCTACTGCCATGCTTACTTTCGCTCCTATGTCTAGTTCCGCAACCAGCGTCAGCTCTAGTGTAGCTGCCAGTTCTAATGTACAAACTAGTATTAGTGTTGCTGCTAGCTCATGTTCGACTTTACCAGCATTTGTTTCTTCGACATCTGCCAACCCATATCCAAGTGGTAGCGAGGTGATGTGTTAGATTTTTCACATGTTGTCTTTCACATTATCCACAACATTTATTGTCATATAATACTTTTTTTCCCTAATTTGCAGGAAAATAAAGTGCAGCAAAGTAACTCTGTTGAAGAAATTAGTGAGGCCACATTAAATTCGATAGAAGTTGAAGTGCAATCTACCACCTCTTTGGGTAATACGGTTGATACCAAAGAAGCTTACAGTTTCGGGTCACTTCATATGGAGCCTATTGATGGGGGTGATATCACTAAGGAGCCAAAACCAGGGATGCGCTTTAAGTCGGAGAATGAGTTGATGACTTATTATAAACATTATGAAAAACGATGTGGCTTTGGAGTTATGACACAAAGAAGTAAAAGGGAGAAAGATGGGATTGTGAAATATATCACTGTGGGATGTGCTCGTGGTGGTAAGGCATGAAATAGAGCATCAAATGTCTCCAAGCCATGGCTAACAAGTAAGACAGATTACAAGGCAAGGATGAATGTGATGTTAAAGGATGGGAAGTTGTGCTCAGTCTAAGAAAATTCAAGTTTTTCAAATGCAATAAAGAAGTTAATGAGTCTGTTATGAGGGTGTTGGATACAAATGATCAGGCTGACATACGAATGAATAAGAGTTTCCATGCTCTTGTGACTGAGGCGGGTGGGTTTGAGAACGTACTATTTGGAAAAAAAGATTGTCGTAACTATATTGATAAGGCACGACATCTGCGCCATGGTAAAGGTGGTGCTCAAGCATTATTTGTGTATTTTAGAATAATGCACAATAAGAATGATGGATTTTTCAGTCTCATGGAATTGGATGATGATGATAAGATGAAAAATGTATTTTGGGCAGATGCCCATTGTAGAGAGGCCTACCACTACTTTGGAGATGTGGTAACATTCGATACCACATACCTGACAAATAGGTATGGAATGCCATTTGCACCTTTCATGGGTATAAACCACCATGGACAGTCAATCCTTTTGGACGCAGGCCTTATTTCAAGTTAGAATACAGAATCATTTGTATGGTGAATGGAAAAGCGTTGAATATTATTATTACAGATCAAGATCACGTAATGAGAAATGCGATCACCATTGTCTTTCCCAACACACAGCATAGATATTGCTTCTGGCACATATTGCGGAAGGTCCCTAAGAAGTTTGGTTCTCATAGTCAATACAAATGTGGCCTGAAAAGTAAGTTGCTATCTTGTGTCTATGACTTCCTTACAGTCGAAGAGTTTGAGAATTCTTGGAATAGCCTCAAGGATACGTTCAACTTGCATGAAAATGCATGGTTGCAACACTTTTATACGGAGAGAGAGTTTTGGGTACTGGTATATTTAAAGAACTCGTTTTGAGCTGGAATAAGTACAACTCAACGCAGTGAGAGCATAAATAATCAAGTATGTTTAATGTCAAAATTTTGAATAAAACATTAATATGTAAATAGAAACAATCAAGTACTATTAATTGTGTCTACCTCTATGTTGTACAATGGACACCCAAAGAATGCTCGCCCGATATTTCTTGGAGTATTTGAGATTCTAAGTACAGCTTGTTTCGAGACCTATTAGTTTGTATTCTGTGGCTTACAAGATTTTCTCTAAGATTATTGTCTCTAGGCTAATTGTGGTTGTTGATAAGTTAGTCTCTCATGAACAAGGGGCGTTCATTTTGGGGCGAAACATTTTTGAAAATATCACTCTTGCCTAGGAAATGGTTCATTCGCTTCATAAGAATACTGTCGGTGGTAATGTGATGGTCAAACTCGACATGGCTAAAGCCTATGACAGTGTGAATTGGGGATTCCTCTTGGAGGTCTTTAAGGCTTTTGGCTTCTCTAATAATTTTTGCAGATTAATTCGGCATTGTGTGGAGTCTCCATGGTTTTCGGTGATGATGAATGGGACTTTCACTGGTTATTTCTCCTCAGCCCGAGGACTTCGTCAAGGGGACCCTCTCTCGCCCTTGTTATTCATTATTATGGAGGAAATTCTGACTAGACTTCTACAAAAAAATTTTAATTCAGGGCATATTCGTAATTTCCATCATCCAGTGGGTGCTCCTCTGGTTTCTCATTTACTCTATGCAGATGATATCTTGATTTTTGCGAATGGTAATAAGCATTATATGAAAAATCTTGTTCGCACTCTTGAGACTTATGAGAAATCTGCTATGTTCTTGTCAAAGCATATTTCTTCAACCCGCAAGCGTGGGTTGTTGAGAATCATGGGTTATAAAGAAGGCATTTTTCCTGTTAGGTATCTAGGGGTGCCGTTGGTTTCAGGAAGATTGACGTCGAAGATTTTGGAGCTGATTATTGAGAAAATTAGGCGAAAAATCTCAGGTTGGAAAATGAAGCTTCTCTCACATGGGGGAAGACTTATTTTATTGCGTCACGTTTTATCTAGCATGCCGATTCACTTAATTTTTGTGATGAATATTCCCAGGGTGACCATGTCTCATATTAACTCTCTCTTGGCCAATTTTTTTTAGGGTGAGATGGACGGTAAAAGAAAGTATCATTGGAAATCTTGGGAGAAAGTCTGTAAGCCTATTTCAGAAGGGGGTATGGGACTGAGAGACCTTAAGGATGTTCAGAAATCTCTGCATATGAAGTTTTCCTACCAGCTGTTAACTGCTAAGACTTTGTGGTCTGATTTTTTCCGGGTGAAGTACTTCAGAAATGAGCACATCTCGTCTCAGGTTGTGAGGCCTACTGCATCTCGCTTTTGGAATTTGGTTACATTTGTTCTTCCGGAAGTTATGGAGAATATTTCAGTGCTGGTGAGAGGTGGAAATGCTTCTTTCTGGTTTGATAAATGGCTTGCTTCAGGCACTCTATCTGTAAGAGTTGAGGAGGTGTGTAACTCTAAGTTGTACATCAAAGACTGTTGGCTGAACAACGCTTGGAACGCTGATCCGTTACTGGAGTTATTTGGTTCAGAATTAACTACGAAGATTTTACTGAATGTGCAGGCTAGTAAACGTGGCCAGGATATTTTTATTTGGAAACATTTTCCAGACGGTAGCTTCACGACTGGCACAGCGTGGGAAGTGGTGAGAAGTAAAAGTTCGACTACTCTGTTTCATGATTGGTTCTGGCACAGTGTCTTACCGAAAAGAATTTCCGTTTGTTTATGGCTTGGTCTAATTGTTTAGCCGTGGATGACAGAGTGCAGAGCAAAGGGATTTATTTGGCCTCCGCTTGTGATTGTTGCGCACGTAAAGCCCCTGAAACGCTCGATCATGTGTTATCTTCCGGAGATGTAGCTGCGGCTGTTTGGTCCCACGCTAGTGCTGTGATGGGAGCCCCGTTTATGAAAAGTCTGCCTTGGAAAACCAGAGTGATGATCTGGTTTCATTATTCTAAAAAATCCTCTTTCAACGGCATGGTGATTGGCTTACTTCCTTGCCTTGTTACATGGAGCTTGTGGAAAAGGAGGTGTAAGGCTAGAATGGAAGGTGTTCAGGATAAGACTGGAAAAATCTGGAGGGAGGTACGGTTTTGGATTAAGGTTTTGGCTGATAATCTTAGAGCTACCCGTAAGTTATCCATGCAAGATATTAAAATTCTTGAAACTTTCCAAATTTTTCGTCCAAATATTGGGGTGAAAGAGATAAAAACAGTTTATTGGTCCAAACCACTCCCGGGCTGGGTGAAACTTAATTGTGATGGAAGCTGTCGTGGTAATCCGAGGAACTCGGAAGGTGGTGGAATTATCCGTGATTTTCAAGGGGTGGTTAAAGCAGCATTCTCAACTCACTTTGGGAATGGGACTAACAACCGGGCCGAACTTAAGGCTATTTTGGAGGGTATCCGTCTTTGTAAGCAATTCCACTTTTTTAATATCGTTATTGAAAGTGACTCTCGTATTGTTGTAGACTGGTTCCGGAAAGGAATATGTACTTTATGGTACCTTTGGGATTTTTGGGATGATTTAAAGGCTGAGCTCGAGGGGTTAAACTTTGAGGTGGTCCATCAATATAGGGAGGGTAACTGCGTGGCCGATTTTCTGGCTAGAGAAGGAGAAACGGGTAAGAATGAGATTTATGAGGGTCATAATTGTCTTCCTAGACGTCTTAAAGGCATTATCCGTGTGGAGAAGTTGGGTATTCCTTATCTTCGTAAGGCAGAGGTTTCTTTTGAGTTTTTTGTGTTATGTGTTTTTATTTGCTGTTGGTTTTATAAGCCTATTTATTATTTCATTTTCCTAGGCCTGTTTAGATTGGTTTGTTTTTATAGGCCTGTTTAGATTTGTTTATTTTTTCTAGGCCTATTTAGATTTGTATTTTTTGTTTTTGCCCTCTTAGGCCTGTTTAGCTTCTTTGTTTTAGTTAGTGTGGGTTTTGTTTTTTGGGAGGTTGTTGGTAATCTCCTAGTTGTCCGTTTTGTAACCACGGTTTTCCTCAGTCATAAGTGAGGATTTTTTGAATAAATTTGGGATAGGGTCACTATTGGGTGGCTACCAGCTCTTCGCTTAAAAAAAAAAAGTACAGCTTGTTTCCCACATTTGCACATTGGGCCATTACTCAATGTACGATTAACAAGCGATGCTGAAGCAAATTGATAATGACATTATAAATCAAAGCTGCATAATGCCTCTTAAAATACTCTTATTCTATGTGACTTAGCCTCTCTTGAATTTCTTGAGGAAGCACAAGACCTACAAATCATATCATTGATGTGATTATTTCTACTCTATACAAACTAGCATTGGTTAGAAAACCAAACTTGGCAACTAGTGAAGATATCAACCTTTAAAAAATCAGGTAGATGCTGGTAAGATACTCAACAAACTTGGCAAGCAAGAAATATAACCACATATGCCACTAAATTTATTGCAAACTAAAGAAAGGTGGTGGATGAGCGCTCCTTATGAGAGGTGGTGGATGAGCGCTCCTTTAAAGAAAGGTGGTGTTTTGAATTTCAAGTTGTTTGGACATCTAGTTCTTATGAGCCAGGTGAGCCATCCAAAACCAAACTGATGCTATTTACCATTGCATATGAAAATGGATAATAGATCTAAATAGTCAGTTGATGAAAGAAATTTCCAAAAATAAATTCTAACTTAGTGAGTAACCAGAATTTCAAAATGCCAATTTTGCTAATATCAGGATCTAACTTGATAATCTACCTCTTTGCAGGTTTTATAGGCCCTTGTGAACTCTTTGTTTTAGATTTTTTCTTAAAATTATACAAATCATTTTCTACTATGTAATCTTTACCATCTAATTTGCACATAATTATCAGCTAAAAGATTTCAAAGGAAGTGCTAAAACCAAACATAATTATTAGCTAAAACCAAAAATAATCTTTTTGAGGTAAATGATATAAATTAGATTCCTAGGGAGAGACATGATTTCCAACCCCATCTCAGGTCTCATCTCAACATGATAACTACAGTGCATTCTGGTTACAAAAACTCATGATGATAAGCTCTCTCTCTCTCTCTCTCAAGTTGGGCCATAAATGGATGAAAATGGTGGGATCAATCGGCCAGCTCATGTACAGATCAATGACCACATGGTAGCCCTTACTCTGTGTTGTATCCTCAGTGCCCAGTGGTACCAAAATTTGCATCAAAAACATATTTGGACTTCCACATTGGCTAATATTAATCACAATTCACAAGAAATTTAGGAGCTACTTAGTGATGTAACTGGGATTTGTTCTTCTAATCGTTGATTGCTTGGGCTATTGCTTGCCCAATGAAAGGAGGGAATATCAGCAAAAACCAATCTCAACATAATTAGAAATCATAAATTTATACTTTTAAAATAATACAAACTCAATATTTTCTTATCTATACAAAAAAGCCCTACATCAGGATCATGCATCTCTTTGATACTTTTATCATTGATACAGAAAACATAGGTGCCTAGAATAGCAAAAGAATCATTAATCTATCCAAACAATCAGCCATAGTTTAAGCGTGAATCTAAAGGCAGCATGTCTACACATTCCCAAAGCAAAGCTAACTTTAATACATCGCTAGTAGGCCATATAGAAAAAATTCAAGGACCAAAAATTTCTGAAAAGAACAAAAGTAGAATAACATTGTATTCCTGGGAGGAGAGAAACCAAGGATCGATTCGCACAGAGAGAGAAACCGTTGGGAACCAAGGATCAATTCGCACAGAGAGAGTGCCTAGGAGGAGAGAAACCAACAGAGAGAGTGCGGTGTGATGAAGAGGGATGAAGTTGAGCAGGGACAGAGAAATGTTAGGGTTCGGGTTCGTAGAGAGATGTTGAGCAGGGGGAGAGAAACAAGATCAACCCAATGTAAAACGCACCGTTTGAAAAAGCCGAACATGCCATTTCAAAAGCTTCAAAACGCACCATTTTGGAGTAAATAAAACGGTGTGTTTCTCTCCACGTCGAATGTCATCCTCAGACAGGTTCGAGTTGTGCCTGGGTTTAGAGTTTTCCTTAAAAATATTCATCTACGATGTAGTATTGTTCATTTGAACTAGATTTTTTTTGGTTTAGTCCAGAATCCATATAACTAGGTTACACGGGTGGTTATCGGCCCGTGTTTTGCCAATAATTGAATTTCGTAACCTGTTTATACTCAGGTGCAATACGGGTACCAAGTTTTTTTTAACACACTTCTCAGTTTTCACCCCATCTCTAAACCATGAAATATCGCACTCTCAAAATAATTTTTTTTTAAAAAAATTGACATATTGTGCACTCTTCCTATTTCTAAACACAGATTATAAAACAAACTTTTAAGCGGAAATTCAGTTGCTAAATCTTTACCCTTCTAAATTTGAACTTTTAAGACATTTCACCCCAGCCTTGGTTGTTTTCGCAGATAAAATAAGATGAGATAAAAGTTAAAAATTGAATAAAATATTGTTATAAATTTATTTTTTAATATTATTATTATTTTGATATTTGAAAAAGTTGAATTATTTATTTTATTTCGTGTGAGAATTTTTAAAAAAATTATAATGATTAGATCAAATAAGATGTGTTGTGAAAACAAATTATAAATCTTTAATAACGTACCGTATGGCAAGTAATGGATGTTTTAGTCCATTTGAAATTTGTAACATCCTGGATTTTAGTGTATTTTAATGAAGGATTTATTTAATTTATTTTATGATTAATTATCTTGTTTTAAAATTTTGGGAGTTTTTAAATATTATTTTATAATATTTTTTTTAAGTTGTGAAAATAATTTTATTGGGTTTTCTTATTTTAATTATTGTGGTGAATTTAAATTGGTCTTTAATTTAAGTTGGGTTGTTTATGTGTTTTAAAATTATTATTGTTTTAATTAAAGCATTTCACTGCGTTCGATTTATTTTAATTAGTAATCTGCAATTTAATTCCTCTTTATTTTAAAGGATGTTTTTGTCAGAGTTTAATATTTCACTTTAGCTAATTTTGAGTTAAATTGATTTATTTATTTTAACTGTTTTAAAAATAGTTATTATTTTATTTAAATGGGCTTGTTTTTGGATTTTAATATTTTTACTGTTTTAATTGAGCATTTCATTGAGTTTGAATTATTTTATTTATTTAGTGGTTTTAAAATTGTTTTCGTGGATCACTTTCGAAAACCCAAGTTGAAAGGACTGGATCTCCTTTTTCTTCTTCCTCTTTTTCTTTTTCTCTTTTTCTTTTTATTTTCTTCTTTTTCTTCTTTCCTTTCTCTCTCCCCGTGCTCCAGCCCCGACCCAGCCCCTTCTCTCTCTCTCCTCTCCCTCGCTCAAACCGGGTTCACCGTTCCAGAGCCGCCGCCGGCGGCCGGTGGTCGACACCGCCGGTACCACCGGCTTCCCCGTGCGCCGGCGAGCCACCCCTCCAAATCCCAGCTTCCACCGCGCCGTCGTTAGCCGCGCGAAGCCGCGGCGTTCCTTCACCCGTTCCGCCGCCGTCCGGCCACCTCCGGCCACCAGCTCCTAGCCACATCACCACCGGCCCATTTCCGTCCTAATCGACCCAACCCCGGCTCCGATCCGTCGCCGGAGCCGCCCCATCAAACACCCTCTCCGATTTACACTTCGTGGCTTTCCACCACCGTTTCGGCCGCCACCCACGGCCAACCACCACTACCATTAGATTCACCACTTTCCAAAGGCTCTACCCTATCAATTTCAAGTCTCCATTTGAAACCGTGAAAAATTCTCATTTCACTGCATTTCGGTCAGTGTTTTTACACTGTGCGAATTTGCTGCTTTGGTGTTTTTCAGTGCCTCGGAACTTTCGTAAAATTTTTTTAAAGCGCTGTAAGTATTTCCTAAACAATTCTTTGAGATTTAATTATATTTTTGCAATTAACTGCTATATTTTATATATATGTATCCTGGTTGGTTCCGGACTGAGTCTAAGGAGTTTGGGGGTGGTTGGATTGATCGGAGTATTTGTTGTGTGTGAATATTGTGATCTGGTTGTGAGTTGGAAATTGAATTATTTGTGGATTGATCAATTGTCGGATATTCTGGATTTGGTTGTATTGTGATTTTGGGAGTTGATCATTGATCATATTGTTTCATTTCATGTTGCACGCATGACATGTTTGTAAACTGAAAAACTCGATTTTTCGTGTGTTGCATGCATGATCATGTGATTATTTTGAAAACTGGGTTTTCATGAGAATTTGATTTATGGGTGCGTGTGTATCACGACCCCAAGCCGAGATGGGGCATTATCTTGGTGGAGCTCCTCTGGTCACTCGGGAGCGTAAGATACTGAGTGACGTCCCCTGGGTTGTCGCCGGGCGACAACGGGATCGGACGTTGGACGTGCCGACTCCGTGGCCCTTCTGCTGGCGAGGGCTAGAGGATGACCTGGCCACGAACGCACCGGGTGCGGAACTGGGCATCTCTCGTAAAGTAACCAGGACGTGCGGATGGTCCATAAGGGAGACCATGGTGCATATGGTTAATTGGATAAATGGAAAAAGAGCTGTTTTCTGAGAAAATAGCGTGAGTTGTTTTTGTGTATCATTTTCTGGGAAAATGATAGATAATGATTTTGTGTGCCATTTTCTGGGAAAATGGTAGAATTGATTTTACTGGAAATGATTTTTGAGCCAATGAGATTTTTGGCGTGCGTTGCACTATTTCATTTGCATCATGGGCATGCATGGTTAGTTGTTTAGATATGGTTATATCTCTGGACTTGGTTAGGTTATAACTTACTTGCGGTACCATTTCATGGTACTGCAGACTTTGTTGATGATGCAGATGCCGAGCCTGAGGATCTGGCTCCGCCGGAGGAGTGATCTGGGATCACTCGAGTTGTAGCTTTTATTTCAGACTTGTATTTTATTTTCTGGGACTTGGCTTTGTTTTTAAGGTATTTTGGATTTTGGATTTCTGTATTAATTAAAATTCTGGTACTAGTAAACTTTATTACCTTCCGCTGTGTTTTTATTTGTGCACTGTTTATTTGTTGCACACACTGACACTTGTCGTTGGGATGCGTGACCAGTTGTCATCATCCCAGGTGTCTCGATTTCCGTGCTGGTCCGTACATGGAAGTCGGGGGCGCCACAAAATTGACACATGAAAATTTCACTCTCCCACCACCACTTTATTGCTAGTCTACAAGGGCCAATGGCATTTGAATAAATCATTTCATCTCAATATTCTTTTTTTTTTTTTTAAAACAGAAAATCTCGTTCCATTAATAAGGTAGGACAAACAAATTGACTTAAGAATAAGTCATTACAAGCGTTAGTAGAATCCCAGTACACTCCCGTGACTGGCATGGTCTAGTCCAAACAAAGCATCTCTACAAACCTAGTCTAAGAGATAGCACTCCTATGTACAGTACAGAGGTACTAAAACCCACAAAATAAAGCCTCCATACCCAATTAAACGGGAAATGGAGGAGGAACGCCCACCAATTCCGCCTACGCGGAGGGGGAGGAAACACCATTCGGACCCAGTCTGAATGGGCACTACATTTATGGATTTTTTTTTTCCTAGACCTAAAGACAAACAAAAGAAAATACACTAAAACACTAAAAACAGAAACCAGTGCACCATATATAGGAGAAACCAGCGCACAAAAACCAGAAACGGAAAAGCCAAAACCAAAACGCGGGTGAACAGCACATTGGATTCGTCTATAATGCGTGCAGATACTGTTCACACTGGGGGGAAAAACCATCGAGCCGACTTTGAAGTCCCGGAGTCAGAGGTTCCTCCGAAGCCAAGCGTGGCGTCGGCAACAGTCTACTGGGTGGTGCGTGATGGCCACGCGCCGTCTGGGTCCGGAACTTCGTCCCGCGCGTGCGGGCTACGCGCCACTCCAATGGACATCGGATTTGGTAGATTTGGAGATCGGCGGCTGGGTGTCCTACTGGTGAGACGCGTGTAGACAGTCGATGGCCGGATCGACTCAAACCAACGATCCTCCCTTCCTCAGCTTGACAAAATCAAAAACCTAAACAAAACCAAAAAATAGAGAACAAAACGCAGGTAAACTAAACACAGGAGAGGGAGGAGGAGCCGAAACTCCCTCCCCCTCACGTTTGATCTGTTTTTTGTGAAGTTTTAGGGAGAGGGGCGAGGGTTTCACAAGGGAGAGGGGAGATTCATCTCAATATTCAAACACTACAAAAATAAAAAAATTTCAATTTCAAATCTTCAATTTTTTATCTAATCATTATCTAATCTTTACAAATTTCTAAATAAAAAATAATAATAATTTAATTTTTTCAAATCTCAAAACAAAAATTATATTAAAAATTTATTTTCTAACAATATTTTAACTTTAGAATATTTTATTCAACTTTATTCTCTTCTTTCCCAACACTCCATAAGATATCTTAACTCAAATCATTTAACTAATATTCACAGATCATCTTATCTCATCTCAATATCTAAACGATCTTATTCTTGTTTTATTTTTAATTTTTTTCATATATATATATATATATATATATATCTTTTCTATATTAAAAGTGTCAATGTTAAAAAGAATAGTATTTTTTTGTCTTCCGTTTTGTTCCTGTTTTACTCTTATTGTTTTAGTAATTTTGCCCACCGCCTTTATCACTTTCTGTTAAAAGGAATAGTTTTTTTCGTCTTCCTTTTTGTTCCTATTTTGTTTTAGTAATTTCGCCCACCACCTTACTCACTTTTTGGAGGTTCAAAGGCTTCCACATGAAAGCAAACGAAATTCATGCATAATCTGTAATACATGATCTCTAAATTTCTGCACTATGATCAAATAGATCATACGGATATACATGACAGAAAATAAGACCCAAACAAACTCAACAATATCTTTGCATTTCGATAACTTCAATAATAAAATCATGCTCATATACATAAAACCAAACCAAATTCAAACACAATTTTTAATAAATGTGTAGATCTATAAGAAAAATAATAATAAAAAAAATATTCTCCTTAGACGGTTTCAGAAAAGCATTCTTTAGATAAATGGGTCAAACCACGTTTATTTTTCATTCACACCAGAGATGATTTACCAAGTCCAAACAATTGTCAACCACCACATCCGCTCCAAAGCAAGTACCTCAATACAGAGAGATGAGAGAAGAGATTAGAACTTCTTCAACTTAGATCGAGATTAATAGATTAATCCTTTATTCAATTTACACCCTACTTCCAAATCTTCTATAAAACCCCAAAATATATGGAAGAAAAAGAAAAAAATCTCACATTTGCCAACATTTTTAGGAGATGGTAGACTGAGATCCTTACACCGAGATCTCAACATTTGTCCTTTGTGTTGAAACAGAGGCCTTACACCGAGATCCTAACAATTGCTAAAAACAAAAGCATCTTGGGTTCTTCGTGCAGGTGGCTGTGTAAAGCAATGGCTCTCGGTGGTTGGCTTTTGGAGGCGCTAGCGGAGGAGGGAGCTACATGCACGCTGCGAATGTGCATGGAGGGTGGACAAGTGATGGCCGACAGTGCCATTTGTGGAAGATGGAGGTTAGGGAGAGCAAAAGAGGAGTAGGGAAACATACTAGGCCCTCCATTCTCGCCATGGAAACGTACTGGATGTTTTGGTGGCTGATAATTGTGAAGTAAATTATGTAGGCTCTTCGAGGGGCTTGGTCCTCCAAATTGTAACACTTAGATTACTGGAAACTTATTACTTCATTCATAACTGTGAAAACACGTATGAGAATTACAACCAGATTTTGTCAAATGATGACCCAAAGACTAAACAAAATAACTACCCACTACGTTAATAACTAACCCATAAAATAAATAATTACCCATTACATTAACAGACCCATTAGGCCATCGTGGCCCACTACTTCCTACAGATTCAATAACAAATTGAATAATTCAAATAAGATAAGCGAATTGGCTGACGCAGCCCATCTCCTTCAGATAGCCCCTACATACTAGTGTTTTGTCCCATGCCCATAACACATCTTCCCCCTTCAGAGGACCTTGCCCTCAAGGTTAGGGAAGCGCTGCTAGAGCTCCTTGCGATCCTCCCATGTCGCATATTCACCTGTCATTCCCTTCCACTGAACCAACATTTCAACTCCAGCCCATCATCCCTTTCTAATCAACCTCCTGTTTAATATTTTTTCAGGTTCTGGTTGGAGGGTTCCCTCCATTATTACCTTCAGCAGCTTGGTAAGTGGCTTTTTGTGCTCCCCCACTGTCTTTTTTAAGCAAGAAACGTGAAAGGCATGATAGATTTGAGATTCTGGTGGTAGATCTAACCTGTATGTGACTTTCCCGATTCATTGTACCACCGTGTACGGCCCATTATACCTCGGCGACAGCTTAAGGTTTCTCCTTGTCGTGACAAACATCTGACTGTAATGTCAAATTTGTAGGTAAACTCGATCTCCAACTTGAAACTCCCTATCTGTTCGCTTATGATCCGTATAGATCTTCATCTTTTCTTGTGCATCCATCAAATTTTCTTGAACTAACTTGTGAATAAATGCCCTATTTCTGAGTTCCTTGTTCACTACTTAAACTCTTGTGGATCTTGGTTCATATGGCAACATCCGTGGGAGTGGTTGCCCATATACCCCCTTATATGGTGAAACCCTAGTTGAGGTATGCTCTGATGTATTATAAGCATACTCAACTAGAGATAGCCACTGTATCCAGTCACATGGTCTGTCTCCCGAGAGGTATCGCAGGTAACCTTCTACCCCTTTGTTCATCACCTCGGTTTGGTCATCAGCTTATGGGTGGTATGCTAAGCTAAGTATAACTCTGTGCCACTGATTCTAACAGTTCCTTCCAGAACTGGCTTGTGAACACTAGGTCCCTGTCACTGACAATGGTTAGCAGAAAACCATGTAATTTGAATACATTGTCGAGAAAGATACGTGCAACTATTATTGTTGTGTATGGATGAGAGAAAGACATGAAATGAGCATATTTGCTCAATCTTTCTATCACCACCATGATCACTGTATGCATTCCTAAAGGTGGCAACCCTTCAATGAAATCCATGCTAATATCCTCTCAGTTTCGTGTAAGAATTGGTAAAGGCTGAAGCAGAGCCTGTGGGTTGAATTGTTTCCACTTTATTTCTTTGAAAAGTATCACATGCATGAATGAAAGGTCGAACATCCCTCCTCAAACTAGGCCAGTAGAATTATTTTTTTATTCGAGCATATGTTTTATATACCCATGTGTGGCCCCCCCTAATGGACTACTATGGAACTGTTGCAGGATCTCTTGTTAAAATGGCACCAAATTTCCAAGATGCAACATGCCCTTGTAAAAGAGTAGGCCATTATGAATTTGGTACTGAGATTGGTCCAAAATTCCTTGATATTAGTGGCTTATTAGCTCCTATAACTGGGATTCCTAGGGGTAAGTCTCCTTTAATTCTTCTATCCATTTTGTTTGCATGAGGCTTATGGCTTGTATTTGTGACTAGTTGGTTTGGGTTTTGTGGAGGATGGAGATTGGTTGTTTGTGTTCTGATGGTGTGGTTGGGTTCTAGTGTGGTGTTTGGGTTGGTTGTTGGTTCATGTTTTTCAGTGAAGGGTAGCCTCGACAATGCATCTGCCACCTTATTTGTCTTCCCACTCATACTCCATAGAAAAGTCATACCCTAGCAACTTTAAGACCCATTTATGTTGTGCAGGGGTTCCAACCCATTGCTCCAATAGATATTTCAAGGCCAGTTGATTAGCATGAACCTTGAAACTTTGTCCCACCAAATAGTGCCTCTATTTCCTTATGGCTATCACCAAGGCCAACAATTCCTTCTCATACGTAGAAAGCATAAGACTTCTTCCTTTCAACCTTTGACTTAGGTAAGCAGTAGACCTGCCTTTTTGCATTAAAACAGCTCCCAAACTTTCACCTGAAACATCACATTTCACCATAAAAATCTTATTGAAACCAGGTAATTTTAAAATAGAGGGACTAACCATGGCTTCTTTGAGTCTTTCGAAGGTTGTTTGAGCTTTGTCAGACCAGATGAAAGAACTTTTTTTAAGTAGAGCCGTTAGGGGTGCTGCTATGGCACCATAACCCTACACAAACTTGTGATAGTAGCCAATGAGACCTAAAAATCCCCTTAAGGCCATCAAATTTTTGGGCGGTGGCCAACTTTGCATAGCTGTAATTTTTTGGGAGTTAGCTTTTACACCTTCCTTACTAATCAAGTGCCCGAGATACTCCACCTCCCTACTGCCAAATGCACATTTAGATTGTTTTGCATACAATTGGTGAGACCTCAATGTCTCTAACACAACCTTCAAGTGTTGCAGATGATCCTCTAGTGACTTGCTATAAATTAATATATCATCAAAGAACACCCAACAAACTTTCTTAGATAGGGTTTAAATATTTCAATCATCAACCCTAGAATGTGGAAGAAGCATTGGTAAGCCTAGAAGGCATTACCAAAAACTCGTAGTGACTCTTATGGTTCCTAAAAGTTGTCTTAAGTATATCCTCATCTTACATTCTGATTTGATGATAACCAGAACGCAAGTCCAATTTAGAAAATATTTCAGCCCCATAAAGTTCATCCAATAATTCATCGATGTTAGGGATAAGATACTTATCTTTTATAGTGTCTTTGTTAAGACCACGATAATCCACACACATTCTCCAGCTCCCATCCGCTTTCCAAACTAGCAATACCGGGGAAGAATAAGGACTTTGATGCCCTCTTATAATGCCACTCCTTAACATCACAGCCACCAAACGCTCTATTTATGATTTTTGTTAATATGGATATCTATAAGGTCGAACACATGCTGGTTTTGAGCCCTCATGCAACTCAATCTTATGGTCATGACTCCTAGGTGGAGGTAGATCATGAGGTTAAGAAAAAATAGATTCAGAGTCCTTCACTATTCTCAACATAGCTGCCATACCTTTCCCTTTTGATTCACTCACTTCTCCTCCAATTAAATGCAACCAGATCCCTGTTGTAAACCCTTTGTTTAGCTTTGGCACATGATCTTCCTCTTCTAAGGTCTCTCAGGGTGGTTGCAGCCCCTGCAATTTAACCTCCCCTCCCCTGAAATTAAACTGCATGGTTAAATCAGTAAAATTTCATAAAATGGACTCGAGATCTCTTAGCCAATCCACTCTCAATACCACATCACATCCTCTTAAAGTCAACAAATAAAGATTAGCTTTAACCCTTAGATTTTGTAGTTGAATAGGAACTGTCCTAAAGAAACCTTGGCAAGGAAGGTTATCTCCATTAGCCACTTTGACTATCAACTGGCCCTCTCCCACTGGCAGCTTGACCTCCTTGCTACATATGGATCCACAAAGCTATGAGTACTACCTGTATCAATAAGAATTAAAATCTTGTGATGATTAATAAAACCCTCAACTCTCATAGTCTTAGGTGATATAGATCCTGTCATGGCATGCAGTGATATGCCCAGCAGTTCTCCTATCTCCTTCACTTCACCCACAACCTCCTCTAATTGAATAATTACCAACTTCCCTGCACTAGTCTCAGCTTCTTCCTCTTCTTCCTCCTTTAACCCTTCCAAAAAAAATATCTTGGGCCTACTACACTTATGCCCTAGATGAAATTTCCTATCACACTAATAACATAAGCCTCTGTCTCTCCTTTCTTGCATTTAGGTTGATGTTATTATTTTTATAGGTATGGTGAGTTTTTTGTTTGGGTTGTAGGAATTGGGATGGCCTCGATTTTCTGGTCTAGGTGGTGGTGGTGGTGGTAGTCTTAATAAGGGTGCAGGCGCAGGGAGTTTTGGTATGTAGGGAAAGGTAGCTTGGGTTTGGTTTTGATTTCTACTGGTCACCCCTTTATTCCTTGTTGCAACTTCCTCTTCCTATAGTTTAGCTAAACCAAAAGCAACTGAAATAGTATTAGGTTTAAGCATGGTTACTGAAAGTGCTAATATGGAACTCCTCCGTTAGTCCACTAATTTTATTGGATAAGGACTCAAACTCTATTTGGTATTCCTCAATAATGGCAGTTTGTCTTAATTTAGTGAACATTCATACTGGATCCTCATAAGTTGAGAGTCCAAAATGCACCTGAAGTGTGGAGACAAACTCCTCCCATCCTCTAATAAGCCCTGAATCCATCAACCAACAATATCAAGAAAGAGTCTTCCCTTCCATATGGAAGAAGGCTATCTACAGTTTTTGGTCCTCGAGAGTATTAAAATAGGCAAGAAATTATTGTGCTTTAAGGATCCACTCCATGGGTTCAGACCCATCAAATTTTGGAAAATCTAATCTTAAGGTTCTAGCATGAATTCCCTCATTTCCTTCAAATAAAGGATTATTACTGACCTGACCTTTCGGGTTAGAAGACCCTTCTCCCATTTGTTGATTCCCTGCCATCACTGCTAAGTGCTCATATGAGGCTGCCAAATTATTTAATTGTTGTAACACTGCTTCCAGCATATGTTTTTGCTTGTCTTGCTCTTCATGCAGGTACACGGTCTCTCCCTTCAGCATGGACACTACTTCTGTCAATTGAGCATGGTGTGTACCCTCAGCCATGTCACAGGAATGCGGCTGTGATACAACTATTATGGTGGCTGATAATTGTGAAGAAAATTGTGTAGGCTCTTCGAGGGGTTTGGTCCTCCAAATTGTAACACATAGATTACTGGAAACTGATTACTTCATTCATAACTGTGAAAATACTTATACGAATTACAAACAGATTGGGTCAAACGATGACCCACAAACTAAACAAAATAACTACCCACTACGTTAATAACTAACTGATAAAATAAATAACTACCCATTACATTAACAGACCCATAAGGCCATTGTGGCCCACTACTTCCTACGGACTCAACATCACATTGAATAATTCTAAGATAAATGAATGGTCTCACCCAGCCCATCTCCTTCAGACAGCCCCCTACATACTATGGTTTTGTCCCACGCCCATAACACTGAAATCTTACGCAGAGAGTTTTGACCTTCTGTCTCTTTCTAACGCTGCAAAGGTGGGGTTGGTTTTAGGTCTACGAAATGTGTGGCGCCCCCGACTTCCATGTACGGACAAGCACGAAAATCGAGACACCCGGGATGATGACAGCACGGTCACGCACCCCAACGACACGTGCCGAGTGTGTGAAATGCAACACGTGTACAAAATAAAATGCAGCGGAAAGGTTAAGTCAGATAACTAAGTACCAGAATTTAATACAATACAAAAATAATACAGAAATCCACAAGTCAACATAATACAATTTTGTTGTTCATAAAACGACATCAAATAAAATACAAATACCAAATAAACAATATAGCCAAATGTCCCTACTCCTCAGGCGGAGCCGCATCCTCGGGCTCAACCTCCTCAAAACCTGCGTCAAAATCTGCAGTACCAAATAAATGGTACCACAGTAAGTAAAACCCAAAAGTACTCCAAGATAACAAATATATAATTACAGCGACCAATGCATGCACATGATGACCCAAGTTCAAAACCCGAGAAAAACACCATTTCTCGAAAATCACAGTTTTCCACGCACGCCAAAAATCCCTTTGGCACAAAAATCATGTCCAATAAAATCAGTTCCACCATTTTCCTAGAAAATGGCACACAAAATCAACTCACGCTATTTTCCCAGAAAACAGCTCTTTTCCATTTAATCCAATTAACCATATGCACCATGGTCTCCCCTATGGATCATCCGCACGTCCTGGCTACTTTACGAGAGATGCCCAGTTCCGCACCCGGTGCGTTCGTGGCCAGGTCATCCTCTAGCCCCCGCCAGCAGAAGGGCCACGGAGTCGGCACGTCCAACGTCCGATCCCGTTGTCGCCCGGCGACAACCCAGGGGACGTCACTCAGTATATTGCGCTCCCGAGTGACCAGAGGAGCTCCACCGAGATAATGCCCCATCTTGGCTTGGGGTCGTGATACACACGCACCCACAATTCAGTCAACACATGAAAACCCAGTTTTCATAAAAGTCACATGAACATGAATGTAATACACGAAAACCCAGTTTTCAATTTACAAACATGATCATGCGTGCATATGCCATGAACCAACAGTTCTCAACAATTATCCAAATACCAACACAGTCTATCAAATAACCAATTCGCAGTTTATAAAACATATCATTGCAAAAATACATTTAAATCTTAAAAGTCTTTTGGAGAAATACTTACAGTGCTTTAAAATAATTTATGGAGGATCACGGGAGAGCTGAAAGCGCCAAAACAGCAACACCACAGTGTAAAAATACACTGTGGCCGAAATACACAGTGAATCTCAAATTTCACCCGGGGTCAAACGAAGACTTGGGAATGGTAGGGTAGGGCCTATAGGAGGTGGGGAATCTAATAGTTGTGATGGTTGGCCGTGGGTGGCGGCCGAAACGGCGGTAGAAGGTCTAAAAGTTCGGATCGGAGATGGGGTTCAATGGGACGGCTCCGGCGACGAATCGGAGCCGGGGTTGGGTCCAAATGGTTGCTTGAGGGCCGGTGGTGATGTGGTAGAGAGATGGTGGCCGGACGGCGGCGGAATGGGTGAAGGAACGCTGCGACTTCGCACGGCCACTAGCGGCGTTAGCCGACCGGATATTGATGGTGGAAGGTCGCCGGCGCACAGGGGAGCTGCTGGTGCCGGCGGTGTCAACCACCGCCGGCTGAAGGCGGCGCTGCGAGGGAGAGGCCGTAGCTCGCGTGGGTGAGGAGAGAGAGAGAGAGATCCGATCGGGGCTGGGGGAAAAAGAAGAAAAAGAAGAAAGAAAAAGGGAAAAAGAAAAAGAGGAAGAAGAAAAAGGAGATCCAGACTTTCCCAACTTGGGTTTCGAAAGTGATCCAACGAAAACGAGTTTAAAACCCCTAGATAAATAAAATAATTCAAATTTACTGAAATGCTCAATTAAAACAGTAAAAATATTAAAATCCAAAAACAAGCTCATTTAAATAAAACAATAACAATTTTTTTAAAACAGTTAAAAGAAATAAATCAATTTAACTCAAAATTAACTACAGTAAAATATTAAACTCTGACAAAAACATCCTTTTAAAATAAAGATAATTTAAATTACAGATCATTAATTAAAATAAATCAAACACAGTGAAATGCTTTAATAAAACAATAGTAATTTTTAAAACCCACAAATAAACCAATTTAAACTAAAGATCAATTTAAATCCAAAATAATAATTAACAATAAAAAGCCCAATAAAAATAATATTTTCACAATTTAAAATATTCTAATATAATATTCTAAAACTCCAAAATTAATAATCAATAAAAATAGAAAAGTCCAATAAAATAATAAAATAAAATCTTTAAAATATTAAAATAAGAGAATTACACAATAAATAATTAAAATAAACCTTCATTAAAAATACACTAAAAACCGGGATGTTACAAAATGGATCTTCCAATCTGGTTTCATGAGAGGTTCTGAGTTTGGAAGGTTCTAATGAGGGTACGTGTTTGTTGCTTATGGCTATGGATTGGGGCCACGTGTTGTGTGTCAAAGCCAGTAATAGTGGACAAAGATGAGGGGCATTATGGGAAGATGGATTTGGGTCATACGTCGCATCGTCAGACTATCAATCCACTGCAGTGAGGGAAGTTTCTTCTAGAAACAAGAAAAAAGTTTTTGTTTACAAGTTCGAGGATCTCGAGACGTGTAAGGCTTCGTTTGGTTCCTTAACCAAACTCATCTCATCTCACTCATCATTACAACTTTTTCAAATCTCAATACAAAATATAATAAACAATTCAACTTTTTCAAATTTCAAAACAATAAAAATATTCAAAAATAATATTTTAACAATATTTTATTATCTAAACTCAACTCAACTCAACTCATTTCAACAACCAAACGCACCCTTAAATGTACATGTAGGCCAGTTCACCTCGTTGCTAAAGGAGGTCGCATGTTCTGCTGGGATACAGTGTATTGTTTCCTATGTGGAAGTATACTTTAACGAGCAGGGGTTGAAGTGACTTGAAAGTTGAATTGTAAAGCATGTCAAATTAAAAATTTTAAATTTTTTTGACTTTTATGTTTAGGTAGTGAGATATTTTCAGATATTCTGTGAATAATAATAAAAAATAATAAAATAATAATAAAATATTAAATAGTAATGAATAATAATAAAAAGTAGGTAAATAATAATAATAAATAATAGTGAGATATTTTGTATCCAAACTAAGCCTAAGATGCATTTAAATAAGAAATTTTGCTGGCTCTGCTTTCTTGAATATAAATATGTACGTTGGTTTAGAGATGGAGATGAAATGAAAATTTTGTAATAGTAATAAAATAATTTGTGAATAGTAATGAAATAGTTTGAATTGAATATTTTTTTAATTTTGAGAAAGAAGATAGAAAAAGTTAAATAAAATATTATTATAATATAGTTTTATAATATTATTTTTGCTTAAAAATTTAAAAAAGTTGAATTTTTTTTATTTTTTGTTTAAAAGTTTGAAAAAGTTGTAATGATTATTTTAAAAATTTTGTATTTCAATTATGCTTGGTGAGGAGATGAAATAAAATAAAATAGAATGAGATGAGATGAGATCTATTTCCAAACATACTCTTATTTGAAAATAAGTAAGGGATGAACAGTGTTTTCATCAATATTTTTTTTTTTTTTTCCCCGCCTTTCTCATCAAATCCCCTTCTCGGTTCTCTTATGTTTTTTCTCTTCATTTGCCGACTAAAGTTTGTTGTCTTTATACATAAAGTTTATCCATTTTGTACTTATTTGATCTCTACTTTCTAGAAACACTTAACTTTCCTCTTTCTCGTCTTATCATCTATACTATTCCTCATTTTTTCAAAAACTTCTAGGTAGCTTCAAATTGATTTTGTACTCGTATATATATTAAATTAATTTAAATCAAATCAAATTAAAAAGCACAGTCAAACATAGATTTGTATTTTTTGCGGCCTTATTAGTGTATATATATATATATATTTTTTTTTTTATTAATTATTATTCATCATCTCATATTCTATAAAAAATATTCCTACACGTTATGGAGATGCGTCATGTGAGCAACTGATTTGTATGAAAACTTATATTTATATATATATATATATATCGCAGTGGCCGACGTTCAACTTGTGGTCTTTGTTGTATGATCTCTTTCCCAAGTAAAATTAACCTATACAAGAAGTTCCTTCCTTTCTTCCTATCCAAGCCTTAATTCCTCCAAACCAGTTCTTATATTGGAATTAATGCACCGTTGGACAAAGAACCTCTCAGGTTATTGAGGACAGAGAACCTGAAGCCATGGAGAAGTTAATACAGAAGGCAAATGATCCTTTGCCGTCTAATTCCTGTATTATTCCCCAGGAGGAGTACACGATCCAGGAAATAGAACCAGGGCCTCCCCATGAAGCTCTGTTCTTTATTTTAGCTTACCTTCCTTTATTTGAACTTCTTGCCTTGGGTGAAGTCTGCATGTCACTAAGAGATGCAGTGCACAAGGATGTGTTGCCATGGCTGAATATCATAGTCGAAAGGCCTTTGAACTTGAGATTGACTGATGAAATTCTGAAGAACATCGCTTCAAAAGCGATTGGGAGGCTGAAAACTTTGGCTCTCATGAACTGTGTAAAGATTACGGATGATGGGCTTCAGTCGGTCATAGACAGAAATCATGGTATCAACAAGGTATGAACATCTCATGTTCTTCATTCTCCAATATATTTGCCTGCAAAAGTGCCAGTTCTGTTCTTCTTCTTTATAATTGATGAAATAACTCATAGTTTGGGACAGCTTTGTAGCTTTGGACCAATTAGTTTGGATTGTTGGAAGATAACATTAGATAGGATATATCTGGTGGGAATTGCATCTCTGCGTAGAACTTTCATGAGAGAATATACTCTCTACACTGCTTATAATTAGTTGTAAAAAGCTGATTTACATACAAGAGGATCCAAAATTTTAAATATTCTCTAAAGAAACTCCTCTAATTTGGTAATCCACCTATCTTTGTCCTTCCATAAGGTGATTTGTCACAAACAATGGATTAGAATGATATGCAGCAGAAACTATTAGCTAGAATTAAAACAAGATTTTCATTCATCAAACCTCAGTGATTATGTGCCAATTGCAACAGATAGAGGGTACAGTTCCAAGCGGCTGGAACCGATCTAGATCTCTCAGTTGGAATCAATGCAGTTTTATCAGTTTGAGAAAGAAATACCATCCAATTTTCCTTGGGAGTAAATTGAAGAGGAGAAAGTAAAAACAAAATCCAATCTGAAAGAAGTTTGAGCAATCTTGTGTCACACGTATCAACAACCAAACCTATATAGAGTATTCTTTGAAACATGTGTTTTATAAGTATTTCTATAAAACAGAGATGTGTTAAATTCCTTCTAAAATAATGGCAATCTTATGTTGCCAAAGCATGGGGAAATAGAGTTTAATTTGTACTTTAATTTCTCTTTTCCTACTTTGCATTCCAATTCAGCTGTACATTCCTGCTTGCACCCGCTTAACACCCAGGGGAGTCGTTAGGGCGGTGAAGACGTTATCCAAACATAATCACAGCTTAAAGAGCCTGAGGATAAGTGGCATCTACAACATAGAGAAAGAAGAACTTGAAATACTTCGATCTTATCTGCAAATGAACCTATCTCAGCAGCAGATGCAGCAGAGACAGCAACCTATGCTATTTCACCAAAGGAACTTATCTATGTCTAGCAACAAAAGTGAGCCTCTGATTGACGTGGATATCTGCCCAAAGTGCAAAGATGTAAGAATGGTTTACGACTGTCCGAGAGAGGCGTGCAAGAGGAAGAATAAGAAGCTGATGCAGCCAACGGCCAGTTGCAAGGGGTGCAACCTTTGCATTCCGAGGTGCGAAGAGTGTGGTGGATGCTTGGAACCTGAAGAAATAGAAGAGACTGCTTGTGGAGACAGCTTGTGTTCAGAGTGCTGGCTGAAGCTTCCTAAGTGTAATTTATGTAACAGAGCTTACTGCAACCAACATGCCCATCGGCAATACAAGCACTCCAGCTCTTCTGGTTTTGTTTGTGATGTTTGTGATGAGAAATATGTTTGGAACTTCACTTGATATGCAGTATTTAAATAGTTTTAGAAGGTGATAACGAAAATCAAATCTTAATTATCATTTCAGCCCCTCCATTCACATGTGCACCTGATTGAGATTTGAACTACCTGTATGTGTTCGGAAGATATCAGGATTATAGCTCTGGTGCTACTTTGTCTGTAAGATAGTCTTCCATTGAAAGCCATTTAGATTTACGTTACAGCCACATGGTTGAGGAGGAATAAACTTACGTTACCAAAACAAAACTTGAAAAATTAAGACCTATAAATCTTGGGAACAATTTTTTTTTAATATGTCATATTGGGAACAAAATATATCCCACATTTGACTATCAATGAGAAGAAATAAACCAAGAGTTTAAATGGGCACATCAGAAATCACAGATCAAAGAATACAACGTCGGTGGAGGGTCTGGTTTTTGTACAGAATCCAATAGACAACTCACCATCACCTACTTGCCAGCTATACCTCCGGTACACCTTGCCACTCCCTTCAAATCCTCTTTTTGAGGAACAAAACTGGGTATGTTGCAAAAGCGCATGTCTTGAACAATTCCAACATTGGTCAATAGAGTTGGAAACAAACGTGCATAGATTCACAATAAAACTACACTAAAAAGTAAAACGCCTATGATCACAGAGTTCGTGAAAGAACCATCACCACCGAAATATAGTGAGAGGCAGCCCGAGCTTGTAGAATTTGAAGATGGAGCCAGTGATGTGCCATTTGTAAAAGTGCCATTTTTTCCAGCACTAGAGATTCACAACAAAAAAGGCAGAACAGTCAGTAGACTATACATGGTCATAATCCTTTATCTCAAATTTGTTAGGATGTAATCCATTGGAGATGATAATGATGTTTATTAGCAATCATAAGTCGAACAGAGAACCATAAATTTAGATACTTCTATTCATACCTTCCTGGAAATCTACAAGAACCATGACCTGCAAGAATCGGGAAAAGAACAAACATTAGTAAATAATAATCCGTTTATTTGTGAGAATACTCCATAGATGGAACCAGGGGTGCACCCCAGGTTCCATCTATGGAGATGTCATTAG
The DNA here is from genome assembly GCA_029856935.1 of Cyclocarya paliurus. Lineage (NCBI taxonomy): Eukaryota > Viridiplantae > Streptophyta > Magnoliopsida > Fagales > Juglandaceae > Cyclocarya > Cyclocarya paliurus. The sequence continues at coordinate 20,701,992 of CM056957.1, read as the reverse complement.
TTTTCCTTCTTGATGCACACATGCTGCTTCGCAGTGTTAGCTCATCAGTGTTCACATATTTAAATATCTACAATAACAGCAATGCTAATATATATAACCAAGTCATAAATCCATACTTGGATCTGTTGTAGTGATGGTAGCCACCCCTTTAAAATCACAGGTCCCAGATGATTTAGCCATATGCTGAAAGTATGCATTGAAAGCATAAGTTGCATGTGCCACCACAGTATTGGGATCGTAACATGATTGCCCCTGTAACAAAGGGGAACAATCCACCTTTCCTGGACCACAAGCCCAATCCAATGCTGCCTGAAGCATCTTTGAATCAGCACCTCTCTTTGCAACACAGAAAGTTTGGTTCGTGGTATCATTGGCCAAAACAGTGCCCGCACCAGTCAAGTGCAAGATATAAACCGGCACTCCATTAGCATCGAAAAGGCCCCAGTTCTTTTCAGAGACAGAGCTAGGTCTCAAATCCTCGTTATAAAGCTCATAAATGTAAGTACTAACTGCAATCCCAGGATGCTTAGGAGTCCCCGTATTGTTAAGTACATGTCTGATTAAGTTACTGTTGTAAGTGTTAGCATTGTCAAGTGTTGCATCTGGCTCAGATGTGTCACCCTTGGATGGCCAGCCTGACTCGGTAACTACAATGGGCACATTGGTGACGTTCGCATAGGACATTGCAAAATAAGCCGCATCAACAACAGCATCAAAGACATTAGTATAATGCAGGAGGGTGTTGGCATCCACAGCTTCCTTGTTTGGAGGAAGGGGGCGGAACAGTGCATAGTCCAATGGGATCACTCCATTGGATTGCATATAATCGTAATATGGATACACATTAAGCATAAGGTACGACCCTGTAGATTGCAAAAACTTGAGCAAGGGAACCATGACTGGATCCCATGTACGGTTAAAGAAGGCTTGGGAAGGTGGGAAGGAGTCAAGGATAATGGAAGAAGAGTGTGGAGTGGAGACTTTGATTTGGCTATCAAGATTAGAGGCAACGAGGGCAGAGTGGATAAATTTCAACGCAGAGACTAGCACTGGAGCAGCATTTGGCAGGGCTGTTAAGACTTCAGACCCAACGGCTATCGCTGTAATGTTGGTGGCAGGAACATGGGCAATGACATTGCGAGCAACCCAGTTGGCTGCAGTGGCATTGGACTGACCTATCCCAAGGAGCTGCTCATTTGGAACAGAAACAGTCACCTCGATGCCTGTGTTGGCAAGGGCAAGGAGCATGGCTCGGTCAGCATCATAGAGCCTGATATGTCTAATACTCTGAGCTTTAAGAAGGGCCACCACCTGAGTTGGGCTTGGCATGTCGGAGAGGTCTGTACCAATATTTACTCCAATGAAGGCATCTACAAAAATGCAATGCAGGTGCAAGTTAGACTTTCAAACTCCTTGGAGAGCAGAATATGTTGCATCCTCAGCATAACAAAGTTAATGACCATAAGACACTTGTGCAAAAAAGCCATGATGTGAACAAACAATATTTTTCACAACAAATTAGAAACACTAAAAACATGTAGGGCTAAATGCAGATAAAATAAACCCCACATGAAAATCTTTAGAGTATACAGAGTGATTATGAGAGTTCAAGACCTACATTAGATTGTTGTCACAATTCTGACTGATTAATATAATTGAACCCAAACTAAAATTTTAAATGATGATGCTGAAACTTGTGTAATTGATTGCAGCCGAACTCTAAACGCGTATTGCAGCAGAAGGCCCCAACTCCAATAATGATAAACCAAAAACACCAATAACTAATAATAGCAATGTCCTAACACGAACAAATAATTGTCATTAAATCCTAATAACTCCTAACTTAGTTAGAGTCCTTCCCCAAGTTGCCTTCCTTGGCTCTCACAATTTCACCCATAATGTTTGTCACCAACCCATACCAGGCTTCCATCATTATACTTTAAGGCTAAGTGGTGTCCCCCAACAAACTTTATTAAGGACTCGCTGGAATGCCTTTTCCCAAACTGATGTCTCAGCAATACAAGTGACGAACACAAATCTATATGGTGGACTCCCGTGGTATAGAAGACTTAGCATGTGGCTTGCATCCAATTGTAAGCATTGGGCTCTTGCTGATGAGCTGTGACTGTAGGCAAACTCTAAAAGACGTCTACCAGACAGGGAGTATAGCTGATGTGGTGGCAGACTTATGCATAGAGGATTATTTATACAAAGTGTAGTTAAAGTTTAGCATGATTATGGATATATAAAACACAGAACACGTGAGGCATTATAAAATTCAGGCATCATTGTTGATCTTCTTTTGCAACAAGAGGGAATCAGTTTCTCTTAGTTATTTAGAACTTTATTTGGCTAGTTTTAGTCCTAGAGATAAAGCGAGTCCTAATCCCAGGTCAATCATGGTTATTTAGTAATTAGTTATTAACAACAGCATATATGTAGTATACCTCTTTTTTTCTTTTTTTGAAAAGTTATATGTAGCATACCTCTATAAACTAGAAAGCTTCTTTTCATTGATCAAGATATGTTTGGGCCCTTCAGAATTTGGGTTTGCTATCAAGTTGGACCTGGATTTCTAATTAGGCAGTTTGACCAGTGAGTTTTGTATTTTGTGTCAGTGTAATCCTTTAATCAAAACTCTAACCTTTTGGCCATTAATGTCATATGATCTGCATGAGTTCTAGTCAAAGGTTTCATTAGTCTTTATATTCATTTTTTTCTAATGGAGCTTTTTCCTAACACGATGTCATATCTATACGTGTATATAGATTACATTTAATAGGAAAAAGGATAATGGACTTGGACAAAAGGCCATATTGACAACAAGTGCAAACTTTAGGATAAAATCCGCCACATTCGAATGGCAAGGACCCAGTTGACAACAAACACAAATATCAGGGGACCAAAATTCATTTACCTTTTTTCATTAACAAAGTTTACCTACTTGGCAAAAAGAAGACTATAATGGATGAAAATAATTTACTTAATCCTACAAATTGACTACAATGGATGACAATAATTCACTTAATCCTACAAATGGGATCTGGAATTCTGGATTTATTATTTTTCACTCGTTTGTTAAGGACATAGAATGAAAGATTGGAACTATTTTAAGATAGATGTGACTTATTTTCATACATAAAATATCAATTGTGAACCCGAGAAAAAACAAAAGGGAAAAAAGACAGGAGTCTAGTTTTAAATAACTCTACAATCATATGTTATTTAAGAGCAGAGAATGGTCTCTTGCTGGAGGTGTAATAATACCATAAATTGAATGCATATCAATGACTAGACATTGAGCCCAGGCTTATGAAAGCATCAAATCTCCTAGCTGGGTTCCAGAAAGTGCCCACCACCTGAATTGGTTTATGTTCTTGAATGGAAAATTTTACATACTACACCACCATCCCCACTCTTATCCTACTATGATAAGGTGACATTGTCCATCTACCTTTAATTTGTTTTCCTAAATAAGAGATGATCTAAGGGTGATGGAAAGTGTTACATTTATAAAGTGAGATGAAAGTGGGATGGTAGCATTCTACATAGCATTATTCTTCTAGAATACAGCAAAAGTTAAAATCTGAGTCATTGATGTAAAGAATTTCAGATAAAGGAGGAGCTCAGGGAAGTGATGGGTTTATACTTATAATACTGGACCAACCGAGCAATATGTTATGGAATGAGAATCAAAATAGGAACCCTTTTGTATCACGCCTAAGGATCCGATTCAGATAGCACTATAGAATGTTTTGGTCCCACAACACCTGCTAGGAAATGTAGTGTAAGGTGTTAAAGCGCTGATAAATGAGCTGGGACGCATTAATGAGAGTTAAGGACAGATCGGAGATCTTGCAGAAAAGGGAAAGATTTTCTGCAGAGAAGCCCCCCACCCCCACCCCTGATTTTGGTCAGTAGAAAGAAAAATAAACAGCGAGACCCGTCTATACTGTCGCTCTCTTCCCAATTAACTCAATTCTATTTTTGTCTTCTGACGAACAGATCAATAGCTATCGTTCTCATACAAAAGAAGCCAACAATAATAATTGTTAGATTAGAAAATTTTATTCACTTTACAACTTGCAACGCTCCTTTCGTTCAAATCACTCCCTAAATATTCCATACTTCGACATTTGAAAACGAAGATAATTAGAGGAAAAAAGGAAAGGGAACATTTAACATCGTAGGGATTGAATCGATAAGAGAAATAAACCACGGAAATCACTCACGACAACTCGTCGATGATTAAAGACCAAGGAAGAAAACTGTTCATCTTCAATATGTAATATTCAGATAAACTGCTCAATAGGACGCAACTGGAAGAAGAAAAGGAAGATTATTAGCAGGCATTCACTCAAAAACGTGAGAGGCAAAGAGATAATACTTGCAAACCCATTCAAGGGAATTAGACCTATTAGCACTAATATAAATAATAGAAAAATGTTAAGCCATGAGAGAGCACAGATTAATCAGAAACAACAGTTCAGTTTCAGCAGAGAAAACGCATACCCAGAACGATAAAAACAAAAACAAAAGGGCAGGTAAAAAAGGAAAACGATACAAAAAAGAAAAAGAAATAACCCAATGGAAGCGACTGTAGTAGAGAAGCTTACCTTCATCAGCAGAAACTACTGATACTGCTAGAAGGAAAAAGAGCAAGAGAGTAGCCATCGAATCCGCAGTATGTAATCTTCAATCCTCCAAAACTATACAAACCCACTAGACCAGCCTCAAAACAAACTCAGAAAATAAATAAAACATATCCAGACACCGCCCAAAAACTCAAAATACAAAACTGAAGAAAGCTTCGGTGAGAGAAAAGGAAAGGGTGCTCCTTTTGAGGTCCTTGCGAAAGTTGTGGAACTAAGCAGGGTTTTAGTTCTGGTAGTCCTATTATGGTTCTCAAGTTGCCAACCTGGTGTGTCTTAAAATTATAATTTTTTATTTTAAATATTTTTAAAAAAAAAAAAAAAATCAATTAATTACTCTTTTAATCAGTAAACAGGAAAAAAAATTCAACACATAAAGATAATAACATTAAAATTATGTTATATATAAGTCACTTTTACGTATTATTTATATATTTTATTTATGTGATTAATTAAAATAATTATTTTATATTAAAAAAATAATACAACTAATCATAATAATAGAATATAAAAAAATATGTAAAAATGACTACGAAAGAATTTTTTGATAACATTATTATTTAATTTTAGTTTAGTTCAGTTTAGTAGTTACTTGTAAGAGAGTGCTTAGAAAAAAAAAACGTTACTTGTAAGAGAGAGAGAGATGCGGGGTTTTGTGTCTTGACTCGTCTGGAGTAAAATCTGTCGGACATCGAACGGCCGAGATTAATATGCAGGGCATAGTACGGGGTGAGGGCTACCACAGAATAGTAGTCGGTGCGTGCGTCAGGGGGCAGGTTTTTTGTATGTGAATCCAATGTGTGTCAGCGAGAAAGGAAATCACGATCCACGAGGAGGCCAGTGGATGACGTGGAAGTACAGCTGGACTCAACGGTCATGTTCCGGACATTTTCTTTTCTATTATTTGTTTATTCCTTTATTTATTCTATGGAGTAGGGTGCCCCAGATCAGTCCGAGAAAGAAACTTCCAGGGTTTTAAACGTTTTGTAATGGAAAGAGGGAAGACAAAAAAGGAAACTAAAATGTCAAGAAGAAATCATGAAAAGGATTGTGCTGGTAGGAAAATGACTGATATAGTAGGTGCAAGTTTTGTATATTTCTTTTAAAATAATAGAAAATTTTGAGATCCACTTAAAAAAAAAAATTAAATTTTTTATAAGAATTGGTCTATATATAATTTCTAAAATAAATACTGTTTATATAAATCTAGTTATGTTTAAAAAAAATTTAAAATTACAATAATTTTTTTTTTAAAATAATTTTTTTTTTTACCTTTATTCATTAATGAGACTGAACACGCAATCTCTCACTCAAGATTGTAAATAGAATTTATCTTTTTATAATATACTTTATATTTTTAGAATAAATATGAATTTATATATTATAAAATTACATCTAACATTATTTATACAGATATATTTTAATTAATAAATGATGGGATATGCCTCCCTAGCACATACGTTTGACACATTTAGAAGGACCAACTAAATTAGGTTAACACCCCATATGATGGGGAGATCAAGTGCCTTTCAAGAGAATTTGGTGAACACTAATGATGACGAGAAGAGATTAGTTGAGATTTTGTTTCGGGCACCGGGTGCTAGTTAAAAAAACTCGACTAACCCAAACATCCACATGGAAATCCCACGTTAGCTGAAAGTAAAATTTGTTTGAAAGGTTTTTTTTCTTATTATATAAAGGAAAATTCTTGTTCAAAGCGAAATCGTGCACCCATGCGCACCGACAATGACGTGGAATGCGGCTGGATTTAGGATAGGTTTGGGGTGAGATGAGAATTTTGTGTTTTGTTTTAAAGTTTAAAATATTATTTTTTTAGTTTTGAGATTTGAAAAAATTAAATTGGAATTTGAAAAAGTTGTATTGGGATTTGAAAATTTTGAATTGTTTATTATATTTTGTATAAGGATTTGAAAAAGTTGTAATGATAAGATGAGATGATATGAAAATTTTGTATAAGATGAAACTTCCAAACCTATCCTTTATCATTAATGAGAGTTCCTGTTCGTCCTTTTCTTCTTCCTCATTTACCCCTCCCTCCTCTTAGATGTTGTGAACTAGAAAGTCATTTTCTTCCCCATTAAAGAGGAAGACGAAGCTCCTACCTAAACCACAAATTTCTCCTACAAAATCTCTCCATTAAAGAGGAAGACGAAGCTCCTGTAAAATCTCCCCCGTAAAAACAAAAAAAAATGCCCAAATATCTCTCTCTCTCTGTGAAATGCTTTGTTTAATTGTTGGTTCAGTGCTTGTTCGATATGGGTCTCCAGCGACAACAAAATTTAGATTCTAGAACCATAAATGCTTTTGTAAAAATATCATCTAAATATTAAGTTCAGGCAACAAGATGCTCACACTTGTAGAAATTATAGAAACTGAAATGATCTTTACAACAATATCTTAATAATCCTTGAAAGCGAACAAAACAAAACTTGAACTATATACCTGAGATTCTAAGCTGAAAACTTGTAAGATTAACTTACACCCCATTTTGATTTTTTTTTCCAATACGGGAGATTCAGCTTCACCTTTCCCAAGATTTATTAGATTCAATTTTTTTTTTTTTTTCCAAAATCCATATGTTCTTTTGCCTTTTTTTTATTTTTTATTTTTAAAACCGCAAATTCGACTTCACCGATTACCAGCAAAGCACAACCAGCCATGGAAGAATAAGAGGGGAGGGGGGCAAGAGGAAGAGAACAGGGGCATATCCAATTTATGGTTTTTTCTTCCGGTTTGCCAATGTAATAAAAGTGTGCGATGTTCCTTGTCATTCTTCCCGACTCTTTCTTCCCGATACCAAGTTCTTCTTCTTCTTTTGTATTTTTTTTAATATAAAAAAGTTAAAGCTGATGCCATGTGTGCTTCGTCCACGAGATGGATGCGTTAAAGTGCCTGTACCTAGCATTTCCTATTCTGTTTTTACTTTCGATAATTACATAAAGAAAAATTCTTGGGAGCAGCCTCTGTTCACGCATCCTCTAAAGCACACCTTACGTGGCTATTCAAATTGACATGTTTACCCCTAACCAAATTGGCAAAGTCCAACGAAGCCCCCCTTTCCACCCCCGAATTCGAAAAGCACTCCATTGCTACCGGGGGCATTTGAGCTGCGATGGAGAGAGGCGGAGGGAGTTGCCGTGACTGGGTTTCGACTGTGGGGCTACTGCGAGGTCGTGAGGCTCGGTGGTAGTGGCTGGGCTGGTGTACAGTGGCGGCATGGTGGTGAGAGTGGGGGAGACCCATTTCGGGTTGGGCTGATCTGAGCCCTAATGGGGGGTTGCCGTGACTTGGGTTTGACGATGGGGGTTGCCGGGAGGTCGTGGGGCTCGGTGGTGGTGGCTGGGCTGGCATACGGCGGCGGGCGGCGACATTTCGAGACTAAATCCGTGTGAGACCCATTTCGGGAGTGGAGAAGACGCTGCGCGTGGGGGCTGTGCGTGGAGGCTCGAAGGTGGTTGGAGGGTCTCCAGTGTGAAAGGGAGCCGGTGAGGTGGTTGGTGGCGCTGCTGGGTGGCCGAGAGCAGCGGAGAGAGGCCAAACGCGATTCAGTTGCTTGGCGAGGAAGGAGTACGCGGCGCGGCGAGGAAGGAGTACACGAGCATCAGCGGTACCGACGATGGGGCTGGAGGCTGACGACGGTGGTGGCCGGTGACTGCGGTGGCGCATGGCGGGGCTGGGTGGGCTGATAGAAGGAATCGAGTGGGGTGGGGTAGAGGCTGAAATGGTTGTGAATTTTTTTTTTTTAAATATATATTTTACACCTCAGGTGTGCTACGCATCAGCCGTGAACAGAGGCTGATGCGTAGCACGGCTCTTACATAAATGCCTCTGTTACTATGCCATGTCACCTTTTGGTATGCAATCAGTACGCAGTTTCCCTTGTATGTAGAAGAATTGTTATATAAATTATAAAGCATAGCACACTAGAATCCATCTTCTTTTACTTTATGAATTAGACGGTCTCTAGGGTACTTTCAATATATTCCTTGTCCTATCTTTTAAAATAGATCATTAAATATTATTTTTTTCTATTTTACATATTAACTTTTATAATATATATCATATAAATATTATATTTTTTAATATATTTTATTCATTTCAAATAAAGTAAAAAGTAGAAAGTAGATCAAATAAATAAATAAAGAGTAAAAAATAGAGAGAGAAATGAATTAAATATTTATACAAGTGTGAATAGTATTCTATATATATAGAGATAGTACTATAACAAACTAGATATTAGTTATAAAATACATAATCCATTGGATGATTTCCTTCAAATTTTACAAAAGCATAGATTTTATATAACCCATTGGGAATATTCAAGTACTCTCAATGATTTCTTTATTTTTAAATTTTTTGTAAAATAAAGAACAGTATGTCAAAATAACGCTTCTATTGGATTATGTAAAATCAAAGCAAAATACATGAGTTAAAATGTTTCTTTACATTTAACATGCACTATTAATCTAGGTGCGGTTTGGATAGTGAGATGAGATGAGATGATTTTAGATGAAAGTTGAATAAAATATTGTTAGAATATTATTTTTTAATATTATTATTGTTTTGAAATTTGAAAAAGTTAAATTATTTATTATATTTTGTGTGAGAATTTAAAAAATTTATAATAATGAGATGAGATGAAACACTTTCATTATCCAAACGGGGTTGTTGATGTCTTGTTTTGCAGCCCGAGTAGTAACACGGCATCCAAACTCTCAGGACCTGCAGCGAGGAAGAAAAATGGGCTCTGGTGATGTCCGAGATCCCTCCAATGCCAAAGTTAGGAGAGATTATTTGAGTGATGATGAAAGCTAAGTAAGTTAAGAGGGAGAAGAGTTCAGAGAGCCTTCCACTGGGAGGGATGATTGTATTTATACCTGGTTCAGACTCAACTGCTGAGGGAGATCCTGGGTTGTCAAGTCATGCTTGAGTGAGACCTACCACCACTCTCCTATCGTGGTAGTATGTCAAGCTGTGGTTGTGCCTTCCTACGACACCTTTGGCAGCACGCCATTGCATGTACGGGCTCCCTGACACACATTGAATGAGGTGTATCTCTGGCCTAGCGTGCCCATGATCGGATAAGTTCAGCCGCCTGTGGAGTTGTCTGCTATGTATCCTATTGTAGGGCTTGACCGCCCATCGAGGTCCCAGGCGATCGCTACCTTGTGGTGGGCTCTTTGACCAGGCAGAGCCTCGGTGCCAAGGCCTCTCATGATGGGTAGGCAAGTCTTGGGCTCAACACATGGCTTCCTAGCTTGGACCCCTGGCTTGCTTTGGTTCTTGCCTGAGAGGCCTAGAGCCTCCACGGCTTGATGATCTCTTTGGGCCTGGGCCAATCTCCATAGGAGCCCCTCCTCACAGGGGCTTTAATTAATTTTGCCCAATTAACCACTGTGTCAACTTTATTGGGATTCATGAAGATGCCATCCTTTGAAATGTTCTCTAACCATAACTCACTTTTTCAACTTAGCATCTTCAATGTTTGCAGCTCGTCTCAAATGTTTAGCAATGCCTCTAGTGTATATCAATATGTCATCAAGGAAAACAACTGCAAATTTATCCAAGAAGTCATGTAGCACTCAATTTATCAAGTCCATAAGCATAGTTAGTGCAATGGTCAATCTTTTTGGCCTGACCAAAAATTCACAGCGACTTGTATGATTTTTATGTAATGTATGGTCGTGACTAAGGGCATATCTAGTTCTAAAAGCCATCTTTGATGCATCCTCTTCCTTGACGCATAGCCAAACATCCCTTAAGTCACGTTGAACCCGCACATTTAGGGTACATCAAGGTTAGCTTTCATTCACTCTTACAGAAATTGGATACCCACAAAGAAGCTTTTTGCATACGATCGAGTTTCTTGTTGGTATTGCTACCGACAAGTTGTTACCCAATAATTAAACTCTTATGCTACATAACTTGGCATACTCCGTCGCTCATAAATCTTGTGGTTCAAGCCTTCTAAATTTTTGGTCCTACTTTTCCTCATTTGAAATTAGGTATGTGGTGAAGGTAGAATACAACAACACTTTCTGTTCATTTGTGCATCAGGGGACTCAGAATCTCCTCGATGTCCCTGGATTCAATCTTCAGCCATGGTTGATCGGGCCATCTCTTTGGTTGAAAGAGAAGGTTAAACTGTTCGATAGTGCTACCCTCCACAATGCATGGTGACATGGTTTTGCGATTTCGACATGTGAGTTGAGTGCAATCTCTCTAATGACCTGCTGCATCACTGCCCAAACCACTTCATAAGCATTCTGATTAGTTCCCACGCCACTGTCTGGTCCAATTCATATCTGCAGTAATATGACAACATCAATAATGGTCCATCTTGAAAGGTTAATCTTAGTTACAAATTGAACATAATGCTTGTACAAAAACAAACATATACAAATAAAGCCACAAGTAACTTGATATTCAATTCTAATCCTATTGTATTTCACTTAGGTTGTGTTTGGTTGTTAAACTAAATTCAACTCATCTCAAATCAATCATTGATGAGACTCGCTACTTTTTCAACTTTCTATAAAAAAGTTAAATTCATCTCAACTTACTTTATACATTTTAACCTAAAAGTTAAACTCTTCTCAGCTTAAAAAAGTTATATCCATCTTAATGAGATCTATAAGATATTATTATTTACAATTCAATTTAACATCTACACGTAGCTTAGTCCTACAATGCAGTATGCAGTATATCTATATTTTTAGTGTGGATTCATTTAAATTTAGAGATGAATTGAATAAAATATTATTTTTTAATTTTATTATTATTTTAAGATTTGAAAAAATGAAATTATTTATTATATTTTATGTAAAAATTTTAAAAAATTATAATAATAAATTAAATTGAATTTTCAAACTAAATCGGAGCTAAATATCCCTCGTGTCTACGTATTAATGACAAAATGTTCAGTACATAGAGCATAGTGCAGAAAAGACAACCAAGACAAATTTATAACGAAAATATACTTTTATCAATGATTAACCTCGATTAATTTTATAAAAATCTATGTATTACTTTACTTTAAATTTTAGTTAAAGAAAAAAAAGACTGATCGACAAAGTTGTCAGATAGTATTACTCAGGTCTGATTCCAATGCAAAAGCATTCTTGTTTAAATCATAGTTCATTCCATGCCCTATTGAAGAAACTAAAATAATGCACAACAACCAATGCAACATATTCGCAATAGCCACTTGTAAAGAAAACGACTTGGTTCGGTAGGAGTATTTAATAATTACGTGAATAATAATAAAATAATTTAAATATTATATTTTATTAAATTTTAAAAAAGAAGAGATATAAGTTGAATAAAAATATTTTAAAATTAAAAAAAATTATTTGAATATTATTTTTATTTTTAAATTTAAAAAAATTGTATTGAGTTTTGTATTTTATTTTAAACTTTATAAAAGTTTGTATTATTTCTGTGATTAGATAAAGACTGGATAAAGAAATCAAAGATTTAAAATTAAAAAATATTTTATATTTAAATTATATTTAAAAAACAATTTCGTAATTTTGATAATTTCATCTTTGTGTCCAACCGTCACCTAAATTTTCAAGTCAATATCTTCTAAGGTTATGCTTGGATGTTTCATCTTATTCAAAATTTTCATCTCATCTCATCTCATCATTACAATCTTTTCAAATTCCTATATAAAATATAATAAACAATTCAACTTTTTCAAATCCCAATACAATTTTTTCAAATTCCAATTTAACTTTTTCAAATCTTCAAACTAAAAAATAATATTTTAAACTTTAAAACAAAACACAAAATTCTCATCTCACCTCCCAAACATATCCTAAGACTCACGCCAATACCTACTCCAGTAGCCCTATCAATCAAATTCCTTCGGTCTTTTCTATACTTTTCCCCTCAAGTTACAATATTAACTCAAAAAGTTAACTTTAGGTTGCGTATAAGTAATGAGCTAATTTTAAATATTTTGTTAATAGTAATGACAAAATAATAATAAAATATTAAATAAGAATAAATAATAGATAAAAATTATATAAAAAATAATAATAAAATAATGAATAATAATAAAGTATTTATTAACTACTCAAACTAGCCTTAGGGGCTCATTTGCATGCTTAAAATATTTTAAAATATCTATTAATAGTAGTAAAATAATTTATAAATAGTAGTAATATTTTTTTAATTAAGATGTTTTATTGAATTTTAAGAAATAAGATAGCAAAGTTAAATAAAAATATTATAAAACTAAAAAATTGTTTGAATATTATTTTTGTTTTGAAATTTGAAAAAAATGTATTAATTTTTGTGTTTTGTGTAGCAATTCGAAAAGGTTGTAAGGATTAGGTGAAAATTTTGAATATTTGAAATTGAAAATTATTTTATATTTAAGTGATGTTTGGAAAGAAAATATCTGAGAATATCCAATAACAGTTGTGTTCCCAAACGGACGCTGAGGCTTGTTTGGAAAGTGATATGATTTTATTTTATCTCATCTCAAAACTTTTCATAATTGTATTCCCAAACATCATTCAAAGACAAATAATTTTCAATTTTAAATCTTCAACTTTTACATCTAATCATTATAAATTTCTCAAACTTCCAAACAAAACACAAAAAATAATAATATTTTTTTAAATTTCAAAACAAAAATTATATTTATGACAATAACCCTAAGATTCCAATCCTCTCGATCCATTTACTACCCAATTTCAAGTCAATACCAAATAATCCCCAACACATTAGCTATCTAGACAAAATACAACTTAGGCACCTTTTGGTTTCTAAGGTGAAACATAGATCTTCTGAAATATTCATACGGACAAACCACTTGCGCATATCCAAACGGCTTCTTTAGTGTGTCTCATCCCATCCGAAGAAGTTTTACAACGTTACAGCACTAAGAGTAAACTAGGCATAGTTAAAATTTTAGTTCCTCTTCTAGACGGTTAAGCTATTCTCAAACCCTCAACAACAATTCTTCATCTAAATCCCATGAGCAATATCACAAGATAGCAAAATCAAATCCATTACAAAATTTCTTCGGAGGCTTAAACCACTCCCGACCCCCCATTACCCACACCGCCGCAACCCCTTTTGTACTCCACATCGCCGCACCTCCCCAACCCGTCGCAGCCCAATGGATCTCTCAGCCCGTCACAACCCGGTGAATTTCTCCAGCCCGTCGCATATGGTTTGCATTTTCAAATCCTATTAAATTTCTTTTTGACTTCCTGTATTTTAGCCCGTTGGTGCATGCATTGTTATGTTCAACGCATTAATAAGATTGAGACTGTAATTCCATTCATTTAGGGATTGTTTTAGCTTCAATGCTTTTTTTACCTACAGATTATAAAATAAAACCCAGTGTGAGGGATAGATTCTAATGTTGGTGCATGTTTTTTTTTCATGATCTGTCATTCTAATTTCAAAGAATTGTTATGTTTTTATCTTGTTTTTAACTACAGATTATAAATAAATAAATAATTTATTTCCCAACAACAACAAAAATCTCATGATTGGAGTGACTTCTATCATTTAACTCTTGTCATTTACATTTATGTTAGTGTCTAAGTGTTTCTTGTGTTGTGATAGTGTTTTGGCAATGTTATTTGATATTGATTGATTTGCAATTGTTTTATGTTGTAATGAAGGATATTTTGTCGAGTTCGGATAGTGATGAAGTTGAGATAATGATGAGTAGAAACTATCCAGAAGTTGAAGATGATAGAATTGAGGCTGAAATTGGAGTACAACAATGTGAAATAAAGGTGGAAGATTGTGTGAATGTGGGAGATGTAGTGGATGTGGGAGATGGAGATTGAGTGGTGGAAGATTGAGTGAATGTGGAAGATGGAGTTAATGTGAGAGATGGAGATGGAGTAAATGAGATTTCTAGTTCGAGTAGTGGTATTTTTAAGCCATTTGTTGGGAAGGAGTTTGATGAGGTAGAAGACGCTCAAGCATTTTACAAGGGGGATGTGAGACGAAAATGTTTTGCAATGAGTACCAACTATACTCGATTACCAATAGAGGACAGAAAACTAATTCTAGTAAAATATGTTTGCTCAAAGGAAGGATTCGAGTGTGAAAGTTGGAAAAAACAAAAAGAAAGAAAAATTCATGAACCTGTTGAGACAAAGATTGAGTGTAAAGCAACGATGTATATAAAAAATAATGGTGAAAAGTGTACAGTATGCAAGTTTGTCATTGAACACAATCATGAGTTACTTATACCAAGAAGTACTAGTTTACTTCGTGGATATAGAGGAGTGACGCATGTCTAAAAAAAAACTCATTCTCACTTTGAATGAGTCCAGTATACTGACAAGAAATATAATATCAATGTTGAGTAAATAATCAGGTGGTGATTTTAACATTGAATATATTGGTAAGGATGTCGAAAATTATTTGAAAAATAAAAGAAGGAAATTGTTTAAAGAGGGAGTGCACAAAAGTTGTATGCTTGCTTTCTTGATCCATAGTGTAAAGAACCTGAGTTTGTGTATTCCATGCAAGTTGATGAGAATGGTTGTATGTCAAGTTGTTTTTGGATGGATGCAAAATCAAGGGCTGCATATTAATACTTTGGGAATGTTGTCACCTTTTAAGCGACCTACTTGACAAATATTTATAAGATATCATTTGTACTATTTTCATGAGTTAATTATCATCACCAAATTATAATGTTTGGTTGTGCATTGTTAGTTAATGAGTTGTAGTTGTATTTTCAGATTCTGGAGCATGTTAATGTTATGGAAATGATTTAATGGAAATGTTATGGAGTTGGTATTTTCAGATTCCAAAGTATGTTAATGTTATGGAAGTTGATATTTTTAGATTCTGGAGCATGTTAATTTTATGGAGTTAGTATTTTCAGATTCTGGAGCATGTTAATATTATGGCAATGATTCAATGGAAATGTTATGGAGTTGTATTTTCAGATTCTGGAGAATGTTAATGTGATGTAAATGTTATGGAAATGATTCTTGAGCATGTATTTTTATATTCTCGAATACACAAAAAGAAAATCACAAAGTTAAGTATCATTACATTCCTTAAAATATAAGTATTATTACATTTCAAAAATACTAGTTTCAACACCATTACAAAAGATAAACACAAACGGCCTAATGACCATTACAGCCCAAATCACAACAAAACAGGACCATGACAATAATAAAACTTTTAAGGTTTCCTTATATTTCTTCTCCACAACGGTAAATTTGGTTTTTTCAGTCATTACACATTCTTGGTTTATTATGTCGTTCATTTTTTGAGTTAGCTCCAACGTCATCTTGCAACAAGTGTTTTGTTCTGTTTCAAGATCAATCCATTGAAAAAATCCGCATTACTTATTGATCTTATAATTTGGATAGTTGTAAAATTGCTTGCCAAAATTACTAGTCTTGCCCGAAATCTTTAGCTTTGATGGAATCCCACAGTAGCAAAATGGCCTCTCCAAACCAACTTGTGCTTTTGCTCTCTGCATCCAAGAACTTGAATTGGCACTCCTGTCATTGTATTTCATATTGCTTGATTCTGGATCACGTTACTGCCAAAACAATATTATTAGTTGATCATTTAGCAAAAAAATAGTTAAATTATTGACAAATAAACTTTGGTGGCAAAGTTCCTGTCCCCCAGAACGCAAATAAACTTTGGTGGCAAAATATCATACCATGATTTCTAGCTAATAAAGAATTAAGCAAATCCGGACAAATTATTGTCATCAAGTGGACTTCAATCGGCGCGCACCACTATTTTGGACACCGCGTTTGGTAGGCTAATAGATTGGCAGCCTCTAAATCCCCCGTAGGGGGGCATGGTGTCCTCCGACCACCAGAAGGTCTCCAACTGGCACTCCTCCTTTATTTGGCCTGAAAAAACTAAAAAAAAAAACATAAAACACAAAAAAAAGTACTGGGCTGAAAGGAGGAGAACGGAGGAGAGAGGGGGTGGGAGTAAGGGGTTTCAGTTGTTGTGCTTTCTTGAGCAGTGCATATCTTTATTGATGTTTTGAGATGAATAATTTTATTTGAAAATATTTATACTAAAATTTTGAATTCTTGAATTATGTTTTGATAATTATTTCTGTTGAGGTATTTGAAAAAGCAGTGGTTCAATCCTACACAATACCTAGAGGGGGTGAATAGGTGTAGTTCTATTTTTCTGGTCTAATAAAAAATATTGACAAGCAAGCAAATAAACAATGAAACACATCACACAAATAATCAAGACAGAGATTTGGTCATGAAGTGGAAACTCATTTGAAGAACCTCTTCAAAATCTAAAACCACTCCGGGTGTAAGACACCACCTCAAATCCACTGTAAAAAATAAGTTTGTTACAACCAATTTAGTGACACTCACAAAACCTTTTAAGTTCCTAAACTTGGTCTGCAACACCACGAGTGACCCACTCGATCTTTGCACACATGTAGTGCCGGAACTCCGACCTTTCTATAGCATCCGACGAGAACCTCTCGATCTCTGCAGTAATAGCAGCTCTGGAAACCTTCCGGCCAATGAACACATCCACTTCGATGGACTTGTATGAGATTTGATCTTGATTGTGGTGTGGTGGAGATATGATTGTCTAAGAGAGATTCACAATGTGGGAAAAAGGTTCTCTCAATGGCTCTTGGAAGCACTAGAGTTTTTGCTCTTTTTTTCCACACCAAATAATAGAACAAGATGTTCTATTTATAGCCCCTCTGATTCATGGCGCTCAAAATTCAGGATTTCAAGTTGTCTTAAACATTGGCTCGAGCGAGGTGTTGAGCGAGAGTCGAACGCAGGTTAACTTTCAGAACTTCGCTCGAGCGCTGAGTCGAGCGAGTATCGAGCGGTTCATTCTGGATGAGTCTGCTCGAGCGACCATCGAGCGGTTCACTCTGTATGAGTCCGCTCGAGTGCCAGTTGAGTCTGCTCGAGCTGTGTTGAGCCTACTTCAATACTTTCACGCTTCAACACTTGTTATAACACCATTTTAAGGTTTTCACAAGAATATGCCAACCAACTAAATTTTTCCCTCAACAATCTCCCCTTTTGGCATTTTTGTGACAAAACCTCTAACCTATACATAGGACCTAATCCTAGCACACCTCACATATGATTCCCAGATTCAAGAACATTGAACACGTTGAAATATTTTTTTCTGCACATACTTAACAAACGATTAAACATGCCAACACAAATATGCAAGAAATATATTCATAAATATAATCAATGTCAGCTTGCAAATCACAAATCACAAGTACAACCAACTTTTCATAAGAAAAAAAACATTTTATTAAAGCAATTAGTCATACTTTGAGTTCAATTAGACAAATAATAGCAGCTCAAGCAGCATGATATAAAAACAAAAGCTGCTTCCCCACAAAACATGAAATTCAAAACAAAGGCTGCTGCTTCCACAAGAAATTGTGCTACTCCCCCTAAATCTCTACCACTCCCCCTGCATATATACCACTCCTCTTTTTTGTCACAAAGGGCCAAGGGTCTCAATCATCAGCATCACTCTGACTGCCATCCTTATCATCAAGACGCTTCTCAATATCATTGAAGCGTTGAGTCACAAACTGCTGCAAGCTATCAATCTTAGCTTCAAGTCGGGTAAAGTACTCAATAACCTGCTGAAGGCTGGGCTCTGTCGACCCTGGTGCCGATGTAGAAGGAGCCAAAGTGGATGTTGCCAAGCTAGGGGGCTGCGAGCTGAAAGGTCGAGAGCTCGAAGGCTGAGAGGAGGGTGCTCAACTAATAATGGGTGAGGTGTAATGTGAGCACGACTCAGCTGTATGGTCCTCCGACCAATAGGAGCCTTAAGAGGAATTCTAGGCTCACTAAGAAGTAATGCAACTGATTGAGATAGGGCTAGCCGAGTGATAAGACAGGCAACTGGCAAACCAGTCTATGTTTTGCCAGACTGAAAGACCACAAGAATGACTCGGCATAGATGGCTCCCTAGATCAATGGTGACACCATTAATCAGTGCATACAAAAGAGTGGCGCGGTCAAACCCCACATCACTCTGATGACCCGTAGGATACAAATTTATAAGTACTATCCTACTAAGAATGAGATATTTAAGAGAAAATCTCATCATCAGAAGAGGTGACTTACCTTCCCAATAACTAGTCCCACCATAAAGACATCCAGCAATGATAGGCAGACTAGGAGGAGAAGTCCGTGAATAAGGATATTCTGCATTTGACACACGTGGGGCATTTAGCAAGCCCGCTAGCATGTCTGGAGTCACTCGGAAGGAGATGTTCAGGAGACTAACCTCAAAAGAACCATCGTCAGAGATAGCATGAATGTTAGAATAAAACTCCCTAACCAACTCTACAGAAGGAGTGGGGAGACTAGTGAACAAAGCCTGCCACTGGCGAGACTCAAATATACGAGGAATAATGGTCTCACTAAGCTCACCTAGGGAGACTTCTCGCTCGACAATAAGATTGCGTTTAGAGAAGTTCTCAGTGTAAAGCTGTTGTGTGCGAGCATTGTGAAATTGTGCTTGAGCAGGGGCAGGAGGATTTTGGCATGGATAAACTCGTCGAGACATGACTAGGCTGTTAATACAATTAGAGACTGTTAGATAAGGCTAAGGTATTGTGAAATGCATGTCTAAATGCACATGCCTAATGCATGGTCAAATGCATGTATGATCAAATGCATGATCCAAAGTATGATCCAATTCACATGCCAATGCATATGTCTAATGCACATGTCTAATGCAATGTCAACCTTGGTTTTAGAAACCTATTTATGCAATGTGCAATCCAATGTACAATGGCTAATACAAAAAGGAAAAACTAAGCCCCCAAAAAAAATTGCACCTTTTTGGCTTTTCATGAACACTTCAAGTGCAAATAAGCCCAAAATGCTCAATGCACAACATGGGTGACCCATTTCAAGCCTAATGCATGTACAATACACATGCGTAATCTAATGTCCAATGTACACCATACCATCTTCAAGCAAACTTAAATTTTATGCCAAACACTATCCTAGCACTAGAAATGATATGTAATGAGCATGAGAACATTGCTATACCAATGCATGATAAAAAAAATGATGCCAAATACCTTTGAGGCATTTCACCGAGCACTTGGAGTGCATCCAAGCAAAACCAAGTTCTAATGCTCATTTGGGGTTCCATGAACCTCCTTAATACAAGCATTTCGAAATGCACCCAAGCAAAACCAACAAAGCCCCAACACCTAACTCTTTATTTCGAAATCAAAAGCAAAATGCCCAAACCCGAAACCATTCTCCATTTCAAACGAAAAACCCAATGCCCAATGCCCAATGCAAATGGAAATGCAAATGGAACAAAATGATAGAGAAGAGAAAATTAGAGACTTACTGTGAGAAGATGAGAGCAAATGGGAGAGAGATGCACACGAAATTGCATGGAGAGGGGAGCTCAACCAGCGCAGGAGAGAGAGAAACGAAATGAAACTGTTCTGGGAAAGAAAAGAGAACACGGGGCATTTTAAAAACGTGTTCGCTCGAGCAGAAGTTATTTCGCTCGAGCGGATACCCCAGAATTCACAGTTTCATGCATTTTCTTTCATTAAGTGATTTAAGTATTAATGAAGTCAATTTTGAAGTCTAAAAATCACATCAAATGTAAAAGAGCATCATAATTTACGCAAGCAGTAAAAACAGAGTATGACAAGTAAGATGAACCTGCGTGTTTTGTGAATCCTAACTCAACCAAGAAGTTTCAACCAAAAAATGTGAGTGAGGTTGGACTGAAACATGAAACCATAGGTGCTTAGGAAGCTTTTCCACGATACAGAAAGTCAAACCTAATGCTGCTAGGAACTAAATATTTCTGTTTGAAATCCTGTATCAGTATTGGCCTATTGAATAATATGACCCCTTTTTCTTTTTCTTCTTTTTTTTCTTTCAATTTTTCTTTTTCTTCTTCTTTTTTTCTTTCCTTTATTTATTTATTTATAGATAGAGAATTTTCATAGGAGGAATTTTGATATATAATCATGAGGTCATCTAGCCCGTGGTCAATTCTGTATACACGTAGAGCTCCCTACACTTTTGATTGCCTCCCTAAGAACTCACAGGTAGCAAAAGAACAATTGATTGAGCTGGAAGTGTAGTGTGTGATGCAAGTCACAAATTACAAATAATACATATGTTTTACACCTTTGTAGCTTATAAAGGTGCATGATACAATTTTCAAAAGACATATATACCAGAAATTTTCAAAATTGACATCACTAACACTCTTTATCACACATTCACGTGCAAGATATTATGCATGATTTTTGAGGAATACACACAACCACTGCACAAAGACAAAATTATGCACACACAATATGCTTAAAGAAAAAAAAAATAAAGAAAAACTATACAAGACCTAAACATATATAAAATGCATGAATGCATGACCATCAATTTATACCATAAGTACCATGTTTGGTCTGCTCCTCCTTCCTCATCCACACTTGTCTCACTTTTGGATGATTCACCTTGTCAACCTTCTGGTTAGTAGTCAATTGGTCTAACTTCATATTGATCATCTCATTTTGTTTGGTCAAGACCATGACTTGGCTCCACAAGTTCTGATGTCTTTTTCTTGAGTAGGGCTTTTCCATTCTCTTGGGATGACCCCTAAGCTCAAAACAGTTTGGTCGAATGTGACCAATCTTACCACAATTATGACATACATGGTTTGCCTTGTAAACTTTTTATCTCATGAAGGGTGAGAAATACCTAGGAGCATTTACAAAATTTTTACCATTTTTAATAGGATAAGCATTCCTACCTTTGGAGAGAGCAGGAGCATGAACAGATTGATTCCTTAACATAAAGCAATCTGGTCTTACATGCCCAACCTTCCCACAGTGATGACACATAGGGCTTGTGTTGTGAGCACCTTGTCTCTTGGGAGGTGGGATAGACTTTTGCACATGAAGGGTTTTCTTACCCTTTTCAGATGGTTGAGCTTTGTTATTCTCATTCGATGCAGGAACAAACACAATTTTTCCCACATTTTTACAGGAAGTTTTTTAAGTTGATGCCATATCAGATTTCCCTTCCACATATCCTATACCTCTCTTGTCACCAGAGGACTTTCCTGAGTTTACGATATTGTCAAGCTTTTGCTTTCCAGTAGAAAGGTTTTTCAGTTTGTCGTTTAACAAAATCAACCCACTTTCTTGCAATTTTACTTTATCCTCAAGTGACACATTTCTCTTTTGCAACTGGTCGGTTAGACACATGATTTCATTAAATTGACCTTGAAGATCCTCATTTTCTCTTTTGTAAATATCTATATTCTCAATATGTACTTTATTGAGTTTCCTCAATTTTACACATTTCTTGTACATCTTCTCATAGATTTCCTGTAACTCATCTTCATCCCCGGATTCACTTCCGGATGTACTCTTATTTTCAGACATTGATTCACTTCTGTGACTTTGGCCACCGATAGAAGAAGTGAATGCCATGTAATTAAATTTTTTTTTTTTGGAGAATGACTCTCTGATGAATCACTTGTCTCAGAACCATCTTCACTCAAGTAAACACCATTTGTTTTCCCTTTGCCTTTTTTGTAATTTGCACACTCAAGGCGAACATGTCCAAAGGCATGACATTCATGACACTATATCTTGTCTTTGGTAGCTCTAGTATATTGTTTTGAGCTCCTTTCCTTATTTCCTGAACTGGAATTTCCGTTGACTCTCTCAAACTTTTTCTTCTTGTGTCTCTAGTTCTTTCTATTTCTTGACACAAACATTTTCTTGAATTTTTTAGCATAAAAAGCTACTTCTCTGTCACTCATAACCAACTCATCAGATGACTCATCGGAAGACTCTCTAATAGTGTTGAGGGCTATGGACTTATTTTTCTTATCCACAGAAAGAGTATGTTCATAGGTTTGTAGAGAGTCCACCAGCTCTTCAATCCTCATATTGTCCAGATCTTTACTTTCTTCAATGGCAGTGACTTTTGGATGGAATCTCTCAGGAAAAGATCTGAGAAATTTTCTCACAATTCTATTTTCTGAAAGTTTGTCCCCTAAATTAAAGCGATAGTTGACAATATCATTCAGTTTTGCATAAAAGATATCAAAAGATTCATCATCCCTCATTCTAAGTTCTTCAAAGTTGGTAGTCAACATTTGAAATTTAGAGTTCTTCATAGCCTTGGTACCTTCATGAGTAATTTCAAGAATGTCTCATGCTTCTTTGCAAATTTCACACATGAAGATTCGCTTGAACTCCTCCTGGGACACGACCATTAAAATCGCATTTAGGCCTTTACTATTCCAATTACATTCGTTGACTTTATCCTTAGAATATTCCTCCACATTTCTGGGAATTTCAACTCCATCAACAATTGTAACTGGTTGTTTCCAACCACTTGTCAGGGAAACCCACACTCGTTCATCAATAGATTTTAGGAAAGCTCTCATTCGAACTTTTCAATAAGCATAGTTACTACCATCAAAATATGGTGGCGATGTGAGTGATTGAGACCTATCCATTTTAACCACTACAGCAGGATCACACTTAGGAACTAAATCTTAGTAGAGTGAATCTACTCTGATACCAATTAAAAAAGCAGTGGTTCAATCCTACACAACACTTAGAGGGGGCGAATAGGTGTGGTCTAATAAAAAATATTGACAAGCAAGCAAATAAATAATGAAACACATCACACAAATAATCAAGACAGAGATTTGGTCACGAAGTGGAAACTCATTTGAAGAACCTCTTCAAAATCTAAAACCACTCCGGGTGTAAGACACCACCTCAAATCCACTGTAGAAAATAAGTTTGTTACAATCAATTTAGTGACACTCACAAAACCTTTTAAGTTCTTAAACTTGGTCTGCAACACCACAAGTGACCCACTCGATCTCTACACACATGTAGTGCCGGAATTCTGACATTTCTATAGCATCCCACGAGAACCTCTCGATCTCTGCAGCAACAGTAGCTCTGGAAACCTTCCGGCTAATGAATATGTCCACTTCGATGGACTTGTATGAGGTTTGATCTTGATTGTAGTGTGGTAGAGATATGATTGTCCAAGAGAGATTCACAATGTGAAAAAAAAAGGTTCTCTCAATGGCTCTTGGAAGCACTAGGATTTTTGCTTTGTTTTTCCATACCAAAGAACATAACAATATGTTCTATTTATAGCCCCTCTGATTCACGGCGCTCAAAATTCAGGATTTCAAGTTGTCTTGAATATTGGCTCGAGCGAGGTGTCGAGGAGAGTCAAGTGCAGGTTAACTTTCAGAACTTCATTCGAGCGTTGGGTCGAGCGAGCATCGACGGTTCACTCTATATGAGTCCGCTCGAGCGCCAGTTGAGTCTGCTCGAGCCGTATTGAGCCCACTTCAATACTTTCACGCTTCAACACTTGTACAACACCATTTTAAAGTTTTCACAAGAATATGCCAACCAACTAAAATTTTCCCTCAACAGTATTGAAAGAGAATTTTTTGATCTTAGTATGTTTTGATATACCATTTCCAGATAGTCATTATATAGATAAATTGTATATATACAACTATCCAAACCAAAACTCCTGTGCAAATTTACAAATAGTCTACGTAGATATTAATTTAGGTCTAAACTGCTTTCAAACTACACTTTTATGATTATGGTAGATGGACATCAATTTCAGCAGAGAAATCAATGGTTAAAAGGTATTCTCTTGTATGCTTATGTGCACTTGAGTTTCTTATCGTCCCAATAAAATTA
Organism: Cyclocarya paliurus; assembly: GCA_029856935.1. Classification (NCBI taxonomy): domain Eukaryota; kingdom Viridiplantae; phylum Streptophyta; class Magnoliopsida; order Fagales; family Juglandaceae; genus Cyclocarya; species Cyclocarya paliurus. The sequence goes on along the minus strand of CM056957.1, from coordinate 20,677,575 downwards.
CATATTATTTAGCAAAAATAAAAGATGAAAATTCAATAGTTAAAAGTATGGATTTTTTTTGTTTTTTATAACAGTTAAAAGTATGGACTTAAAGACTAAACAATAGTTAATAAACTGTCATAGTTCTTATAAATTATAGGGAGGCATAAGATTTATCACCTAGTATGGCATGATGATGAAGATCATAGCTAGAGGACAAGAAAAATCACAATTGGCAATATAACTGAATTAGGGTGGTTTGGATTTAGAGATGAGTTATAATGATTTGTGAATAGTAGAATAAAATATTGTTATAATATTTTATAAAAAAAAATATTGTTATAATATTATTTTTTAATATTATTATTATTTTGAGATTTGAAAAAATTAAATTATTTATTATATTTTATGTAAAAATTTAAAAAAATTATAATAATAAAATGAGATGAGTTGAAGTGAGTTTTAAATCTAAATAACCTTTTAACACAGAGCCTTCTCGTCACATTAATATCATAATGGAACACTTACAGCAACAGTCCAAAACCGGTACTGCATGTATTGCTTTTACAGGGATATTTTGAGGTCAGTCAGGAACTGGAAGGGCGACGCCAGCAGCAAGAAGAAGAATGAGAGGAAACAATACCCGGTGGCTAAACTTCTTGGCAACGGCAAGGACAAGAAGAAGGCAGAGGGAGTAGTGGAAGTGTTGGGGCCTGGAGGTGGTGTAGGGATAGGGTGTGGTGCTGGAAATGGAATGGGGTTTGGGTTGGTCGGAGGGATTGGCTAGGGGGGGCTGGCCGTGGAAGGAACCATGATCTGCAGTTGGTTTTTGGGCTTGGAATCGGTTGTGGTGCTGGTGTGGGTTTTGGATTGGGTCTTACTTTGGACTCCTTAACGCAGAGCTCTTCAGATTCAGACAAGAGATCAATTTTGTATCGAGATATTGGACAAGTTTTCAAACATGAAGGTACTTTATCTTCAACCCGTTTCTCTTATTATTATTATTATTATTATTATTATTATTATTGGGTAGTCATCATGATCAACATTTGATTTCTTTAAGAATTTGTGAAAGGCATTGAAATATGAATACTCTTAAGAAAATGATAGGTACGCCTTAGAATTTGTCTTTGTTTATTTTTTTAATATTATGTTTTTCATTTTTTTGTATTTTTTTTAAATACATAAAAATAATGCTTTCAAAAATAAAATAGAGATAGTCGATGCACTCACCGTGTGAGAGGATTTGAGAGCGAGAGAGAGTCAGAAACCCCAAATGCACGAGCACGAGCACGAGCAAGTCTTTCTTTTACTCCTAATTTTTGGTGCATCAGTAATGGATCATGCAAAAAACAGAGCAATTGGAGAAAAATCAATATATTTTTCATCGTTTAATATTTTTTTCAATAAAACATTCCTTATTTTTTCTCTAAAATGTTGATTTTATTTTTTAAAAAGAAAACCCCTTGTTGCATCTTGTGATTATCATAGTGTAAGCACGTGAATGTTGTGTATGGACTATGATACGAGATTTGATCTCCATGTCTGCTATAAACAACTGTTCTTCATTCTCATTACTCATTGCTTTTTCTTTTACACCCTACAAGAAACAAATAATGACAATTTGAAATTGCAAAAAAGATTATTATTTTTTTATTAAGAAGAATTCATTTTTTTTTTCTTTTGTGGATTAGTGATGGGACCAGATCTCATTAATTTTGATAAGATACTATCAATTTATATATATATATATATATGTATATGTATTGCTGCTCATTTTTCAGATTCTATAAAGATCTCATGTAAACCTTCCTATTCCAATTTATTGTGGGGGCAGTTCTTTCATTTTGTGAGTCTCTCTTTTTTCATCCTAAAAACGAGTACACAAAACTTAGAATTATGCTGGGGCAAGGAAAATTTTGAGAATGCATCAAAAATCTTTTCGAAAGGCCTTCAGGTGTGTTTTTTACCATATTTTGTAAAAATAGATAGAAATATTTGTATAAAAGTTTTTGAAAATAAATAAATAAGTTTGAAAAGTTGTTTGAATAAAATAGTTTTGAGAGTAATATTTTTTTTGCAAGTCATTTTTCTGTGTTTCTTACTTTTCAATAAAACGTCCACAAATAATTTGATTTACTTTTTCAGAAGATAAATTAAGATTTAAAGAAGCCTATTGATTTTTTTTTTTCTAATTTCGAAATATTTTCTTTGGAAGTGCCAAAACATTACAAATATAATACTTGACAATTGGAGAGTGTTAAACTTGAAGATGGTTCTCTTTCTAGGTACATAAAACATGCCAAAATCCCCATACGTAAAGTTCAAAATTTAAAGAGTTACCTTTCCCTTTTTTCAAACAAGCATGGCTTCATGGATTCACTTGTTTAAGGGATGAGCCTGAGAGACCGCCCCTATCCTATGACCAACATGACCCAAGTAGCCTTTCTGATGAACACCATCAGTACCAAATAAAAAAATAAGTTCCTCCAAAAGCAGAAAAATGGGTGAACAAAACCAGTAAGGGAGAGGCCCTACACCAACTATATAATCTTAGACATACAACTATTTCCACAATGTGATAATACATGAACTGTTACAATCCGTGATAAATGTCATGGTGCCAGTAGCACTGATCAGACATCATTCAAAATAATAAGGGAGAGGCCCTACACCAGCTATATATAGCAACTTGGTTAAGTTTCCAGATTAAACATAGTCATGTCCACAAGTTCTTGGAAGGAGAATGGAATCCATCTGACTCATACAACATAAATCTGCAATAATACCTTCCTAATTGGCCTCATACATCATGGTTACTCTCCTTGCTTTCTGAGAGAGAACCAGTGCCTGCAGCAGTACTGGCGAAGTTCGCACCATCACATTCTTGGGCTGTGCATTCTGTAGAATTCTTGCCAAGGTTGTATGGTGCTGCATTCATTGCCCTGCATGCATGAAGAAAGGCCTCAAATCGAAAACAGCTTTACAGCTTTCTAATAGCCGTGATATTACTTGATACGAAGCAGACTGCTGAATTATAAGTATTTTTTCAGGACACAAATCCAATTGAACGTATAAATTTTAAAATAATGTATCAAGATGGCCCCTTCAAATAGGTAGACAGAAAGCTCAATCATATGTGCTAACTTTCATTAAGAAGGTCCTAAATTACTCTCCAAAGGTTCTCACGAGTTATGAGAGAGAGAAGTTGAACCCTAACTGACCTTTCCTTCCGCTTCTCCAAAAATCGAGCCAACGATGCTTTACGTGCCTGTGGAACAGCTGCATGGAAAATAGAATATCATTCCTATGAAGTGGTGCAAGATTCTAAATCTAATAGGTATCATTAATCTTCATGATGGGACACGTATATTGACAGCTTCAGGATTGAGATAATGATGCATGCGGAAAATTAAAGCCTCTTTCTCACTCTCTCTCATAGCAAAGGAGGCTTGAGAATCAATCACAGTTTTTACATGTGAAATTGTTCATGTCAATTACAATATGTCCATGAATAACCGCAATAAACTTCAGTATGCTCAACAAAAGGTTGCAGCAGAACAAGGTTCACAGTTTTGTTGGCAAATATGTCAATTCTTACCGGATGGAAACATAGGGGCTACAGTAACAGAACCCACAACATTAGCTTTCTGAGGCTCCACTTTGCTAACAGGAGTTATTGAAACTCCAGTGGTTTTAGCTGCCATCAATTCATCATTGCTAGTGGAACCACTTAGTGACTGGGCACCAGTATGCGAAGAAACAGATAAAGGGCTTGAAAGACCTGAGCAAGGCTGTGTGTTTATGGGCTGGTTCAAAGGAACACCATCACCAACTGCCAATTTTGAGCTGGGTGCCTGAACTTGAGCTTTTGGATGGGCTGTATTAAAAGTTATAGAAGACCCATTCCCAGCCAGAAACATCATAGCTTGAACCTGGAAAATATGTCTCAATTTAAGCTCACCTATTACCCAAGAGGAAGTTGATAAACAGCACTGTTTATGTTCTGAGTGTGCGTGTAGTCCTCTGTTTGTGTGTGTGTGTGTGAGAGAGAGAGAGAGAGAGGGGTGTTTCACCTTCTCAGGCGTTATGTCATCATAGACATGCACAGCACCTGCATAAAAGATGGTCAATTGAGCAGGAGACCCAGAAGCCTTTACACCGTTCCTACAAGAGATGTTTTATGTAAGACATTCAATCCCACAAAAAAATTAAGTTGTGAGAGAAAATAGTTCAGCGATTTAAGGAAAATTTTTTAAAAACGAAAAATAAACTACCATGGCTCAGTTGTCCCAGCAATAGAAGCAACAATGGGAATACTTGAATGTGGAGCTGTAACCGGAATTCCACCCAGTACCGGTTGCTTCACAGTAGTGCCAACCAAATTCTGACCAGAAGCAAAATGATTCTTGAAGAAAGGGTTAACCGGAACTGAAATTGCTTGGTTTGCAACAGAAAACATCTTCACATCATGAGGACGGTGCACCAAATGCACATCATGTTACACAGGATAAGAAGTCAGGGAAAAATGAGTGCCACCTTGCCTATCGTGATTGAGGAACTTCTATATGATAAAATAAAATAAATATAAAAAAAAATGTGGGGAAGGGTAGTAAAATATTAGTTGAGACTTGAAGAAAACGATATGATGTTGATAACCAACCAATGAGGTGCTTTAACAGAATTCGAAAGATTCTTTTTTTCCTTTTCTTTTTCTGTACGTAAGAAAATTGAATTTTTCTGAAATGTTATTTATGCAAAAATAAAGTACAATGATTTCTGTTCTGTCTAATTCTCAAACAATCCCTAAAAAATGCTCAAGAATATATTAAATAAGAAATGAATAATACCAAACCTGAATTTCACCCACAGACCGCTTTTTGCTGGTATCAAAAGCATCTGTAGTGGAGATATTCGTAAATCCAGATGACATGAGAGCATCAGTCTTGAAAGACATCAAACGAGAAAGGGCAGAGACCTTGTTTGAGAATTGCCATTGTACACCTGCACATTCGGTAAATCCCACAGACCCTCAGAAAATTATCAACAATTTTCAGCTAGATACACTACAGTCTATATACCTTCCACTTTATAACAATACAGACATGAGAAGAAAGCAAAAGGGGAAAAAAAGAAAAAAGAAAAAATAAATTAGATCACTTCGAAGAGCGTGATTTCCTTTTCTTTTCACTTTTTGGGCTGATTGCAGAGATAATCTGGAACACTAGAGTCACAAACAAAAACGTTATACGGGTATTCCTTCTGGGTCTATATCCACAAACAGCTTAAAAAGTTAAATTAACAAGATTCATTAGGATTCACAAAATTATAACTAGTACTCGGTTGGATATTTTGAGAAACTTTTTTACATGTTGTCCCCCCAAATAATTCCAAACTCGAAATATTAAACTTTTGTGGAACCCAATTAAATGAAAAATATTCTGGAAGGAAAAAGAAAAAGAAAAAGAAAAATGTTTTGAACGCTATGTGATATTCAGAGAAAGAATTTTGAATCAAAAACAAAAAGGGCACTTCTTTCTCTGAAAATGGGTCGGCCTTGAAAAGCATTTAATTTTCTTTCAGATGTTCAATTTTTAATAGTCATGCATATAAATTTACCAGCTAGAATGAATTATATAGACATGCAGAAGTAATGAAAACTATTCAATATTCCATTGACATAAGCATATAATAAGAACATACCCGGGTCTTTGCACCCATCATTGTGAATCTCCTCCTTCACCACTGCCAAGGATTCTTTCGAGCTCAAGCCCAAGAAATCTCTCTCCATATCGGACCACAAAAACCAGAAAAAAAAAATTCCTGAAAAGGAAAAACCCACCTGAAAAAAGCTAATATCTACTTTACTCACCCACCAAATCCCTCCTTGCTCACATGAACTCGGAGAGAAAGATGAGAGGCAAGGCCAGAAAAAGCTTCAAGACACAACAAAAGCCAGAGAAAGAGAGAGAGAAAGAGAGTGAAAGATATATTAATTCGCGTGCTGTGATGGAGTAGTTTTTATGAAATCTTCACCGTTCCTTGACGCACTCTTATCAGCAGGTGGTTGAGTTACCTATATATCCGGTTGGATGACCGGTTGGTCCGGTTTTGTACCACGTGCGTGAAACTTTTATTCACACGTTACCATACGTGCAATGATTTGTAAAAAGTTTCAGCTCCATGCAAATCTTTTTTAATTTCACCTTAAAAAAATATAAAAGATTATTTTTTATAAAATTTATCTATTTAAAATTTATATTTAATATTATTCTTATCACCCATCACTTGGTAGTACCAAAGTTCTGTACTGCAAGGTACTCAATTTCTGACAAGTGTGCCAAGGACGTGACGAGTTCGTCTCGTGAATCAAATAGGCCGCCCAGCATTAAAAATTAATTTAAAATGCCTTGTAATTACTCGTTTATTTTCTCTCGACATTTTGTACGGTTCAGACAGAGATAAGGTCGTAATAGAGATTCCTTCCTTATATTCAATTTTTAAATTATTAAAAAATCACAATCATAAGTCACATCAGTATAAAAAGAAATCATTCAAAGAAATAAATATTTAAAAAATAAAATAAAGTTACGAATTAAAAAAATATTAAAATTGTTATAAAAAAATTAAAAATTAAAATTATACTCTCATTCCTACGTCATATTATACATGATTTTTTTTTAATTTTTTTATCATATGTTTAGTATATTTATGATGAGAAGAACAATTATTTTTTAGATGAGTAGAAGGGTTTAAAAAATAAAGACAAAGAATTAAAGAGTTATACCATTAAATAAGACAAAATAAGATTCATAAAATTATATTTTTAAAAATATATAGTTAACTTATAATTTAAAAACAAGAAAAATATATTTAGACAAAAATTAATAATAATTGAGGGGCAACCCCTGCTCATTCATTAGATATAGATAAATTCATAGACATTTAAAGCTTTATAATATTCTTTGCTTCTTAAGATTTTTAAAAAAAGATCTTCTTAGTTAAGTTGCGTTTACATGTTGAGATGATTTAAGATGATTTGAATTGATCTGTGAATAGTAATATTTTGTAAATCTCATTAAGACGTGTTTAAATGTAAATAAATCAAAATATATATTTGAATGTATAGAATAGGTTGAGATGAATTTAACATTTTTATGAAAAATTAAAAATTAAAAAATAATAAATTTTATCTATAGTTGGTTTAGAATGACGTATAGGGCTTAAATAAGCTCCTAAATGCTTTATATATAATTAAAAGAAACGTGGGAACAAAGAAAATATGAACCCCAAAAGGTAAACAAAAAGCAGTTAGAAGAAGAACAAAAGCAAAATGAAGTGGTAAAGTCTTCTCTACATTGTTAAACGAGGTTTGGATTGAAATTTTGAAGGTACATGTGTCAATAGAAGAATTTCTTTTCTTTTCTTTTTTTCTTTTTTACAAAGAAGCCTGAGTGCAAATTATAATCACCTTTGATAATTCAAAAATAAGCAAATTAAAACGACCCATAACGATTTGGAATGTTAAATTAGCCGTCTTATGGTCCTTTTTTTGACGCTTGATCAATCAAGAAAGTTATGAACCAAAACATTTTGAATCCTTTTTAACTCGTTCCACCATAGTTGGAAGAGTTAATATTGGAAGAGTAGTTTTATATACAGTCTTAATATATGAAATGACCATCTTATCTCCATTTTAAAGCATGAATTGACTAAATTACCCTACCTTCTCTACAACCTAAATTTGAAGCAAATCGCACCCAATTTTGCCCTCTAGGTTTTTCCCTCTACCGTGCATGCCCCTCGACTTGAATGACTCTCTCCTCCAACATCGATGACCACCCTCAATCCACCATCGACGGAACGGTCTTCTCCACCATCGACTGCCGATAACCTCCTTGGTAATTTTTCCTTGTCGAAGACGACTCTCATTCTCTACTTGCAATGGATTTTCTAGCTCTATCAATATTTGTAGTTCACATTGATTTCTTTGCTTGCAATGGATTTTCTGGATTAATATTTGTAGTTGCACACTGATTTCTCTGCTTTCCACCCCTTAAGACGAAGAATAATATTACTCTGGTAAATATGTAGAGAAGTGGACGAGTTTAAGGTTTTGGGTCAATTCAAAATATTAAGATTTCGTCCCAACACTAAGAGGTTTTGGATTTAATACCGATTGTGTTTGTAGAGAGGCCTCAGGCCAATTCAAACATTCTTTCAGTTTTTGTGATTTACAGAGTTGGGTTCAAACCATATTAGAAAGAGATCAGAATGATCACCTTTTGTTGCAAATCAAGTAATGTTTGCATCAAATGGACATGTTTTCTCTCACACTAGTTTAAACAATTCATATAAATTAAAAATAAAAAATGGGCCAAAGACCACGGGACTCTTAAATGCCAACATTGAGTACAAAGACTCGAGGTTCAAAGGAAAGGGATGCGTAAGACATCAACGACAAGTATAAAAAACAAGCCACTAGCAGAGTAAAAAGAAAGAGCCTCATGAAATCAAAGCAAAGTGTAACATAATAAAAAGCCAAAACCGGCTAAGTGTCCCAACATGCATAAGTACAAAAGGCAAGTACAAAAATATTTGTATTGTTTACAAAAGACTAGAACTAGGACCGCTAGAAGGTGGAGGTGGACAAGGACTGTCAAAGGCATCAGGCATGGTGTCCCAGCCAAAGGCATCAACAAACTGACGCGAGACTTCATCAGGTTTAAGCATCTCTAAATCTAAATGCCTCAAGTCAGTACGAAGATTGACCAACAAGTGCGATCTAAGCCGTACCAGTTGAGGATCCCTAACCCCATACCCATTACCAAAATCACGATCCCTGACGCCACGCACCTATGCCAGCTGAGGATGAAGGTAGGCAAGTTCTTCCCTCACAGCCGCCAAGTCAAACTCCAACATCTTTACCAGTTGGATCTTTTCCTTCAATCAGACATCCTTATGGAGAAGCATTTCTTTAAGCTTCTTTGTTGTCCATCTGTGTTGCCGCGAACTTTCTTATATTCCTCATGCAATTTGGTTAGTGCCTCTAAAGTGTCGCACGCCTCAGAGAGGTCAAGATTAACTTGTCATTTGCTCTCCTCTAAGCCTGCCAACACGTCCCCAAGTTCAGTGCAGCGCCGCTGAGAACTAGACAACTCCTGGTGGACAGAATTAGCTCCTCTTGGAGGGCAGAGAGCTCAAAGTGAGCACGACCCCGCTCTGACTCTAACTCCTCCCAGGCAAGGGAAAATTGAGTTCTAGCGGAATCACACTCTGGCTCTAGCAGTCCCAACGAGATGTTGTCCTAGACCTTCACCTGCGTGGCTCAACGGAGTTCATCACGAAGGTGAAAAACCTTGTCATGAAGAATGTCCAACTCACCTGCCAGAGAGTGTGTGTAGCCATCCGCTTGCTCGAGTAGGATCCCCAACTCTGCCTTCTCACCCTTCCATCTCTCAAATTTCCTCTTAGCGTAGAAAGAAAAGACACGCCTAGAGCAAACTTCATGTCCAAGTCAGCATGATCTACCATGATCCAGGCTGCTATATCGTCGACACCCTACAAATATAAAATCTAAGAAAGTTATACAATCATTTTGGAAAAATGACGGAGGGAAGTGAGAGAAGCAGACTAGAGGAGGAGGAGGAGGCTGCTAGTCCTCCTCCAGCAGGACTAGAGGAGGTGGAAGCACCTCCCTGCACTTCCTCATCATACCTCACCTCAGACCCATAGTGAGGACCGAGGGCGAAAGCCTCATGAGACGACACCACTTAGTCCACTATAATCCTAGGGGCCTTGCCCAAATCTCGCGAATAACATTGGTGTAATCAAGCTCAACATCTCCCAAACTAATGTCCTCACTTACAAGACCGACCAGAGGAACACCCTCCTCTAAGGGAAACGATTTGGCGTCATCCCCAAAGGAGGAGAAAAATGAGAGATGATAGAAAAAATGGTCGCCGCCAACCCCCAGGTCAAGTGGAGGAGTTTGTCCCCCAGAGATGGTTGTGGACAGAGAGTGGGGAGTTCAACTTTTACCTTCACTCCCTTCTTCATGTTCTTCAAAAATAGGAGTATCGCCACCTTTCTCTCTGCCCTGGACATCATCTTTGCCTATGGCACCACCTTCGCTTAGGGAGGGATAAACCTCACATTATGAATATAGGTGAGATGGTGATTATATAATTTCGATACATCGTGGATAAGCCTTATAATGACTAAGCATTGTGCAAAGTCAATCAATTTATAGTTCTCATCCAATATTCTCCATGACTATATATAGGGACAACAGGTAACCTTCGAATCATCTGATTAAGTATTCTTGAATTATTATCTCTCACTTATTACTGACTTAAGCATTGAAGGTGTCATAGGCATACTGTGCCGCTCACTTAACAATTTGCAGGTCAACGATCACTACTGATGGTGGGACACATCCTTTACAATAGTAATATTAAAAAATTATAATTTAGATAGGAAAAGAGTATCTCTCAATAGTAGAGTTAATAAGGGTACTTGATAAGTCACTGAGATCAACTTTGTTGAATGTGAGTTTGGTTCAATTTGTTTAATAAATGAGTCATTTGTTAATATAAAATTATGATACATTATTAAATGATACGTCTCATATAAACTCGGTTTGATTCATATAAACTCGAATAACTAAGTATTTATTGTTTTTATAGTATAATGTCTATATTTATGATGAAAATACTTGTGATATTTAAAGAAATTAGAGGAAATTATATTTTTAATATCAAATAATTACTTGATTCTTTATGAACATAATCATTAATATATTATGCATATATATAAAATTTATTAAAGTATTAGTAAAAGGTCAAAACTTGGTAAAATTAAAAAATACAGTATAAATAATAAATTTTATCAATAAAATAGTTCACGATCATAAGTTGTAACACACCCTTCCCGTAGGCTAGGAGTGTCACGTGTTTTTCATAAAATGATCCGGCAAGAGATATCATATTTAATAAAAAATAATTTAGGATTTATTTCATAAAAATTTGTCTGATAAATCTGTCTTCCAAAAATATCAATGAATAAATTGAATAAAAGTCATGTCATAAAAGTAATTTTTCATTCTAAGATGTCTGAAACTAAATCAACTGCTCCTTCTAATCCTGGCCTGCCTGCTCGTAATCATCATCCTCACTTGGGTGGTTAAAAACATGAAAACAAACTAAAATAAGTCGAATGCTCAGTAATAAATCCATCACAACGTTAACATACTAAATATAAGGTTTTTATAAAAATTTTCATGCTGAGAACTTAAAATTCATGACTGTTCATACTGATATTTATGCTATGCATGACTGATTTATCTGAATTAACTGACTGATCTAACTTAACTGACTGATTTGATTTAACTGACTGTTCTGACTGGCCAACACACTTAACCCTGTGTCCGAGGTTGTGCACCAGCCCCACGTTCTGCTGCAGCAATGGGAGCCGCTAATAGTATTCTGGCATACTATGGTGGATCACGCTTAAGTCTGTGGCTTGCACATCCACCATGATCTGAACTGCATTGGTACCATGCATCTGAATGGCCATCTGATTAACTGATCTGATCTTATTTTGCACTTGAACTTAAGATAGCTTACGTGTCTTATACACATGAGATACATGATATAATACATACATAATTATAATTTCTAAACTTGAACATGATGCGGAATGACATGATCATATGCTATGCTGGATGACATGTTTGAATATGGCATCAGTGGTGCATAAACAATAGATGTCAATGAACTAGCTGGAATAATACTTAAATATAATCTGAACTGTGATGATCTTAATCTGTGATCAAATTACTTACCTCGCTACGCTTCTTCTTGTATCCTACTTCGTAGCTCGTCACCTATACGCAAATTAACTATCACTAAATCTGTCTAAAAACAACATATACTAATAACCTATTTAATTAAATTCATATTGTAGAATATAATGAATAAAATATTCTGTTTAATATCAAATCAATGAATGTTTATATCTTAAATTATTTAAAAATACTAATAGCATATTCTTACTTAATAAAAATCAAAATTTAGAAAATAGTCAAATAAATCTTTTGTTTAACACCATAATCAATAAATCTTGATATTTTAAATTTCTTAAAAAATACTAATAACATATTATACTTTATTAAAACACTTGGGCTATTTTAAATAAGTCATAAAATTCAATTTTTAAAATAGTTTTCCTTCCTTAACATAATTATTTAATCTTATAAGAAATCTAATATTATTTTAATACTCTTAACATATTTCTTTATTTTAAAAATTTACAACTTCAAAAGCATAAATATATCAAAATCTATTATAAAAACATTAGAGGTTCATTTCATACCATAGATTTAAAGTATTTAAAAATAAACGATTAAACACTTGCTATTTACTATTGAAATATTAACTAAAATATTAGACTCAAAAGTATATTTTAAAATATATTTCAAATTTTGCCAACACTATCTTATAAAATGGACATTTGACTAATATATTTATTTAAGTAAAAACTCACATTTAAAATATTAAGCCCAACTCAACTTCAAATAAAATGATTTAATAATATCCATAATTAACATATACTTAAATGTAAATTTATAAATGTAATTTAAAACGATCCTCCAATATACCAGATTAAAAAGAAAGGGTATAAAAGTAATTATGGTATTTAGTAGAGGGGCTTTTTGGAAAGTCTGATACACTAGGAGAATAACCCACGGGAAGACTTGTCAACTAGCATAAACTTTCAATAAAGTAAAACAAATAAAAGGCATGATCTATGCTGGGGAAAGAAGGTCGTGCGAGATAAAACAGAGGGCTCACCGAGGGGGTAAGCGACGGGATGGGCTGTGGCGGCTTTGGGTGGCCGAGAGTGAGGCGACGCTGCTGGGCTCCTGGGCTGGGTGGTGCGACGCCGTGAGAGGGAGAGAGTTTAGAGAGAGAGTTCTGTTGCTGAAACAACCGAGAAAGAGAGAGAAGGTTGGACGGCAGTGAGCTTATCGGAAGGAAGTGGGCTCGACGGGGTATAATCGGCCGACAGTTCTGTGGGGTCTTGACAGGGAGGAACTCGGTGGTGGTGGTGGTTCGCTGGGGCTCACGCTGGGGAGCTTGGGCAGCTCTGTTTTTGGTATAGAAAACAGAGTATTCCAAGAGGTTGGGGATGATTAACAACTAGCGGTGCGGCGGGGCTGCTTCATGGTGGCTCTCGGTTTGGTTGCTGGTGATGCAACCGGTACTTGGCAGCTTACCGAGGTGCAGGGGTTGTGGCTACGCTGGGTTCTCAGTTGGACGTGCGGCTTTCGCAGTGCACTGATCGTGCATGGATGTTGCTTGCTGTAGCGACGTGATGCTTTGGCTGGTGGTGCGAAGTGAGGTCACGGTGGCGGAACACTCTTCACAGTGACGTGCCCGGTTGTGCATGGTCTAGACGAGTGAAGCGACTACGGGGGAGTGGCTCTCGGCCTTTCATGGAGGGGATGACTGAGTGAAGGTTCATGGTCGAGGGAGGCTGAGTGTGGGCTGGGAAGGTCTGCGGCGTGAGGTTTTCTTCATATATGAGATCTAGCCGTGTGTGAATATATATATATATATATATATAAGCATGGAGGAAAACCCTAGAGAAAACAAATGGAAGACAGTATGTGCAAGGGGCTGTGCATGAATGGGTATAAATAAACGTAGTGACGTGCATGCGTGACTAACGGAGAGAGACGTGCATGGCTTGAGAAACCGATCTTAAATTGAGTTGGTATGGTTTAGGATAGAATAATAATCCTATAAAATGTGATAATAATAATAATAATAATAATAATAATATTTATAGAAAAATACATAAAACGTATCTATGGCCTAATCTTAGGATCGGGTTGTTACATAAGTAAACTCAAACTCGCTTGAATATCAATCGCACTATTTGTGAATAAAAAGTCCAACTTAATGAAAAACTCGAAATCGATTTAATATTCGGATAAAGGTAAAACAAATCAGGCTTGACCACCAATCGACGCTTGAATTTGGATGCTTTAAACCCTTACTCAATGACCGAGCCAATAATTATTTCTGGAGGGGGCGAGCCAAGTTTAAAATGTAACAAGATAATTTATTTGTTCCCTTTCTATAAGGGGATTTCCTCATCACTTTATAAGCCTATTGGATGCTCGGTCGAGAATAATGTAATTAGCCTCGATACCCGAACGAAAGGAATTGACGGGATAACTGTAAGGAGATTTCCCCCTCACTTCTTAAGCCCACTGGACACTTGGCCGAGAGTAATGTGTTTCACCCCGATACCAGGCCCCAGGGTCTAAACTTGCCCACGAAGTAAGTCGTCTGCAAGAAAAAGTAAACAATGATGGTTGATAGGACGAACATGCCTGACACCACTCGGTTGCACCCCGCTCATGGGGACTCATATAAGGCAGAATGAGAAAGATGGTGAACCTTTAATCTTCTGACATAGGAACATCGACAGACCGTTAAAGATATCAGCAGAGTAAAGAAAATCGAAAAATCACGCCGCATTAATTACATTACTACCCGAGCTATATGCCACATTAATGACGTCGTTGCAAAGATAAGCCGCATTAGAAGACTTTGACAAAAGGAACAGTAAAAAGGACATGGACTCCACGGGGGCAAGCATTATCTATCCCCTCCCAGACTCCCGATATAAATAGCAATTTCTAAGTACAAAAAACTCTCTGGTCTTTAGACTCTTTCATTATTTACAAACTTTCAAAATACTTTACTAAAATTAGCATCGGAGACTCCTCGGCCCTAAGGTTGCCCTCTCCCAGTTTCTTTCTTTTTTGCTTTTGCTAGTCCAACTTTGAAGACCTGAGCTGCTAGAACCTGACCCAAAGACATACGAAACACGACGTTAACACTTTTTATACGCTTTCTTTCTGGTTATATAATAAAATATGATAGAAAAATTCAAAATAGACCTAAAAAACATTTAAGAATATTTGTATTATAAAAAGTACCAAGATCAATATATTATTGAAATAATGTAGAGAGAGACACGTACACAAAAAGAAGCGATATAGACTGTTTAAAATTGTAGTTTAGACTCGTTCAAAAAAATAAAATCAAGTATTGAATCTAAATTAAAGAAAGGATATAGACTGTTTAAAATTGTAGTTTAGGCTCTGTTTGGATAGTGAAAGTGTTCATCTCTTCTCATCTCATCATTACAAGTTTCTCAAATTTCTATACAAAATATAATAAATAATTCAAAATTTTCAATTCTCAAAATAATAATAATATTAAAAATAATAATATTCTAATAATATTTTATTTAACTTTCAACTTTCATCTCAACTCACTATCTAAATAGTATCTAAATCTTTTGCCAAAGACTCATTCTTCATTTTGTTGCAAAGTCTTATTTTAATAATCTTCATAGTTGAAAATGCTTGTTCGCTAATCGCAATCAATAAGATCATATGCCTTTGAATTCTCCATCTCTATTAATCCTTGACATAAATTCGCAATGGAAGACAATTTCTGTAACTTTGAATTAGCAAGCACAATAACTTCAAAATACTTAATTAAAATCTCAAATTAGTTTTTACATTCTTAAAAAAATCAAAAGGATAAATAATTGGTTTATTGAATCAAGATAATTGTGGAGAGGGGGCATCACAACATCAAATAGATCACATTTCTATTTTATATTTTTTAAACAAAAAAATCCTCATTTGATTTCATCCAAATCAAGGAATACAAGCAATCTCATTAATAACAAGACTTTGAATTTCAATAGGTCCATCTTCTATCCAGCATTTTTCTGCTTCATGTTGCAGAGCCAGTTTTGCTAAAGAGTCAGCCACTTTGTTGCTTTCTCTATAGACAAATTGATTGCTCGAATATGGTCTTCTTTGGAATATAACTTTAATATCTTGAATAATTTTGGCTGTCCATAATCTACTTGCTTCTCTTGTCTTTAATGCCTTAATCAGTGCTTAGGAATCACTTTCATAAATAACATTCTTAATCAATGCTTTCCTTAGAAACTGTTTAATTGCTCCCGGAACATTCGACTTCCAAATTTTGCGCAATTTTCATTTTGTACGTTTGCATTTTACGATTCCCCTTGATTGGATATTTTCATATTATTTGCTACATGGTATGCACTCCTGACAAAAAATTTCTCATTCTTTGTATGGCCAAGATGATTTTATCCTCGACCCTTATTTTGCTGAGAGGAATATTACAAATTTGTACAGCTTCGTTTTTTTTTTTTTGATCAAATATTGAGTAAATCAATTCTTCATTCCAGCACATAAACTCCCCAAAGTCAAGTTCACCAACTTTTGAATCAGTACCCAGAATTTTAGGAGGGGATTGTATCTAGAAAGTTGTCAGTTTAGGCGGCCATTTATGCTAAATGATATTGTGATTTTTTTAAAAATATTTAAAAAGATTAAAAAAATACAAGAAAAAAAAAAGAAAAAAAAAGAAAAGAAATCACCTTATCAATGGGCAGTGTCAAGACCCGCTCTCGGTGGCCCTAGCACTGCCCAGTTTTTCTGGTTGTTTTTTGTCTGAAATAATGCTAGTTGTTCCGAGGATCCCTACCAACAATGGGGTCCGATATAATTTTTTTTTACTAAATGATTAAAGAAGTATTTTTAATGATATTGTAAATTTTTTTAAAACTATTTAAGGGTAAAAAAAATGTATGAAAAAGAAAAAAACCAAATGACCTTATCGGGAGAATTAGCCGGACTCTTAGTGCAAAATCACTGTAGACTATACAGACACATCAATAATATCAACATAACATTCATTTGGGCTGCAATCATCTCATAGATTTAATAAAAATTACTTTTATTCTAATGTCTTTATACCATTATTGCTTATGTGACATAATTTGATTTGAAGGATAAATTTTAATATTTAAATTTTACAAATCAAATTTTACGATTTAAATAATCTAGATGGTATACTCTATACACCAACTTAAAAATAGAATAACTCATTAATAAATAAATAAATAAACAGTGTAACATATCTTTTGTACCAATCAAGAGTAACAATATACGCATAATTCTTTTTATAACCTTTTATATAATCATGTTTTAAAATGATAATATTTATGTAAAGTAATGTTATTTTTATGAGTTATTTTACAAAACTGTCCGCAATTTAAAATATAATTGTAAAAGGTGATGTAATCAATCATTTTCCTTCTTCTTTTATAAATATCTTAGATTCTTATGTTTCAGCTTTTTGAAGCTCTATGCTTTAATAACATATAATATAGGTGGATGAGCTCCGGTAGTTGCAAAAGTTTAAAACCATGTGCTACTAATTTATTTTTTCTTTTAAATATTTGATTAAAATAAATTATGTACACTTTATTGAAAAAAAGAAGTAGATAAATCTTAAACTATATAAAAAATAATTCTTTTAAGGTGAGCCACACTTTTTTATTTAATGAGAGCGTATAAAACTTGTACACTTTAAAATTATATATAGTATTATTATTTCATTAGAAAAATACTATTTATATTTGCAAGTTTAAATTATAAGAAAACTGATAAATTCTCCGAAATAATCTGCGTTTTTAAAAAAGCTTTGAAGACACGTAACACTACTTTTTCGTTAATAGAGGGATGTATTGTCGTTAGGGACACTACACGGATTAGTTTAATCTGAGATGACTATGACCTTTCCAGTTTGGACAAGAAATAGAATAACCCACTCAAAAAATAAACAAATAAATAAAAAATAAAAAATCAGTGTGGAGGACGTGTCCTCTACGTTGCAAATATTATAAAAATTGTAAATCAAATTTTATCATATCAACAACAAGAAAACTGTATCTCCAGGCGAGTTAGTGCACTGAAGCGCACCAATCTATCTACGTGTACCGTTTATTTAAACGATGCGTTTTAATTTGGGCAGGAATGAATTTTAGACTGATGGGAGAAGGCAAAACACCCATCTTTGAATGGGGGCACTTCCGTCGTTTCCTCTCTCTCCATTCTCCTCCATTTTGGTTCTCCTCTCCTGTCGTTCCTTCTCCCTCTCCATTCTCTGCAATTTTTTCTCCTTTCCCTTTGATACTCGTGGTCTCCTCTCCTAGTTTTTATCTACAAGTAGTGCTTGCCGTGAGGCTCTTGGACGGAGGATCTGGAAGGGAGGTAGTCCTCGATGTTGGGGCGATGCAAGTCTAGCTCGGAGCTTAACGAGGTTAGCTTCTCACTACCACTCATCTCTATGTCTTTCGAATGTGTCGAGTTTCCCAATCTCGGTGGCCGCGAATCCTTGGTGCTTTGGTCCTTTTCTTCTAGTTTTATTTGTACGAGTCATGGTTTTAATTTCTGGAAATTACAGATAATTACGAGTAGAGTATGCATGCAGCGTGAGTCGTGGGTTCGATCGTGAACCTCCGGCGTGGGTGAGCGACGGTGTCTGTTTTGGGAGGCGGGAAGAGAGAGAGAGAGAGAGAGAGAGAGAGTATTATGAGGGCAAAACCAATAATTAGAGAGAGTTAATGTGGAGACTGAGAGGCTTATCATGTAGTCTCGACAATGGTGGTTGCCGTGAGACATGGAGGTTGATTTTGGTGGCTTACGATCATGTGGATGTGGTGCAACACTAGAGATAGTGGAAGTTGGGGGTCTGTAGGTTTCCGCTTGCTTTGTTAAGGTTGCTAAAACCAAAAGCTTGTTGAGTTCTTGGTACAGGTGGTTGTGTAAGATAGTGGCTCTCGGTGGTTGGCTTTTAGAGGTGCTAGTGGACGGTGGTGGTGAAGCATCCTGTGTAAAGCTAGCTTCCACTGGTGTGGCGATGGAAGAATCACGGACGGTGTACGTGGGACGAGGCTGTGCTCTGTTTTTGTTTCTTAAAAGCAGAGGCTTCCGTGTTGTGGGTGTAGGAATGTCGTGGGTGAGGAAGACATGCGGCAGTGAAGGTTTTCTTTCTGTGGTTTTCTGCTTGGTTTGGTCGGGGTCCTACTCTGTGCACTAGTGGTCTGGTGCAGTAGACTGGCTATGGTGCTCGTTGGTTTCCAGTTGTGTGGTTTTGAGCAGCATGTGGTTGTAGGTGTAGAGATTCTGTGAAGCAACCGTGCGTGGCTGTGCAAGGAGGTGTTGGGAGGTGGTGAAACTCAGTGACTCACAGAAAATAAAGACATTTGCGTTGGGTGAGAAGAGAAACCAATACTTGGGATTAGAGGGAGAGGGCGACGTGGGGTTGTGGGGAGGTGCAGTGGTTCAACAGTGGCGATTTAACTACGGTTGCTATTTCCCGTGGGCCGTGGGAGGTGGTTTGCGGTGGTTGGCTTACGGTTTCTACAAGGGTAGTGGTGGTTGTAAAGTGTAACTTTCGCGTATTTCAATGTACAGTGGTGGCTTACGGCTTCTTCAAGACCGTCACTATCGTGTTCTTTTCATTTCTATCGTCCAATTTGTTTCAGCTCTTTGGGATTCTAACGTGTTTTGCTATTTTTTTTTAATACAACTGACAACAACTTAAAATATTAATTGGTAAGCGGTAAGCCGCTTGTACCTAGAAGAACTGATCAACAATGTACAAAGTGTGCCCATCCTCTACGTCAATTTATAGATTTAATTTTTTAACGTATATGACAAGTGAAGTAGTACTTTTAAGTCAAACTATGCAAACATATTTTAACTATGGAGAATTTATAAATTTAAAAGTCTGTGAAAGTTTGGTGGAGATGAAATGCATATGGTGAAAGGGAATTGAAGGGATAATGTCAGAATTAAATGAGTCACCTTCCATAATGTAACTCTTTTTATATTATATTCTCTAGTATTTCTTTTTCATTATATTCTACATACGCATATGAAAAAGGCAACCGGAGCACAACTCAAAAGGGAGAGTGAGTGGACTCTTTCAGAATCAAATTCAAGTTCTGAATTTCTTTTAGCTGCAGCATCCAACAGAGAGTTTGCCTTAAGCTAGGCAACCCCTCTTCATGATGGATATAGAATTCACCAGTAAACTTCCCTTCCGAGGAAAACGTGCAATTTTCTTGGTGGATTTCTTCGTTGTTCTAATTTCAAGCTCTTTTCGTTTCACCTTTCTTTGAATTTGTGCAGGACAATGACTTTGTGGAACTCAAGGGTCAGACAGCGCACCATGTTGATGCACATTTCGCCAGTTCACTTGGATGATTGGGTGGGCAGCTTAAAATACGACATTCATATAAAAGAGAAGCTGGAAAAATGTGCATCTCTTTGAATTGAACTTATCTTTTAGAGTTTTTTCTGAACTCTTAAGGTGAAAAATGAATTAAAGATCGATATAGAGCATTCCGAATGGGTTATGTAAAACTCATGTTTTTGTAAAATTTGAAGGAAATAGTTCAATATAGCCCATCCAATAGATTATATATTTTATAACTAATATCCAGTTTGTTATGGTACCATCTCTACATCTATGGAACACTATTTATACTTGTATAAATATTTAATTCATTTATCTCTCTACTTTTTACTCATTATTCATTTCTTTATCTACTTTCTACTTTTTACTTTATTTGAAATGAATAAAATATATTAAAAAGTATAATATTTAAATGATATAAAGAAAAAAATAGATAAGTTGATATATAGTATATTGTAAAAATCAATATATAAAATAAAAAAAAAGTGAGTTTTGATGATGTATTTTAAAAAATATGATAAATAATTCATTGGGATAAAATTACTCGATTGAATTTATTAAACATTATTAAATATTTAATAAATATTGTAGAGCATACTTCGTATGTCTGTTTCTGTTACTTTAAACAATAGAGTTCGAGTAAAAACTCTAAAAAAATAAAAATCCAAATTGGATTATTTTGCATTATTTGGAAAACCAGCATCATTTTAGGTGCCTTTTTTGGACTCCCCTTATTCAATCGATTATATGAAGATGCATACTCGTTCATGAACCGAACTGCACATTTATATCACAGTAGCTCAAGTAAAAAATCATGTAAAAAAATTCTTGTGGTTTTCTATTGATAAAAAAACTGGCGGACTCGAAGAAGCAATAAATTAATTGCAAAATAAATCTAGAGTTACATTGTGTATAAAAATATTATTTTTTATCCTAAAGTTTTATCATCCAAATCATACATATTTCAAGTGTTATTTATTTATTTATTATTATTATTATTCCAAATGGTTAACATATATAAATTCACTTAAAAGGTATCATGTTAGTCGGCATCATAAAGGATGATAAAATAAATCCGAAGATTAGGTTATCTCTAGTCCTTCACCTATTTTCCATGCACATTTGCACGCTTGTATATAGATATATAAAATAAAGAAAAATTTTATACACTATACTCTTATCTCACTTTCATTCCACTATGTAAAATGTGATACATTGTGTATAAAGAATTATCTAATAGTGATAAAGGATCATGTAACATACAGGTTCTAAATTAAGATTTAGAATTAAGATTATTATTATTATTATTATTAGTAATATTATATTTGAAAGATCCGTTTTGAGATGAAATTCTATTTGAGTGGGATCGCTCATATGCCTCTCACTGTATATTTCTTAGTTGGAGTAGTTTCCTAATTTGTAGCCAAATTCACGTTTCAAAACCCTAGCTTCAATCTTCTCTTTTTATTCACATTATTCCTCCCTCATGCCAATAGCAACCACGGTTAGAATCCTCCCTTAGAAAAATAAAAACTTCTCTTTTACACAATCACCATAGCCTTTCCTTTTAGCTAAATGACGCCTTCTCCTCGTCAGAAACCACCACAAAAGACGCCACCAATAAGTCTTCCTGTTAGGGACTCTGGTCAAGTCCCTAAATACTAAGTCCTTATTGGCTATGATCTCCTTTGGTTGACCGAATTCAAGTCCTTCTCTTACTTGGTTCACGATCAAAGGTGGCTACGGTGGCAATTTGGACAATGTGAAATTAAGTGTTTAGGTTAGTATGAAGTGGATGGAAGGTGGAAAATTGGCTAAGTATTGAGATCACAATGGTGAAGAGTGCACGGCACTAGAGTGAGGTAGGGTTGGCACCACTTGGATTAAGGTTAGGGTTTGGATAAGTGAGGTGGATTAGGGTTTCGGCTATGATGGGAATTAGGGTTCCCGAGAATGAGGTGGAGGCTAGGGTTTCGGTTTGCAAGGCAACTAGGGTTGCTGAATTTGAGTGGTGAGATGTTTTAGGAAAGATTCCTAAGTGATAGGAATCTTGGTGAAAGAAGGGGGTTCGGTTTTGGCTTGTTTAGGCAAGTCAAAGGTTGACTTAGGTTGTTTTAGGAAAGAGAGATTTAAGGAATTGAATGTGATTGACAATTCCTTAAATTAAGGGATTTGATTTGGAGGAGGTCAAGAGTGCAAATAAGGTAAGTGTTACCTTATTTGAACTAGGGTTTCGGCTAGGGTAAAGATGGATGGAAGAATGGTATTTTGGTATGTGGTTTATTTATGGAAGGTAGGGCAAACAAGGGTTGGTCGAAATATGCTAGAGGTGGAGGATCAAATGGATGATGGAAAACACTTGTTGGCCGAAACTCACAAGAACAATGATGAACAATGCAACTTCAATGCAAATATCACAATAAGATCAATGGAAAGTAAATGGAAAACAAGAGAATGAATGGAAAATAATCATAAGATTGATAGAATGAATCACACTTATTCATGAATTGCAAAGTGTGATTCTCTCCTTAGGGATTCACGAATTGCACCCCAAAGAGCCCAAGTGCTAGGCATCGAAAATGATCTCAAGAACAATAGCCGTCCACAAAGGGAAATTGTCAAAAGATGTGAAAGAAATGACTAAGGGTCCTATTTATAAAGGTTACAACTTGGAAACCCCCAAAAGGCCCCTTTGTAATAAAAGAAATAAGATTAATAAAATAAATAACATAAGTGAAGATAGTGGCATGGACCACATGGCTGTGGCATGCATGAGCTAAGGGTTCGGCTAGGATGGTGCATGGTGGTCCTCGATTTGGTCCATGGCTAAGTGGCTCGGCATGGCTAGCTGTGGTGCATGGCATAGTGCCATGCATGGGCCGGCTGGTGGGCATGGCATGGTGCCATGTTCGGCCTGCTGATGGTGGCTAACCATGTGAGCCTGCTGCAAGGCATGGGCTGGAGCCATACGCTGGATGGCATGCCACTGACCTGCTCTGCAAGG
Organism: Cyclocarya paliurus; assembly: GCA_029856935.1. Taxonomy (NCBI): domain Eukaryota; kingdom Viridiplantae; phylum Streptophyta; class Magnoliopsida; order Fagales; family Juglandaceae; genus Cyclocarya; species Cyclocarya paliurus. Next base: position 20,654,415 of record CM056957.1, on the reverse strand, counting down.
CACTGGCTGGAGCCGTGCACTGGATGGCATGCCCGGTGGGCATGCCACTGGCCTGCTCTGCATGGCACGGGCTGGGCCCGTGCGCTGGATGGCATGCCACTAGCCTCGCTGGTGTGTGGCAGGAGGGCCATGTGACTGGGTGCATGGCCGGCTGCAAGTGCATGGGCGCACGCATGGGCATGTGCCTGATGGGTGCGCACATGGCTGTGCGCCTAGGCATGCGCATGGCCATGCGGTCAGGGTGGGGGCGCAGGGCCGTGCGGCCTAAGTGGATGCGCAGGGCCATGCGGCTTGCGTGCGGGCGTTGGGCCGTGTGGCCTGCGTGCGTGCACGGGGCCATGCGGCCTACGTGCGCGCGCTGAGTCGTGCGGCCTGCGTGCATGCGCAGGGCCGCGCGGTGTGTGGGCATGCGCATGGGCGTGCGCATGCCTGGCCGTGCGTTGGGCTGCGCATGGCCACTAAACTCGCTAGGACCGAGGCGTGGCGCACGCATGGCTTGCATGGTGGGCGCCCCGTGCGTGTCAAGGCATGGGCCAAGGCATGCATGTGGTCGGTCCATGAGCATGCTGGGCGCCCCATTTGTGACAAGACACGGGCCAAGGCATACTCGTGGCATGATCAAGGGGCATGTCTCAGACATGGCTAGGACATGTGCGACTACTTTGGAGGCAACTTTACGTGGGGGTCTAACACTTCCTCCCCTCACGACATGCGTCGACCCCATAAAACCCCTTTGTCATTTTTCTCTCTCCACTGCTATTAACCAACATCTGTGTGTGTTGTGGCTTAGCCCACTGTCAACCACCAAAGAGGAAGTCGGAACACCTCTCGGTAGCTTCAAAAACTGCTGGCTAGTCACCTCCCATCGAACTTGCACCTTCCCAAAGCTTGTGCTGCTATTGACTTGGGCTTACCCACCATTGTTGTCGCCCTGCCTTTTTTCTCTTGGTAACAAGTTACAAAGTAGGAACCAAGAAGCAGCACTAAGATGTAAGTAGCATGATCATAACTTTATGTGTGCTGTAAATATATATAACTTTATATGCATGAAAATTGTGATTACCTACGCTACGCTACGAGCCAATTCAAGGTTAGTCCATTTTCACGAACCTCAATGAATTACGATGATATGCTTGTGAATAAAACTATGCATGCTATGCTGATATGGATTATTGTGCCATGTAATGTTTAGATCATGTTATGCCATGCCTATACCATGCTATGTTGTGTAAGACTCATGTTAATATGTCATGTTTAATGTTATGCTATGTACAAGATATGTCATGCCATGTAATTTCATGAAGTCAAACCTGCTCACATGCATTATGAAAATTAATAAGAACACACATGAATGACAAGTAAGGTTTAAGATTAGCCTTAAGTTATGGGTGGATGTGTAAGACACGGACTCAAGCGTGGTCCGCCACATGTAAGTTATTATTTTTGAGGTGACACAGACCCAACCGTGTTTTATCACAAATTATGATATGTTATGCAATGCCACAGACTTAAGCGTGGTTCATCTTATTTTAAGTGATAATACGAACCCAAGCGTGTATCACTATATGAGCTGATACATTAAATGGTGCCACGGACTTAAACATGGTTCACCATACTTTAAGTGATAATACGAACCAAAGCGTGGTTCACCTCATGTTATATCTGTATATGCAGTCAACGACAATTGGAGCGATGCACAAATGTAATGATGGCCACTAAATAAATGAAAGACAAGATGAATAAGTTATGTATGATTGATAGGAAATACATGGAGTCATTCACCCATGCATCATATTACATGAAATTCCATGATCTTGTTAATTCCGCATATGTTACGATACGTTAAAATTTTATAAATCAGGCCTAATGTTAAACTAAGTTAAGTTTACATTATGAGTATGCGCTATTACTGAGTCTTCGACTCATTTGTTTTTTTATCTTTGTGTTTAAATGCCCAACATGTTGATTGTGAGCACGCAGAGCTGTAGTGTTAGGAGTAGATTAGTCCAAACACTTAGACTGGAATAAGTTTAATTACTACAAGGATTTAGTTTATGATTAAAATATTTGAATAAGTGATCACCACATAGAACTAGTTTATGCCTTTCCATTATGCTTCAGTTTTATGTTATGAAATACTGTTATGCTAAGTTAGTTTGATAATTCAATAAATAAGGTATTTTCAAGACTTTACCGGGCATTATGTTATGAATGTATGTAACATTCATGACTTATGAGAAGGGGTGTTCCAAATTATCTAATAAATGATCATTTAATAGTTATAGATATACCACATCTTACATAGTGAGATGAGATTGTGGTGTATAGTATTACTCATAGTTAATTATCTCTAGTCCTACACTTTTTGTATGGCACCAAATTATAATAATAATGCTTTCATATATTGACTCCTTCGCATTTTTCCTCGTTTTCATGGGGTTTTGTTGTCCTCGTAAATCCTGAATGTTTTGCTTCATGGTTGGTTCACTTTCCTCAGATTGCTTTGTTGTCTATTTTAACTCTGAAACACTTTCTTTGAATCTTTACTTGAAGGTCTCTTCGAGGAACGTCCGTGATCAGCAGTAGCATAATCCCACTTCCCCACATGCAACAACAGCAGGTACATAGATTTACAAAAGCTTCTGCCACAGCCTACTCCTCGTTAACACCGTTAATTGGTTGGTTTCAAGGGATCTGAAATTCTTCAATCTGGCCATGCTAGCAAAACAGGGCTGGAGATTGATTCAACACCCTGAATCACTAGCTGCCAAGATTCTTTCTGCAAAATACTTTCCTAATGGCAATTTCCTTCAAGCCAAAATCAAAAGGAATGCATCTTACATATGGAGAAGTATCTTTGCAGCAAAAAATCTGTTGGAATCAGGATTAATATGGAGGATTGGTGATGGCAAGCAAACCAGAATCTGGAAGGACAAATCGCTCCCATGTCCCACTTCATTCATGATTCAAAGTCGACCAAAGGACTTAGATCCTGAAGATGTCGTAGCCTCTCTGATTGATCAATCAACTTTGTCATGGAAAACAGAAACTTTGAACTCTCAATTTTCTGCCAATGAAGCAAAAGCAATTTTGCAAATCCCTATATCTATCTGTGGTAGCCCTGACAAACTCAGGTAGCAAGGAACCAAGGATGGCATATTTTCTGTTAGCAGTACCTATAACCTGCAACTCACTCTTCACCATTCAACTCAAGGTCAATCTTCATTTTCTACCACTAACAAAGAAAAATGGGGAAGACTATGGAAGCTGCCTATTACCAATACTGAAAAACTCTTCCTATGGAAGGCTTGCCATAATGCTTTACCTACCAAAGCTAATCTAAAAAGGAGAAGACTAATAGAAGATTCCAACTGCCCCATTTGCCACCAGGTCGAGGAATCAGTGGAGCATGCTCTCTGGGAGTGTCCTGCAGCCAATGATGTATGGAACTACTGCTCCAAAACATTTCAGAAGCAGAGAGTATATTTCCCTTCTTTCAAAACAATGGTCCTCAATATGCTAGCTAAAATGAAGGAATCTCTCCTAATCGAATTTGCAGTGGTGATATGGAAGATTTGGAAGCAAAGGAATGAGTTCATCTTCAAACAGACCCTCACAAATCCTCATACTCTATCCTTTCAATCAAAACAAAAAATAGAAGAACTACAAATTTTGGCCACCCATATACCAAATCCACCTCATATGGCAAGTAATCCAATCACTCATTGGGAGGCCCCTCCTCAAAACCTTTATAAGGTGAACTGGGCAGCAAATTTATCAAAACTATCCTGCACATATGGTGTTGGTGTGTCTATCAGAGATTGGCAAGGGCAGTTCATAGCAACAATGAGGATGAAGCTATCTTTATTTCCCGATACTTGGCTTGCAGAAGCTTATGCTGCTCAACAAGCTACTCTCCTAGCCTCAAAAATTGGTCTACAGAATATCATTCTTGAAGGAAATGCACAGCAGACAGTGAAAGATCTTAATGGAAATATTGATAACTAGTCTTCAACTGGTTTGATTTCGAAGGAAACTAGAATCCTATTAAACCAATTTGATTCATGGTCCGTTCAATCTGTACCAAGAGCTTCCAATGTGATAGCTCATGCATTAGCAAAAAATGCTCAAGTTATTGATAATGTACTTATTGAGCTAGAGGACATTCCAGACTGTATTGACCATTTGGTCTCTACTTAATGAATATACCATTCAAGTTTAAAAAAAAAAAAAAAAGGGCTTGACAAAGTTATTGAATATTCGAAAACGCAAGAGTAAAGAAAAGAACAACTTGATTGGCGGTTCTTTTTTTCTTTTCTTTTTTTTCTTTTTTTACTTTATACCGGAGAACCTTTCCAAGGCAGGACCTTAGGACTCACCCTTGCAGAATAAACTTCGGTCCCGTGCACCGCACTCTTGAAAGTTTCTCTACACTGATAAAGTGTTAAAATTGCATAATTAAGTTGCTAAAGTGATTAAATTGTTTATTCAAAAACTGTTTTAAGCACTTAATTATGTAGTAATTTTTAGTACTTGACTCATTGATAAATTCTGATATTTTGCACTTAAAATGATTTATAATGTAATTTATAAAATCACATCAGAATTAATATCTCAATTTTATTCCTCATTGTGAACACTTAGATCTTAATTTTTGTAGAGATATTTTTGAAAAGTAATTAATATAGGGCATTTTTGAAATGAGAAGCAAAGGAGCTCGGGCTCACAAGAGACTAACGCACAACCGGATTCACGTTCGGCCTCAAAACTCACGCACGTTCGCATGATGAGGACTGGAGATTCACTCGCACGAGCAACGCACGGACGAATGGGCTGGAATGGGAATTAACGTGGCCTCGAGGAGCAGTTGACGAGGTGTGGCACTCGCACGAGAGGGGGAAGAGCAGTTGACGCAGAAGAAAGAAAGAAAGAAGAAAGGGATTTGGAGTTTTACTTTTGACTTGGCATATATATATATATATATTTGTTTTCTTTGGTTTTCGGCTACCTCTTGTTTTATTTTTCAGCCGACATTCATTAATTTTTTATTCTTTTGGCTTTTGCTTTTACGTTCTGCAGTTTTATGTTTATTGCTCGAGTTTTTTCAGCCGACAGTTTTTTTATTCTTTCATTTTCATATTCTCTCTAGGTGGCGTTGTCTTCTTCAATTGGAGGTTTCTCAAATTTATTTATTTATTTTCCTGCTCTTCTTCTTCTTTTGCATTTTATTGTATTTACGTTTCCTTGACTTTATTTGCTTCAGACCATTAGTTTTCATTTTGATTCGGCAGCTTCATTCTATTATATTTACCTTCAGTTTATCATTCCACCTGCTATTTTATTCACATTGCAATTTCATTATTTTAGCTTTCTTTTCAGTATTTATTATCGTAGAATATTATCATTCTCTTCTGTAATTTTATTTACACAGTAATTTCAGATGTTAGGGTTCATCATTTTTATACATTTTTCTAATTTAGAAATGATAGGCTAGATTTTTAACTTGAGATTCAATGAGTAACCCATGACTGTTTTGGGTTGGATTTCCTTTAAGATTATAGAATTTGGAGTAATTAAATTGATAGATTATATTTCATTTTACCTATAGAAAGGATTAAAATTCTATGTACGTGAACTTGATCAGTTGACGTAAAGGCACGATTGATACTTGAATTCGTAACAAGATTTTGATGGCTTTCTTTCATTTTACATTTGTTATATAATCTGTCAATTACCTTGATTATATTGAAAAGTGTGCTTAGTGTTTAATTAACCGATCATGATCTTTTGGAATGAGAAAATGATTGAGAGAAAATGAAACTAGAGGTAAATCCAACTTCAAATCAGAAATGGGCAAAAATTGCATCTCATGTGTTTGTTTTATTGTTTCTTACAAGTTTAATTCAACTTTTGCACATTACATTTTTTAACTTTTCATCTCTTTTAGTCAATATAATTTTTACACTAAAATCTCACAAATGTTTTGATAGTCCTTTGTCCCTGTGGAATACGATCCTGGACTTATTCTTGATACAACTTGACACTTCTACACTTGGAAGCACATTTGAGACTGAGTCATACACATAACTGGTTAAGTTGCCGGTTTTTCACCAGGGGTGTAACCCTAAATGATTATTTACACCCATGAGATGTTGAACCTTGAGCCTTGAAGTGAGTGATACTCCAAGACCAAAGTCTTCACCACTTGAGCCAACCCCTTGGAGTTATTAACGGTCATTTATTAATATGCAAGAATCTCTCCAACGGCAGTATTTAGTTTCATGGCCAACATCCTACCTCACATCTGATAAACAAACTGAAGCAAGAACTACTTGGTATAATCTTTTCAGGCATAGGCCGAAATAGTTTCACATTTGATTTCAAAAGAAAATGGACGTTGTTAGACCAGAGCTATACACTTGTAGTTCAATGGCATCTTATTCGACCATAAAAGAAAAATCACTAAAAGCCAAACTCAACACTTGGACCTAGAGTTTGTTTGCATGATAATCCAACCAAAATTTAGACCAAGTCCAGCATGCTTGGTTTCATGAGACGAGCACAAATCTTGAATTTCAGGAACATACGAAAAAATGTGGTATGAGACGGACAACTCGGAAGTTCCTTTGGGTTGGGGGAGGGGGCAAGGTTTTACAATGAGTTCATTGACTAGAATAGAAAAAAAGTACAAAATAAGGATATATATTTGTAATAGATTGTATGATGCCTCCATCTAACAGACACACGAAGAAGGGTTTGCTTTGGGGATGGCTGGTGTTTGTGGCATCATTGCATGCTATAAAAAAGAGCTTCTCTATAGTATTTTGATCTCATATTATTTAATTCGTCAAAAAAAAAAAAAAAAAAGAAGAAAAAAGAAGAAGAGAGAATTAGAAGGTAATGCCTCTATTTCCTTTGCTACATCAGTTGACTCCGAAGAAAGGCTATGCTATCAAAGAAGGGTTGGCGAATTATGCAGAACCCACTATCCCTTCCTAGACAGACTCTCAAGCACAAATACTTTCATAATGACAGTTTTCTGGGGGCAAATTTAAGGAGCAAACCTTCATAAGTGTGGAGAAGTATCATTGCTGGACGGGACCTCCTTACAGAGGGACAAGTATAGGGAGTGGAAGAAGTGTAAGAATTTGGAAAGACAAATGTCTGGCTCAACCTACTTCTCATAGAATCCAATCTCCTGTCAATACTATATCTGAAGGTGCAAATTGCAACAGTGGCTGAGCTAATTGAGAGCGAAGCTAAAAGATGGGACGAAAACTTAGTTGAAAGCATTTTCAACACCCAAGAAGTGGCAGAGGTCTAAGACAAGAGTTAATCTCAAGTACTAAAGGAGAATCCTCTGCAAGAAGTGGTGCCGGAGAGTTCTGGAAGAAGGTTTGGAAGCTAAAAGTGCACAACTCTCTGAAGATGTTCATATGTTGTGCCTGAACAAAGTTCAATTTATTTAAAAGAAAAGTCACTGAGGAAGCTGGCTGCCCAATCTGTCAAATTTCAACCGAAAATACAGGCCATACTTATGTTCATGTACTGCAGCAAAAGATGTGTGGGGTCAGTTTAGTAATAAAGACCAAAAGATCTACTTTCAGCATGAATCCTATGAAAGAATCCTTCTAGAGCTGAGCAAAGTACTTGAGGATGAAGAAATGGAGGAACTGGCGGTAGTGGCCTGAGCCTTATGGATGAGGCAGAATTCGGTTTTACATGATGGAACTTTCAGTCATCCGAATTTTTTCTAACCGGAAATGTCAGGGAATCCCACGCTGATTTCAGGAAGGCCCAAGCAGTGAAAGATGTTCAGATGGTTCATGGTTCTTGAAGTAACCAACAGACAAATATGGGGAGGCCTCAGACAGGTGTTTTCAAAATAAACTGGGATTTTGTGAATCGATAGACAACAATAAATATAAAATTGGCATTGGAGTGGTGGTTTGGGATCATAAGGGCCAAGTTCTAGATGATCTAAGGGCGACACCAAGGCCAGAAAACTGATGCTACTGCTGAGGCTATGTCTGCTTTTTATGCAGTAAAATTCTGCCAAGACCTGGGACTACAGCAAATACTCCTTGAGGGAGACTCGTTACTGGTAGTGGAAGCTCTTAGGAAACAGACCATTATCTGGAGTAGGGTGGACTTGTTGATTGAGGATACTAAGAGGCTATTATCTGTTTTTCCCAAGCTGGGATGCACACCATGTGAGAAGGGAAGCGAACATTCTGCACACATGTTAGCTAAGAACGCGCTTTTTGCTGATAATGATGTAATATATATTGAGGAAGTGCGAATCTGTATCCAGCCAACCATTATGGCTGAAACTTTTTTTTTATCCTATTAATGAAATTCTGATTTTAAATTTCAAATAAAAAAGCTCAAAAATGAATCAAAACTCAAAACAGAATAGAAGTTCGGGTCTGGTTCAGCATAAATTTAAAGCTAGCCCAAGCACGCTTCAAGCGACCAAACTAAGCTGGTACATAACTGCCTCAAGTACATTTAATCCAACATGAAAGTTCCACAAACTATTAATGGATGCTTTAAGACGAATAGGGCAGAAGATAATCCCGCATTCCAGTCTATTCCCTGTTCCTTAACGGGAAACACCTCTTCCTTCGCATGAGGCGCTCATCGCCCAATATTAGAAACATGATCTGAAAACTAGGAAATAGATCAACTTCTTCAACAACTACACTAATCAGTCTCTGTGAAGCATATACGCCAAGGCAGAGTAACCCCATTATGTCAAAATGAACAGACAACACTATTACAAATTGACCCATTATTTCAAAATGATCAACAACACTACTACAAATTGACCCATTATTTCAAAATGAACAGATGACACTATTACAAATTGATGCAATATGCAGAAAACCAAGAATGCATTTGGTTCTAGAAATTGGGTCTCCAAAATAGAAATTCCAAACCCATCTGTTCCCCCCACCCCCCGCGGAGGTTGTTTTCTTTATGAAAAAACAAAAATAGAACAGGACACATAATCGTAATGGTCAACCCCAAATTCAGGAAACGCCCAAACCCAATTTATCCATACACGAATCAAGAAATTTTCCAAATCAAAACCACGATTATCATTAGCATTAACTCAATAATCCTCAAATTCACGCCAGCAAAAAAAAAGAAAAAAAGAAAAATGCATACTAGAGTTTACATGACCCAACATATAAAACTTGTCATGAAAATGCAAAAGATAGGATACCATAGACTTATCTCGACGCATCAGTCCCGGCGGGCCTTGAGACGCTGGTTCAGCAGCTCGATTCTCATGACGAGACCGGTGACGGAATAGAGGATCCAGTAGAAGACGAGAGCGGCGGCGATGAGTAGTGCGTTGCGCTGGCTCTTGATGATGGACTTCTGGTGGCGGAGGTACTCGGAGGGGCTGCAGGAGTCAGGAGACTCGCACTGGGGCCTGTTCTCGTACTTCCAGTATATGTCCATGAGCAGGAAGAGGCAGAACGGCACCACCGAGAGGAACGGCTTCAGAAGGTTACGAGTGACGGCGATGAGCCCCTTACGGATCCCCTCCAGCCCCGGGATGGTAAGCAGCAGAACCATGACGACCTCGGCGCCTGCCACATAGCCCAGCATAACCCACTCCAGTGCCATTTTCCTCTGTAGATCTGCTGCGCTTCGGTTTTCCTGCTTTTCGTGTTGGATGCGCTTCGAATTTTTGTTTCTTTGGTGCGTTTCTTCCGAAGGGAGTTTTAACTTTTGTTTACGGGTCGAGGCGAGAACGAAAGATATTAAAGAGTTAATTGGGGCGAAAGGTGGGCTAGAGTAGTGGCGGTCTTTAGGCACCCGAGTAATGATTCACGGTTGGAAAAAGAGGAAATCCTCAAATGAATTTTGCCATGTAGCTCTTCCATTTCAAATTCTAAATACCTGTCCGTCCACACTTTGGTAACTATAAAAGAATATTTATGAAAAGAAAAATGATAAACACACATCATTTTTTATAATACATTACACAATCATGCTTTAAAATGAAGAGTAATTTAATAAAATACTTGATAAAAGTAACAATACTTTATAAAAATACTCTTATTTTAAAACATGTGTTGTGAAATATATTTTGTGAATATCATTACTCTTATGAAAAACCCTCCCTCCCTCCCTCTTCCACCGAAGCCTCTACTTTGCTCAATCAAATTTGATGCACGGAAATAACACAGACCAGTCAAGGGGTTACGGACAAGATAATGGTCTTCCATTAACATAAGATTTCTTCTATCTCTCATTTTTTTTTTTTTTTCCTTTCAAAATTTTAAATTTGATTGATTAGGAAAATATTCGATGGGGATGGATTTTGTTTCACTGCCCCTGCTTTGTTGCACATGATTTTCCATCTGTACTGATTTAGTTTTAAAATAAACATGATTCTGATCAAGTGGCCTTCTGTTGCCGTTCAAAAGTTGGTTTTCCGAACCATTCTGAGCATGAGAGGGCTAGGAACATGGGATTATGAGGGGACTTGGATCTATTAGCAAGAAGCAGAGCAAAAAACAAAAAGTATTATGTTTATTTTCTCACCACGAACATACAAATAATAGAGAAATGGGTGGAACTTTGAAGCGTTATGGACTAAATTAGTTGTTCCAATCCTTCTATAGAAGAATTTTTTTCTAGAGAAACAAACAACATGATTGAGTAGAAAAAAATAGCTAGCATGATAATCCAGGGGAGATGGTGCTCGTCAGTAAAATTATTGGAAGGTGACGGAATTGGTGACGTCCGGTGACGGACAACAGCGACAAGAGTTGGTTTATGTGATGTCAAAGTTGAGGTTGAGGTTGAGGTTCGACTGGCTTAAGGCAAAGGCAAGATTGAGTTTCTTCAGAAATATTTCTATAGAAATATTTCTATTTTATCTAGTGTGATGCTCGTCGTCTAATTTGTGTGGAATTGCTGACCTCGTGGAATTCTATTGGAGGTTGTTAAAGTCTCAACAACAGACGGACTGATGCAAAGAGGAACTAGTTGGAAAATGAGATTCGAGAAAATTTTGTGAATAGTAATAAAATGAGTTGTAAATGGTTGTGAAATAGTTTGAGTTATAGGTTTTTTTTTAGATTTTGAGAAATGAGAGAAAAAAAATTAAATAAAAATATTGTTAAAATTCAATTTATAATATTTTTATAATATTATTTTTGTTTTAGGATTTAAAAATTTTGAATTATTTTTTGTGTTTTGTTTGAAAGTTTGAAAAAGTTATAATGATTAGGTAATGATTAGATGAAAAGGTTAAAAATTAAAAATTAAAAAGTGTATGTTTTAGTGGTATTTGAATGTTGAGATGGGATGAGATGGGATGAGATGAAACCATCTCAACATCCAAACAAGCCCAAACTCCAGTTAAAACTCGAGTTTATGCAATGACACCAGGAGAAGTGGATCTAGAAACTGTTGAGGCAGTTGAGGCAGGAGTGATCACTAGTATTACTCTAACCTTACCTATAACGCCCTGATCCCGGATGGGGTTGGAGAGTTACTATTTTTCACTTAAAATCATATATCACAATACATATATAAACTCCAATCTCTCAACTTCACATAGATCTCATTGTTTGAACTTAACTACTCCAAATAATTGACTAATAACACCACAAATTCTTAATATAAACGTCAACCTCTTAACATGCCACATCATTATAGCACAACAAAGTTACTGAATAAAATTCTCCACTAAACATGACATCCTTTTGTACTTAATCCACTATGCTTACATAACCTTACCCATGCTTTCTATTATTAATCCTTAGTTGAAACATCTAAAATATCTGAAAAATATATTGTGGAGACAAGGGGTGAGTTATCCACAACTCAGTAAGCGGAGAACATATACTAATATGTAAACATGAGCCTTTTCATAGCGTTCAGAATGTAGAACAAAACATTTTAGTTTCAAAATGCAGATCCAAAACATATTATCAAAATATTAGAGCGGCAGTTCAAAATGTTCATATTTAAAAATGTATTTTGGCATAACATGACTAAATATTATCATCTTATCATATCATATCAAATCAGAGAATCATATCAGAATAGAGATCATGTTTAACCCCTATGGTAAGGTTGTGCATTCTGCAAACCAAGCAAAACATAAATCACCATGATACCAAAGCGATTGCACTCAGAACAGAGACCACTATTATATCCCATGGTGGGGCTGGGGGCCACTATTATGTCCTGTGACAGGGCCAGAGGTCACTATTATATTCCGTGACAAAATCAGAGGTCACTATTATATCCTGTGGCAGAGTCAGAGTTCACCATTGTGTCCCATAACAGGGTTAGAGGTCACTATTATTACCCGTGATAGGGCCATAAGCCACTATTATCACCCATGAAAGGGCCATATATTAGAGCAAAAAAAATCAGAATCATCGGATCATGACTAAAAACAGAATCAAATACAGAATTAGAAAGTCTTGCCAAAGATTTTTCAGATGCCACATCATATCACAATAGAGTACTGAACAATTTCATATCATTTTCACATATTCAAAACAGATTCAGCGCATCTTCACATAACATGTACCAGTTTTCAGATTTCATATTCGCTCTTTTTGCATAGTCAGAAACAGAATGTCAAAATTTTGCTCAAGTCTATACCAGTCATGACAAAAATACTTTGATCTTTTATACAGATTTCATGAATAATGCAGAACAAATAATTGAGATGGCTTACACATTTTTTTTCATAACAAAACATGCACATTTTTCATAAACTCAACCTCAGTCTAATAGTTTTATGCAAAGTCTAGCATAAGAACCCTACTTACCTAGACTTTTTAATTCTCTGAATTTTTTCACAACAATGCTAAACGAAATCAATTGTCACCTAAGAAAATAGACGCATAACTTACTTAAATCTCTAATCAAATACGTATTTTGATATTTAAACCTAAAATACTCAAATAACCTATTTTTCCTAAAAATCTAAAATTCTCGTAATCCTAAAATAATATCACTTCTTAAATAAATCAATATCCACTTAATGTCTCCGACTAATACATTAAAATCTAAATTATTTCTATAAAATAAAGTGTATGGCTACATATGTACTCAATTAATAGTAAGACCATATAAAATACATCTTCACTTAATATTCACTTAACATAAATCCAACTGAATCACAAGTCTACTTAACGTCAAGCCCCACTTAAAATATCTAAATTTTAAAATTCAAGCCCTACCCTTATTCTGCCAAGGCCTTCCTAATAAGGGCAAAAATGTAAAATCATTTATTTATTAAGAGTTCTTTACGAAAAATCATGTGATAAGAGGGCTTGATGGCGTCTCTCTTTTGTTTTAACACTGCACAAGGTATAGACTACAGAAATTTTAGAAAAGGTAACAAGGCCATCTTTGTGAAGTAGTGCGATGGAGTCTTTGACTCACCAAGTGCAGCTTCCAACAACGGACTTGGGTGGTTGGATCTAGATCAACAGTGGCAAGTGTGATGGAAAAGCACCAAGAGGAAGATAGGAAAATAAGGTGAGAGAAAGAACGTGAACGGAGAGAGAGAGAGAGAGAGAGAGAAAGAGAGAGAACATGGTGAGGGAAAGAGAGAGGGACTTACATATGGTGGTCCAAGGAGTAGTACGACTAAATTGCAGCCGTGTGGTATGGTCGTTTATAGTGAGGAACAATGGCTGATGAGGGGGAACGTGGTTGTATGGTGGAGTCCAAAGTTGCTCTATTTTTTAAAAGCAAAAACAAAGGTGCATACGTTATTTCTTTATGCAGGTGGTTGTCGTGCGTGGAGTTGCGTAGCGAGCTATCACACGTTGGCTGAGCAGGGGGCACTACAGTGGGGGTGCACTGATGTAGTGACGCTACGGGACGATAGAGGGTTGGGCTGTGACGTCACTTTAGTAGAAAGTGGGCTCACAACTTTTCTGTCATGGCTTTAGGGTTGAGTTACTGGGCTGTAGTGGCATTGTCCTTTTGGTCAGGGATTGTGAGTTTTAGGGACAGGGGTGGTTTTTGTTGCAGCAACGCCACAAGATGTGACACAGGAACGTTACATCTCGGGCTAGGCTTGTTCATGGCAGTGGCTCGAGGGTGCTGCGGGGCTGTTCCACAGTGGTCCAATGCTAGACGATGGGATGTGAGGGTAAAAAAAGAGCGATGCCTGAGAGGTGGTGGTGTTCATGAAGAGCTGCTGGTCTTGGTTATCCATAGTGCAGCGATGTGGGAAATGAGGCTTTAGTGGAGATTTGCGGCAACGCCATTCTGGGAGAAAAGATGGTTATTTTATCTAAATTGTAGTATATATAGCTTCTGCTAAAAACCCTAGTGGAAGTTGATGTGCATGGCATGGAGACATGCATGCCATGGGGTTTAATACTTGATTCTCACGGCTTGGGTTTTTAGGCCATTTTAAAGTATTTGGGCCCATATGTAGTATATGAAATTAACAAATGGATTGGGCTGGGCGTTTAGAGGAGTTTGAAAATCTCTTTGGCTTGTCTGTAATTTTTCTCATGGGTCGGGTATTTTATCTATACTAATGGGTCTTGACTCAAATTCTAAAAATAATACAACCTGTCACATAAATTTTCTAGACAAAATCCCACTTGGTCAAAAAATTTAACCTAATATTAAACCCAATAAAATCTATACTTTGTCAACATAAATTTTTGGGCCCGTAGCCTGTTCTAAAATTACTTTTTGAATGCGGCTTGGTGTTGGGCCCGAGTGTTACATCACCCTAGTTAATAAGATAGTTAACTTTGTTTGAGATCTTTTGTTAATAGCGTTACCCTGATTAGGCAAGGTTAAGTTGTTGCGATAAACAACCTATGCATTATTTGATTTTGGAGCATTTCAATCCTTTGTGTCTGCTACTTTCGTGCGACAATGTGATTTACCTAAGGAACTGTTACCCCGAAAGGTTTTAGTGATAATAACTAACGGGAATAGTTAGATGTACCCAAGTAGTTAGCGACTGCTCAATAGAAGTGGAGGGGCTTGTGTTGAAGGAAGATCTAATCGTATTCCGTTTGATGGAATTCAATGTAATCCTAAGCATTGATTGGTTATTTAGACATTATGCCAAGATCGATTGTCGTAGAAGAGAAGAAGTATTTGAAGTGTATTGTACATGGCAGGATCGCCTATTTGTTATTCGAGGTAGAAAAGGCAGAAGAGACTAAAGGAGTTCAGGCAATACCTATGATAGAAGAGTTTCTTGAGGTGTTTGTTGATGATTTACTCGGACTACCCTTTGATAAGGAAATAAAGTCGGTCAAGTATCTTTTCAGCCAGAATAACTTGAACATAAGGTAAAGGATATGGATAGAAACAATCAGTGACTACCAGTGTGAGATAAAGTGCCATTTGGTAGAAGGTCATGAAGTCTGAAGGATCATTGCATTTTAGAATTCGAAATGATGGGATGTTGTGTTTAAGGAAAGGAAGGTGATTTCGATAGATCCGAAAATGAAGAAGAGAATATTGAAAGAAGTACATAATACGTCCTACATTGTACATCCCAACAGTACAAAGATGTACCTGGACTTGAAAAGACCTTTTTGGTGGGACATAATGGAAAGAGACATCGCGGATTATTTTAAAAGGTGTCCTGTTTGTCAATTGGTGAATGCAAAACATTAGAGGCCATTTGGAGTACTATAATCATTACCAATTCCAGAATGGAAATGGAAGGACGTTTCCATGGATTTTGTAACTGGATTGCCAAGGGCATCTGCATGAAAGAATTTCATTTGGGTCATTGTAGATAGATTAACGAAAAGTGCTCACCTTTTGCCAATCACAAACACTGGCTCTATGGAAAAGTTGTCTTAATTGTACGTTAAGGAGATACTTCGGTTGCACAGAGTACCAAGGTCGATCATGTCCGATAGTGACACTCGATTCACATCACGACTCTAGCAGAGCTTGAAGAATCTAATGGGTTCTAGCTTGAAGTTTAGCAGTGCCTATCATTCATAGATAGACGGACAGACAAAACAGACTACACAAACATTAGAAGATTGCTTCGAGCTTATGTGTTGGAGACAAAAGGTGATTGGGAAGGGCACTTACCTCTAGTAGAGTTTGCCTATACTAATAGTTTCCAAGCTAAGATTAAGATGATGCCATATGAGGCATTATATAGAAGGAAGTGTAGATCTCTGCTATATTGAGATAATGCTATAGAAAAGAAAAACATGGTCCCGAATACTTGCAAGAAGTAAGGGAACAAGTTTTATTGATCAGAGAACGGATGTAGGTAGCTCAGGATCGGCAAAAAAGCTGTGCCGATGGTAGAAGAAGAAATATTGAGTTCACAATAGGTGATTGGGTATCTGTTAAAGTATCACCCATTAAAGGAGTGGCCGGTTTTGGCAAAAGAGAAAAGTTGAGTCCATGATATGTAGGACCTTACGAGATCATGGACAGAGTTGGCCTCGTAGCTTATCGATTAAGCTTACCCATGGAACTTCAAGGGATACATGATGCGTTCCATGTGTCTTCCTTAGAGAAAAGGTATGAAGATCAGCGACCAATTGTGGTTGACCGAAGTCATATTCAACTTCAACCAAACATGTCCTATGAAGAATGGCCAGTACAAATCATTGATTGGAAAGATCTAGAGTTGAGGAATTGAAAGATACCCTTGGTTAAGGTACTTAGGAATATTTGATAAGTATTATTTTTATGTGATTTTTATCACTCTGTTATTTATGAAAAGTATCATTTTCCCTTTAATACTATTGATTTTATTTTATTTCTACATATTTTTATTTATTTTCTTGGATTTGAAGGAATGAGAAGATTTAGTACAAAATGAGAGCATTTTGTTACAAAAGAAGAGACGACGGATCCAGACCGATGAGAGGTAGCGAGATCTAAAGAGAGTCAATGAGATTTGGGTGAGGAGCCTTGTCCTGTCGGTAGCAAAGAGATTTCTCTCGCCCAAAAGCAAGAAGACTTACCTCTCGGTAGGCGAGGAGACTTGTGACCAGAAGGTGCGACCAGAAAGTTTGAAAATTTGGCGATAAGACTCTAGGCAGTTAGATTAAGTGACTAGTCTAAACAACCAACCTAAATGATATTGTGGGTAACAGCTAGAAAAGGCGAGATGAGTCTTTCATCCCGGTCGGGAGTCTCTCCACTCGGTAGGCAAGGAGAGGGTCATGTGGTCCTTGTGACCTCCACGCCCGTTCATTTGTGACCTCTACGCTAGTTCCATTCAGTGCACATGGCATCTACTAAGTGGGATAATTCCTCCCTACCGGGATCAATCTGCTGTTGACCACCAAATCCAGTTCCGCAATGATCTGTTAGCGACCAAATCCTCTCGAACTCTATAATTCAAGCCACATATCATTGAATCTTCCATTTTAGATAATCCCATTATTCTTAGTATAATTCTTTTTATGTTAACATCTATATTTAGAAACTATTTTCCAGATTTTTAGGCTAGATTGTAGCCGCATTTATTTTGTTTCCGGATTTGAGTTTTGATATCTATTTAATCTCGTCTTGTGGGATAAATAAGGGGTCTTTGGTTTTTGTGTTTTTAGTTTTGAGTTTTAGAGAGTCTAAGTTTTGGTTTCGATAGTTCAGAGTTTATTATTTGAATTTCTTTCAATGAGGCAGATCTGGGGGGGCAGAGGTGAGAGCCGCATACTTCATCAACTGACTCCAACGAAGAACACCAGTTTTATTCTTTTTCTTTTTAAATTCATTATGAACTAATTTTATTTTCTAGAACTTTGATGTAGCCTAACATTGAATACACAGTTTATATTTCAAGTTATTTTATTTTCAATATTTTCATGATTGAGTATTTATTCCTTGTTCTTAATGCTTGCAATTTTCTAGCTAACTATTGTTCAATCTATTGAATCAAAAAGAGACTGAGATGTGATTTGTGATTAAAACTTTAGGATTAAACACCATTAGTTGAGCGAAAACAAATATATTTTACCGCAACTAGTTTATTTTCAAGAAAAATCTGAAAAAACTTAATTAGTCTCCAATTAGTTAAATTCACATAGAGATATGGAATTTTTAGTTGGAGATATTTTGTTATTATTTGAGAGAAAATATTGAATAGTTAAGGAATTTTTTTATCATCAACTTGAAATAATTGAAATTCTATAATAACGAAAAATAAATTGTGTGAAATTTACTAAGTGAAGTCAAAAGCTCTAGATATATACTTATTATTTTTTAATCTTAATTTTAATGTTCTTTTCTTTAGTTTAATTTAAATAAACCATTCTTCAAATTTCGATTTTCCAAGTAGTAATTAATTTAGTCAATTTCAATACTCAATAGCATAAGTATTCCATATGAGTTCGATAACTGTTTTTTTTTAAATACTTTACTACTTGATACGATTCTGTACACTTACAGATATATTTTGATGCAAACAAATTTTTGGCACCATTGTCGAGGAATAATTATTTGTTATTGATATTGATACCAGCTAGATTTTTACTACTTTAGATTTTATTTTATTTTTAAAAAAAGAACAAGGCGTACAATAACCTTACGTCAGATCAATAAAGAGAAGAAGAAAGAGGTCGCCGCATCTAAATTTAAAATGGCAGACCAAGAGTACAAGGTGTTCAAAGATTATGCTATTACCACATTGGCGGTGTAGATGGCAAATCTATCACAACAAATAGGTTAGATGAACGTTAATGCCATTCAAACTAATGTTGTATGTGATCAATGCGCAGGAAATCATTCAAGTGTAGATTGCCAAGTGGGGAATCTTTTTGCCCAACCGAGTTATGAATAAGCCCATTACGTGTCCAATTTCTAATGTCAAAATAATCCTTATTCAAACACGTTCATCCTGGATGGAAAAATCACCCAAATTTTTTATGGAACAATAACCAAGTGCTGGCTAGACCATCTCAACAGTTTCCACAGCAAGAGAAGAAGCTGACACTTGAAGCTATGATCAAGTTGTACATGCAAAAAACTAATATGGTGAATCAAAACAACTCGGCTTCAATCCGCAATCTTGATGCACAAATCGGTTAGCTTTCAAACATGCTTACCGCAGGAACTTTACCGAGCAACACTATGACCAATCTGAAGGAACATGTCAAAGCCATAACATTGAGAAGTGAGCGGACATATGACTAGTCGATAAATACCGAGCGAGATGAAGAGGCTGCCAAAAATGTGGAGTTCGAGAAGAAGGAAACCAAGGATAAGGTGAAAGAAACCGATTGCAATGCGATCGACCAGCAAGCTGAGAAGACTAAGGACAATAAAGGAGTTGTAAAATCCAAGAAATCCAGGGAGTTTATTTCTGAAACTTTGTCTCCTTCAATTTATGATCCACCAATTCATTTTTCGCAAAGACTAAGAAAAAATAAGATTGATAATCAGTTCTCCATAAAGCTGGCAATCAATGAGAGCAGTGCAATTGTACAAAAGAAGCTGCCACCTAAGGAACTAGGTCATGGAGAAGCAAAGCCGACCACTATCTCTCTACAGTTGGTGGACAGATCTATTAAATACCCAAGATGACTCATTGAGAACGTACTAGTGAAAGTTGATAAGTTCATCTTCCCAACCGACTTCATTGTACTCGATATGGAGGAGGACAAAGAGATCCCTTTGATACTGGGTTGATCTTTCCTTGCGACGGGGAGAACTTTAATTGATGTGCAGAAAGGAAAACTCATTTTGAGGGTCGTGAGGAGCAGGTCACTTATGACGTATTTAAATAAATGAAATTCCCTTCAGAGGTACATTCTTGTTTTCAAATAAGCGATCGAGACGTGGTCATGGCCGACGAGACTTATGGAGCTAAATTCCCAAAGCTACCAAGTAAGGAACCACCCAAGCTTGAACTTAAACCCTTTCCATCAAATTTAAGGAACGAAGAGGCTGGGTAGATCTCTAAGGAGTACACGGCTGCACCTTAAAGAAAAATATTCAATTGGAAAAAAAAAAAAGAGAGAGAAAAATCAGGGGAGCATCTCTTACGTTCTCTCATTCTTGGCTTTAATTTTCCTTCATTTTTTCCATTGAGGACAATGTGATATTTAAGTTTGGGAGGAAAGGATATTATTTTATTTACTTAATAATAATAATAATGATGATGATGATGATGATAAAAACAATATGGTTTGATTTATAAAAAGCTTATGATAAGAATAAGATTAAAATTGATTATAATTTTTAAGAAAAATTCTCATTGCTTAAGTCTAATTGTTAATTCTTTACTTGATCTTACTTAATTTGATATTTCCTATGTTCAATAAATGCCTCTTATGATCATTAATTGTTTTAGTATCTAGAGAAATTTTATGTGAATTTTGTGAATGTGTATGGTCTCTACTTATTCTAGAACTTGTTTGATTACACTCAAGGCGAAATCTTAGACAAAATATTTCTGGGAAAATGATTAAGGCATTTTTTGGACCGATTCAGCCTTTCAAGCATACCTATTTATTCTCTTTATCTCTAGTCACCTATTTGAGCTTTATTGAAATATATTTTGGCCTTACATATTTTTTTCTTGTAAACCTCATATTCCCTATCCTATTTGAGCTTAAAAATTGATTTTCTTACATTTTAAGAGAACTAAGTTTATACAAAGTCACATATTCACAAGAGCATGAAAGGCAAGAGAGGTAGAAGGTCTACAAGTAAAGTTAAGTATAGCAATATTTTCAAAATCACAAGTTTGGGGGTGTGAAGAGTCAACTCGTCTTCTGTGTGGCCAACAATAAAAGGTCGACGGGATTCATCCACAAAGGCAGTTGAAAAAGTATGGAATATTTCCACACACAAACACACACACACAAAAATGAAAAGAAAATGTCTAACCTACCGCATAGAGGGGTAAAGAGAGAGATACTTGCAAGTGCAATAAAAATAGGTATGTTGAGAGATTTACAAAAATTGAGAAGAGATGTTTGTGTTAGAAGTGAGAATGCTCTATTTATTCTGTTAATGTTCAAACTTAAGTTCTCTTACTTTGTTTGAACATTTCTTTGTAGCCCTTACCCTAGCGTTACATTACATGCTTAATAAAGACCTATTGATCCCTAATGATAGTTTTTGTTCTACATTAGTGGAGAATGATTTGAAAAGCAAGCCTCTTGAGTGTTTAGAGATCCATTATTTATTTACTTATTTGCATAAAACTATCCGGGGAGCTAATGATGAAGTGAGAATGATGGGTATGCATGAATGTGAGGATAGATAATGTGATGGAATTGAGTTTTGAATTAACTTTTGGACTTAATTGATTTTGCATTATTCCTTTAAATTATAGACTTTAGACAATCTTTGAGGCAATAAATTTTATGAATGAAACCAATGCTTGTTTTAATTGTATTTCTTTCTTCTTTACTCGAGGGTGAGCAAAGCTTAAGTTTGGGGTATTTGATAAGTGTTATTTTTATGTATTTTTATTACTCTGTTATTTATGAAAAGTGTCATTTTCCCTTTAATACTATTGATTTTATTTTATTTCTACATATTTTTATTTATTTTCTTGGATTTGAAGGAATAAGAAAATTTAGTGCAAAAGGAGAGCATTTTGATACAAAAGAAGAGACTATGAACCCAGACCGATGAGAGACAACGAGATTTGAAGAGAACTGATGAGATTTGGACGAGGAGCCTTGTCTCGTGGGCAACAAAGAGATTTCTCTTGCCCAAATGTGAGAAGACTTACCTCTCGATAGGTGATGAGACTCGTGACTAGAAAGCTTGACCAAAGGCGCAAAGATTTGGCGATAAGGCTCTAGGCTGTTAGATTGGGCAACTATTCTAAACGACTAACTTAAAAGATCAACCTAAATGACATCGTGGGTAACAACTAGAAAAGGCGAGAGGAATCTTTCATCCCGGTCGGGAGTCTTTCCACTCAGTAGGTGAGGAGAGGGCCACGTGGTCCTTGTGACCTCCACGCCCGTTCATTTGTGACCTCCACGCTAGTTATATTCAGCGCATACAGCATCTATTCGGTGGGATAATTCCTCCCGGCCGGGATCAATTTACTGTTGATCACCAAATTCGAGTTCCACAATGAATCTGTTGGCGACCAAATCCTCCTGAACTCCACAATTCAAACCAAATATCACTGAATCTTTCATTTTAGATAAATCCGTTATTCTTGGGATAATTCTTTTTATGTTAACATCTATCTTTAGAAACTATTTTTCAGATTTTAAGGCTATATTGTAGCCTTATTTATTTTGTTTTCGAATTTGAGTTTTGACATCTATTTAATCTCGTCTTGTGGGATGAATAGGAGGACTTTGGTTTTTGAGTTTTAGAGAGTCTGAGTTTTGGTTTCGATAGTTCAGAGTTTATTTTTGAGTTTCTTTCAAGGAGGCAGATCTGGGGGAGCAGAGACGGGAGCCGCATGCTTCATCAACCGACTCCAACAAAGAACACCAGTTTTATTCTTTTTCTTTTTAATTTTATTGTGAACTAATTTTATTTTCTAGAGTTTTTATGTAGCCTAGCATTGAATACACAGTTTATATTTCAAGTTATTTTATTTTCAATATTTTCATGATTGAGTGTTTATTCCTTGTTCTTAATTCTTGCAATTTTCTAGCTAACTATTATTCGATTGATTGAATCACAATGAAACCGAGAGGTGATTTGTGATTAAAACTCTAGAATTAAACACCATTAGTTGAGTGAAAGCAGAGATACTTTACCGCAACTAGTATGATTTTCAAGAAAAATTCAAATAATTTGCTAGGTAAAGTCAAACGCTCTAGATCTATTCTTATTATTTTTTAATCTTAGTTTTAATATTTTTTTTTCAGTTTAATTTAGATAAACCATTCTTCAAATTTCAGTTTTCCAAATAGTAATTAATTTAGTCAATTTCAATACTAATGTTATAATTATTCCTTGTGGGTTCGATAACTTTTTTCTTTAAAATACTTTATTACTTATTATGATTCTGTGCACTTGCAGATATATTTTTATGCGAACAATAATCCTAATTTCTAGGAAGCTACCTGAGAAAGAGAAGACTTAATGAGGGTTAGAGGCCCTCATTTGTTTGTATCTTAAATAGTAATATAGGGGATGAGTTGATTTTGGTTGAAACTTTATGATTTGATTATAATCTTGGATCACAATGTAATAAAAGTGCTTGTTTTGATTGCAATTTTTTGTTGATGTTTTCTATTACGTTACGATTATATCCTTGATAACAGGACATGGCACGGACTAGAACAACCACGGGTATGCTTGAGTTATCAGTAACCGGGATTAGAAGTATGCGAGAGCATAGACAAAGAATCAGGTAGGAGAGGCGAGACCAATGATTGAGGCCTACAGATGGAGAAGTTTGAGCACCATCATACTCATGTGATGGATGAATATTTTAGAGGAAAAATTTTCCTATGACAAGCATTGTCATATGAAGAGCAACAACCTCCACATGACCCGTTAGTTTGGAGAGATGCCACGAGGGTACGAGTGTTAGGCTTTAACCGAGAAGCAGAATTGAGCCATGCTGCTGAGATCCGAGCTAGAGATCATTTGGCATTTGAAACATTTGAATCTTCCTTTGATCTTTTTTGTATTCGCGAAGAAGGTCAACCAATGAAAGACGATGAAGCTTCTATAGAGCATAAGTTGAATGAGCTAAGGATGAACATGTATTGCAACCCTGACGTTGACGTAATTTTCTACCTCTCACAAGACTCGATAACCAAAAAGAAAGAAGAAGTGCCATCACCTTCTTCATTTGAGCATTCGACTACAGCTAGTGGACGTAGACCTTCAAGTGAGTTAATACGCCATTAGTTTTAATTTTGTTGTTTATCCAACATTGTGCCGATTTTGAGGACGAAATCTTTTCTTAAAGGGGGAGGATGTGACACCCCGATCTTTGAGCATGGATTTAGAGATTGTTAGGTCACCTTTGGACCTGAGTAATTGTTGGAAACATTGAACTAAAGGTCCATTAGTTAAGTTTGTGTGATTAAGGGTTTGTTATTTTTATGGATGACCATCCAAGCCCATTAATTTCTAGGCCCTAGAAATTTTGTTCCTTACACTTCGTGCCACATGCATAGGAGGAACTTTGGGTTTCAAGAAAATGCAATCATAAGAGGAGAAGGTAGGAGGTTTGGGTTACTAAAGCCCACACCACTTGTCATTCATGCAAGAAGGCTTTAGGATCTTTAGAAGATCATTTATGAGGGAGATGAAGGGAAGTTTAAGGATTCTAGGAGGCCAACACAACTTGGCAAGCATGCATGGGAACCCTTAGGATTTTTAGAAGGGCAATCATGGGAGGAAAGGAATAAGGGTTTCAGTTTTTCTAAGGTTATGCCACATGGCGCCCATGCACACTAGTGACCCTTAGGTTTTCCAAGAAGGAAGGTGAAGAGAAAGGGTTATAGAAATCAAAGAGACACATGCCACTTGACAAGCACGCATGAGACCTTTAGGATTTCTAGAAGAATCTAATGATGTAGGGGGTTTAGGGTTTCAACCATAGAAAAGGGGCGTCAGTTGTCTTCCAGGCTAAGGAGTTCTTGAGTTCCCAAGAGAAGCAATGATTGAAGAGGGAAAGATGAAGGGGTTTCGGCCAAGGTAAGAAGGGCCACTTGGCGCCCATGCATATAGGTTTCTTGAGCCTCTTCAATTTCCAGCAATAATTCATGATAAGAGAGAGAATGAGTGGGAGCAAGAAGGGATATAAATGGGGTCATTAATGGCCAGCATACATACTCAAGGGAGAAGGGAGATCAAGAGTGTTTTGGGTATTTCCAGTTTTATCTCATTCTCTCCTCTCTTTCTCATCCAACTCTAAAAGCCAAACACCATTTTCTCTCAACCCAAACACCATTCTCATGCATCCAAGAGAAGGAAAAATTCAAGGAAACTCTTGTGGAGATTAGAATCGTAAGGAAGCTCAACTTTACCCTTTCTCTAGTTCAAATCATGAATGCACAAGGGGAGAGGAAGTTTTGAGGTTTCGGATGTGAGGGAGGTAAGGCTTGTTTTCGACCATGAGAGGGTTTTATGGAATATTTAGTCACCACATGAAGAAAACATAATGTAAAGTGTCTTGCACATGTTTAGAAACACTTGGCCACTAGGGTTTCAACCAAGGGAAGGAAGGACTTAATGACATTCGGCCCCTAGGGTTTCTTGTCGTGTGTATATGTGCTTGTGAATCAAAGACAATTGCGAAGAACAAAGAAAGAAAATGTATAGATGGATGGCCTTAAACCGATTAGGGTTAGATGTTTAATCCCCCTAGTACACGAACCACATGTTTGGATTTTAGTATTTTGATTTTTAGGAATATAATATTTTACACATACACTTTCAGCTTGCTTGATCATCGGTATTTCTTTATGTTGGAAGCTTTGTAAGTTAGCCTCTAACTTACTCTTGGATAATATAGTTATGTCTTTGTGCAAAATCGCATATTGTTTGTATTGCTTAATGAACCATCTACTCTCAAATGTCACATGATATGATCGATTTTCCTCTATTGTATGCTTGAATCTTCATGATATGCTCAATTGATGCTTGCTGGAATTTTGGTTCAAATGACATGGTTGAAGCTTTCTTTGTATTGATATATGCCATGTTGAATAATCATGTGTTATGTCCATGTATATGTATCTAATTTTTCTAATTATTTCAAGACATTCACATGGTGCATTCTCTGCATATTGAACACAAGTACATGACATGGATACAAGAAAAGTTGCATGGTTTCATTACAAGTTACATGTCATATATTTTTGGGTTGTGTATTAAAAGAAAATATTTTTGTCATGACCCCAACGCTAGGATGAGAGGATATCTTAGTGGAACTCTTTTGTCCACTCTGGAGTGCTTAAATTAGAGTGGTAACCCCTGAGTTGACGAAGTACAGTCAATCTTTGAATAGATTCTTTTTAAAGGATTTCAGAGTGAAGTAGCCGCACCTAACACTAGTGGGTGTAACACATTGTAAATATAGTGAAGGCGAATTGAGAATCGCTGTATCATATTGTAAGCTCATGGTGAAGGCAAATTGGGAACTGCCTTAATACTGATATAGTCACACCTAGTCAAGGGTTTGGTAATGTGATGCGGTAACTAGTAGGGAGCCCTCGGTTCATACAGGTAGTCGTAAGGTGTCCATACATTGTTATATGGAATAAGTATACAAGTAATTAAAAAGAAATGACATTTGTTACATGGTTATATTGTTACTTTGTTAAATGGGTTACAAGATCAGTTTTTTTGAGAAAAAAAAGAAGAAGAATCTAAACGGGACAAAAATGTGTCTTGACAAAATCGCACGTACATGCCCATGCATTTATATTCATTGTTTACCTTATACATACTTATGTATCTCTGTGTATATTCTTTGTTTAACTTCTTGATATTTCTTGAAATCTCAGTGTGATAGTTTCCACTACTATTCCTCTTAAAATGGTAGAAGTTGTGACAAGACCCGAAGATAGGAATGGGGAAGCGTAAGTGCGATGAGCCCCCAGTAGTTAAGGAAGCCTCGAAGATTCCCAAGAGAACTGTGGACGCTCGACTAGTAAAGCCGCTCGAGGTAGCCGAGAAGTTTATTTGTGAAGTTTTAGAGCTTTTTGAGGATATCCAAAAAATTGGGGAAAAAGCAAAAAAAGAATTTCTAGACTATAGCACTGTTGATGTGATGAAAACAATGTTTAAGGGTTTTAATGAAAGGGCAAGATTTACAACCCTATTTTATATGGATGGTTAAGACAATTACTTTTGAGATTAATAGTACTTTGTTTTGATACCATATTAAATTGCTTATACCTTTAATAGTTTTGAATGATTATGCTACGATTATGGCATACTGTTAAAATTATGTTAGGTGCATTGTATGTTAACTGTCATGAATGAGATGTATGCAACCTTATATTACATGTTCCGACGCTTCAGTCGCCATCAAATCCCAAGCAAGATGTGGAGGCATCACAACATTAAATGCTTTGTATCTTTCTAATCTAAATCCAAATTGGATCATTTTACCTCAAACAGTGCACTAGCCTCATTTTAGGATTTTTTTGGGAATCCCCCCATATTCAGTCAATTATACGAAGATATATGCTCCTTCACGAGTCAAACTGCACATCTATATCACAAATGCTCAAGTAGAAATCATGTTCACACGTTCTTACGGTTTTCTTTCTATTGATAAACGCGCAGACTCGAAAAAGCAAGAAACTACTTGCAAAATAAAACCATATTATTTATCTTAAAATTTTGAGTGACATTTCATTTACAGAATTAACATATAAATCCACTTAAAACATGCACAATGGATAAAATTTTGTCATTGATAAGAGCTGCACAAGGGTTCCTTGTGCACTAAATTGTATAGTCCTGCGTTTTTGTATTGCACTAAATTGTAATAATGCTTTCATACATTGCCGCCTTTGCTCTTTTTCCTTGTTTTCAAAGGTTTTGTTGTCCTTGTAAATCCACAATGTTTTTTTAATCAATGTGCATAAATAATACATAAGAGAAAGAGGATGGGGTAGGGGCCCTCATTACATTGATTAAAAAAATGACAAAAGAACCATAGTTTCTGACCCATGTTCCTTCGCTCAGACGGAGGGACCAAAAACAGTTTGCTTTGAGCCCACAAGTCGGTCAATTGGTTATTACTTGAAACCACACTCGGGATAAAAAGACACTACAATCACTTGTTTTTAAAGCATTTTGTAAGAGAACAACATTTCCAAAACCTCTATATTCTTGTTCCAAAAAAGCATAAATATAGTTAGATAGCTAGAGACGAAAACACTCGATCCTCAATGGCACCAAAAGAAAACCAGTGGCTGTACCGGCACGAAGGTGACCCACGCACCAACTAAAATAGTGTGGGTAGGACGCATCTTCAATTTCTGATACCAAAGAATCTGTTGGCGCCGTGTCGAAGCCAATGCACAACATTGGCGGCAGGGTGAGTCTTACGCGCTAGTCGGATAGTGGCAATTCATGAGCCATCTTGTAGATTGACGTTTGGGGAGCGTGGTAGTGTAGCTAGAAAGCGGTACATCGGACATTTTCTGACTTAGTATAGAAAATACAAGGAAAGACAAATATACACAACGGTATGGACAGAGGAGAGGAGTGAGTGGGACTCCTCCCTCCCCCTGGACTGAAGAAAGAAAGAGGCGGTTCTTTGATTTCTAGACAGAAGGGAGAGAAGGTTTCTAGAAAGAGAGCGTAAATGGAGTCTTTAAATCCTGAATGTTTTGCTTGTTGGTTGATTCGCTTTCCTCAGATTGCTTTGCTGCTATTTAAACTCTGGAACACTTTCTTTGAATCTTACTTAAAGGTCACCTCGAGGAACGTCCTTGAGCAGTTGCATAATCCAGTTTCCCTCATACAAAAGGTTCATAGATTTACAAAAGACTCGGCCGCAGGCCTGCAGCCTACTCGTCGCTGAAAACCTTTAATTGGTTCATTTCAAGGGCTTGACAAAGTTACAGGTTTTAATACTCAAAGCATAAGAGTAAAAGAAACGAACTCAGATTAACGGACATGCATTACTATGCATGAATCTCTCCAACAGCAGTATTGAGTTTCATGGCCAACATCCTTCCCCATGCCTGACAAACAAACCAAAGCAAGAACCCCTTGGTACAATCTTTTCAGGTATACAGAAATAGTTTCACATTTGATTTCAAAAGAAAATGGGTGTTATTAGATCACAACTATATACTTGTCGTTCAATGGCATCTTATTCAACAAAAAAAGAAAATTAAGTAAAAGCCAAACTGAACACTTGGACCTAGAGTTTTTTTGCATAATAATCCAACCAAAGTTAAACTCAAACCTCGAACTCTAGTATGCTTCGTTTCATGAGACAAGCTCAAAACTTCAAATTTTTAGACAGATAATTTCAGGAACAATGAAAAAATGTGGTATGAGATGGACAACTTGGGAGTTTGTTTGGGTTGGGGGAGGGGGCAAGACTTTGGAATGAACCTGCTTTTTTATTCGATCTCAGCTATTTTCAAACTTCAATTGCTTCATGAGTTACACCAAAGATCTCAAGCTTGGTTAAATTTATTGCCAACAAGAAACAGATGTGATTTTGTTGACGAATTGGGGCGAGAATCAAGGGAAATATTAGAATGGGTAATGCATAAAGGCTCTCCACTGGTCAATCAGCGGATGAAAAGGTACAGCTAAAAACAATTGACAGAAGCTCATTGCTTTACAAGCTAATCTCACACTAATTCAGAAAGATATGTTCATTGACAGGGAAATGATATGAATCGCAAATGAATTCATTGAACAGAATTAAAAGAAGAAGAAGAAGAAGAAGTTAGAAATAAGGGAATCTATTGGGGAGTGTGCAAGCGCCACACATTCTCCGATGCCCAAGTTAACAAACAAAAGAAGAAAGGTTTGGTTTAGGGATGGTTGGTGTTTGCAGTGTCATCAGAATTAAGTCAATGAATTCTAGATGCGTAAACCAAGGCTCAAGCTCAAAATTAAGTCAAACATAAGTTTGGCTCTAGTTCAGCATGAATTTAAAGCTAGCCCAAGCATGCTTAAAGCGACCAAACTAAGCTGGTAGATGACTACTTGATTAACAGTTAACCCAGCATGAATAATCCATAAACGATTAACGGGTGCTTTAAGACCAATAGGGCAGAAGATAATCCCACATTCCACTCTATTCCTTGCTCCCCTCTACGGGAAACACCTCTTTTTTTCACTCGAGGCACTCATCACAAAATACTAGAAACATAACCTGAAAACTACAAAAGAGATATAAACTTCTTCAACAACTACACGAACTAGTCTTTGCAGAACATACAAGCCAAGGCAGAGTAACCTCATTATTTCACAATGAACAGCCAACACTATCCCAAATTGATGTAATATGCAGAAAACCAAGGACGCATTTGGTTCGATTAACCCCAAATTCAGGAACCGTAAAAGCCCAATTTATCCATACACGAATCAAGTAATTTTCCAAATCAAAAACCACAATTATCATTAACTAACTCAATAATCCTCAAATTCACTATCCCGTAAACAAAAAGGAAAAAAAGGCATACTAGAGTTTACATGATCCAACGTATAAAACGTGTAATAAAAATGCATAAGATATACCCGATAGACTTATCTCGACGTATCAGTCCCGGCGGGCCTTAAGGCGCTGGTTAAGCTGCTCGATCCTGACGACGAGACCGGTGACGGAATAGAGGATCCAGTAGAAGATGAGAGCGGCGGCGATGAGTAGGGCATTGCGCTGGCTCTTGATGATGGACTTCTGGTGGCGGAGGTGCTCGGAGGGGCTGCAGGAGTCAGGAGACTCGCAGTGGGGTCTGGTCTCGTACTTCCAGTATATGTCCATAAGCAGGAAGAGGCAGAACGGAACCACCGACAGCAGCGGCTTGAGAAGGTTACGAGTGACGGCGATAAGCCCCTTACGGATCCCATCCAGCCCCGGGATGGTAAGCAGGAGAACCATGATGGCCTCGGCACCCGCCGCGTAGCCCAGCACAACCCACTCCAGTGCCATTTTCCTATAGATCTACTGCTGCTGTTGCTTCGGTTTCTTGATTGTTTGTTCCTTTGGAGCGTTTCTTCCGAAGGAGTTTATTTAATGCCAGGGAGAGAGAGAGAGAGAGAGAATGGCGGTGGTCTTGTGGCATATAAAGTGTACGTTTTCTTTATGTCATAGAGGGTTATTGCACCCAATTTAATTAAAAAAAATGTTAAATATTAAAATAGTTTATGTAGATTGTCCTTACAATAATAATCTTTAAGTTTTTATTTTAATTATTTAATTATTTTATTTTTAGTATTTATCATATTAATTATTTTATTAGTTAGATTCGATTTGGATAGTAAGATGAGATAATATAATTTTCGTTGAAAATTAAAAATTAAATAAAAAAATTTTGTTAGTATAAGGGGCTTAATCTTCTCCCGTTGGGTATTATCGTGGGCTTAGGTTATGGTATGGTCCAGTAAGCTAATGAATATTAAGCCTAACTGCATGCGAATCTCATTTGAATAGAGTTAGACCACTAACTGCCCAAGTATTTCGGGATGAAATGGTGATTTGGAGATAAGATAAACCTTAATATCCCTAAAGCTTAAATTTGAAATAGTAGGCGAGATGGTTATCGAATATTATCCAAAGTAGTCACAAAGCTCTATTTATAGGGTTCAGGTACAATTATTCAAATAGCAGGCGAGATGGTTATCGAATATTATCCGAAGTAGTCACAAAACTCTATTTATAGGGTTTAGGTACAATTATGATCTCATTTGAATTTTTGGCTGGAGAAACCATATTATCATTGGCTAACTTAGACATCAGAGGTGTTCCGTCGAGCCCCAAGCCTCTCTTTAGTTGCAGGTGATCGTGTGTGAGAAGTTATAAAACACGTCTTTAACAGTTGGCTTCGTCTATGGGATGCTTTTGTCCTACAATCAGCGTACTTTTCACATGCCTACCACAACACGATCTTAGGCAACGAAAGACCAGGAAGTGATGTCACGAAATATGGAGGGACGACTTGCAGAAATATAGGAAGTAGTAAGGAAGCTTACCACCGAAGTGGAGTCTCAGGGAAAAGAACGGGTCATCAGGGGAGGACATGGCGCCTACTCGGGCCATTAGGGTGGAGATGGAAGGTCGTAGTGCTGGTATGGGCAAGCCGCCTCAGGACAATGAAGAGATGAAGAAGATACATCACAACTTGTGCAGCTTGATGGACAAATATGAGGAGATGGCCAAGAAGATAAGGACCTCTTCCTTAGCTGATCAATTGTTGACAACACCAATATGCCATACAACGCATAAATCATGGCAGTGTCATTACCATCATAGTTCAATGTTCCATCGGTAGACATGTATGATGGATCCAAGGACCCAATAGAGCATCTGGAAACTTTTAAGGCTCACATGCTCCATGGATTTCCAGGAGAGATCGCATGTAGGGTTTTTTCCCTTAACTCTGAAGGGAACAACCCGAGAGTGGTTTAGAGCGTTGTAGCTGGGATCCATAGACAGTTTTGAGGAGTTGGATAGGCAATTCATAACCCAAATTATGGCCAGTCGAAGGCGAAGAAGGCCGACAACATACTTGAACTGTGAAGCAAAGGGAGGACAAGAGCTTGAGAGCGTACTTGGCACAATTCAATAAGGAGAGGATGACAGCTGATGACCAAGACGAAAAAATCATTTTAGTCGCTTTGCTCAGGGGCATTTGGTCAAGAAGTCCTTTTATAGCCGAGTTGGCGAGGAAGACCTCCTCCACTTTACGAGAATTTATGAACAGGACAGATGATTTTGTTAATGTTGAGGATACGCTAATTGCCTTAACCGCTAGATCATAATGAAAAGAGGAGCATCTACCAAAGGGAGGTCCCAAAGGAATCGAGAAGGAAGACAAAAGGCAAGGAGAGTCTAGCACGAGGGAAGGCATAGTGTACATATGGGGCGATATGGCAGCAACCATGTGCACTACTCTAGTGTGCATAATCAAGATAAGGCAAGGGAGACCAGACGTGATGAGGGTCATGGGCGACAAACCCAAAAGTATTGCACATATCACAAGGCAAATGGTCAGAGAGCTGAAGATTGCCACACGCTGAAGCAAAAGATTGAAAAGATGAAGGGCAATGGTGAGCTGGAGCGTATTGTCACTCGGAACGCTTCTCCACCACAGGAATGCAAGCCTTAATGGAGTGAGATCCCTAGAAGGAGGGGATCACCTAAAAGAGAAAAAGATCGCAAGAACTGCGACATCGGTTTCCTGGGCAAGGTGCAGATTGAAGACATCCACCATTGAGAAAAATATGTACCATAGCTGGAGGATATGCAGGAGATGGTCTGACCTCCTTCAAGAGGAAGGCTTATGCTAGATGGGCGAGGTACAAGGTGTACAACGTAGAAAGACCTGTTAAGCAACCTCAGGTACAATCCTCTCCCACAATATGTTTCGACAACAATGATTGTCGAAGAGTGGTTTACTCGCACGATGATGTGTTGGTAGTAACAATATTGGTGGCAAATTACACCGTGTAGAGGATACTAATTAATAACGGGAGTTTAGCATACATCATATTCTAGGATGCCTTCCCGAGGATGGGAATAAGCGTAGTCTAGCTTTGTCCAGCGCCGATTACTTTAAAAGGGTTCACAAGAGAAGTAGTGCAACCTATGAGGTCCATCACACTACTAGTGTCAGTGGGGATAGACCCCCACCTCGCCACCACCATGACGGAGTTCTTAGTAGTGAAGATACAGTCGACGTATAATGCTATCATTGGTCAACCAATGTTGAATGTTTTGAAGGCAATCACTTATACCTATCACCTAAAAATGAAGTTCCCTCACAAAGGCGAGGATTGGGGAAGTATTTCGTGAGCAAGTGCTCGCCCGAGTGTGCTATGTCCAGGTGCTCAGGTGGGGGGAGAAAGACGTGAAGACAATCGAGTCTTGAGAGGGTGCCATGGTGGCCCTCTCGCCACCACCACCTAAAGTATTCATAACGGAGGTGGAAACAAAGGATGAAAATGCTCTGAAACAAGGAGAGGCAGACGAGTCCTTGGAGCTTGTCAACTGTGACCCAGCTCAGCCAGAGAACCATGTGAAGATTGGAACCAAAATAATGAAAGAAGAAAAAAGGCGACAACTAACACAGCTCATCCTCAAACACAAAGACATCTTCGCATGGAGCCATAAAGACATGCCATGAATTGACAAAAATGTAATAGAACACCAATTGAACGTCAGCTCGAATGCACAGCCTATCAAGCAAAAAAAGAGGAACTTTAGTCCTGAGAAGTACAAGGCGATTGCAGAAGAAGTGGATCGGTTGTTGGTGGCGGGGTTCATCAGGGAAACTCAATACCCTGAGTGGTTGTCGAATGTGGTGTTGGTAAAAAAAATCCAACGAGAAGTGGTGGATGTGTGTAGACTTCACAGACCTTAACAAGGCTTGTCTAAAGGATAGCTTTCCTCTCCCTCGAATAGATTTGATAGCCGATGTCACGACAGGTCATAAGGTGTTGAGTTTCATGGATGCTTATTCAGGGTATAACCAAATCAAGATGGGTCAGCCTGACCAAGACAGAACGACTTTCATAAGTGATTAGGGATTGTACTGCTACAAAGTTATGCCTTTTGGGCTGAAGAATGCAGGGGCAACATACCAGAGGCTAGTGAACAAGATGTTCAAACATCAAATAGGCCGAAACATGGAAATGTATGTGGATGACCTCTTGGTAAAAAGTATGGAGTTCGGGCAGCACGTAGAGGATCTGAGGAAAACTTTTGGCGTGCTACGCCAATACAAGATGAAGCTTAATCCGACCAAATGTGCGTTCGGCGTTCAATCAGGCAAGTTTCTAGGATTTATGGTGTTGGAGAGGGGCATCGAGGCAAATCTCGAGAAGCTACGGGCAATCTTGGAGATGAAGTCGCCCATGCACTTGAATGAGGTCCAAAAGTTGGCAGGAAGGATAGTGGCCCTCAACAGATTCATGTCCCGATCAACAAACAAGTTTCTTCCTTTTTTTCAAGTACTAAAGATGGCTCAAGGCTGGGATTTCTGGTGTAAGGAGGCATTCACACAACTAAAAGAATATCCAACTCACCCGTTGTTGCTTAGCTAGGCCAAAAAGAAGGAAAAAAGGAAGAACCAGAAAGTAATAAATAACCCTAACAGTTGAAGAAGGGAATGTGAAATGGTGCGAAGGTGAAATGACTCCTAACAGATGCGTGTGAAATGACAGAAAGCCCAAAGAAACGAAACGACATCTCAATTACAAGTCCCATCACAATGTGCGCGATGAGACTTCGCGAGGTAACTAGAAGGGGCTTAATCCTCTCCCAAGGGCCCGCTGGGTATTATCGTGGGTTTGGGCCATGGCATGGTCCAGTAAGTTAGTGAATATAAGGTCTAACCCCATGCAAATCTCATCTGAATAGGGCCAGACCACTAATTGCCCAGGTATTTCAGGATGAAAGGGTGATCGGCTCATTTGAAAATAAGATAAGTTTTAATATCCCTAAGGCTTAAATTTTAAATAATAGGCGGGACGATTATTGAGTATTATCCGAAGAAGTCACAAAACTTTATTTATTGGGTTCGAGTACGATTATGATCTCATCTGAATTTTTGATTGGAGAAACCATATTATTATTGGTTGACTTAGGCATCGGAGGTGTCTAGTCGAACCCCCAAGCCTCTTTACACTTTGGTTGCAGGTGATCATATGTGAGAAACTGTGAAACACATCTTCAACAGTTAGAATATTATTTTTTGTTATTATTATTATTATAGAATTTTAAAAAGTTGAATTGTTTATTATATTTTGTGTAAAATTTTTAAAAAATTATAATGATAAGATGAAATGAAATAAGATGATTATTTTCACTATTCAAACGGGTCCTAATGAACACTGATCAGTTAAATGTAAGAGTGTGCATCCAAGTCAAGGTATAGTCGACTTGGAAGAGGATGTCAAATCCAATGATGAGTAAATTATGTTCTAAGTAAGAAACATATATAGCATTTTGATCAATTTCAATGATTGGAAGCATATGCGAATTCGGACTTACCGACGAGATTCTGATTCGTGTGACCGATGAGAGAGAAAGTTACTATTGAATGTGATGATGGAACTTTCGGCGCGAGAGAAATAGTGACGAAGACTCAAGATCGTAGAGAGGGCCTACGGTTTTGAAGAGAGAGATAGATAGTCCGTAGTGGGGGTGGGGGAGGTTGATTCTGCTAAAAGTCAAGTGAAAAATGGCATACTTTGTTTTGTACATAAACAGAATTTTCAAAAAAAATATAATCTAATTTCGGATTTAAAACTCGATAGCAGGTCTCGTACCCATACTTGCCCCTGGTAGAGGTGGGTGGGTGATGCAGTTTTTGGCTCGGTCGAAAATTGTATTTGGAACTCGATTATCCAAGTTTTGGATTGAGTAAAAAAGAATCCGGCCTGGATGAACAATCTCAATTAGAAGTGTTAGGTCAAAACTAGTGAAAAATGATAGAAAACAAAGAAATATTTAGCTAATTGGAATTGCAAAGTTGGCTTGGTTTGTGTCGACCTAGGCCAGTGGCAGCTCATTCTTTGTGCCCTTTTTGAATAGAACCATCGCAATTGCTTGTTTAATTTACTAGTGTGGTAGTCAATGAGCACGGCCATTCATATGAAAGAAATTCTATTCCTTAGAATTAGGGTTCTCTTTGGCCTCAACACTTCGTTTTCTTCTCTTCGTGCAAAATAAAGTGTGAGAGGGGGTTATGAGTTCTTTTCTAAGTGTTGTTTGGGGGGAGGTGGGAGTGAGTGAGTTTCTTTGTACTTCTAGTGGTTTTTCTCTTTGTGTTGCGTTTAATGACTTGAGGTTCACACCACAACAAATTATGTTTTTTAGAACGAAAAATTTCATCCCAAAATATTTGCATTTCGTCCTAAAATATTTTTTGGAACGAAAAAAAAGTGTTGCAAGGTTGTCCCTATAAAACTGTTCTAAAAGATATTTTGGGACAAAAATTACAAATTTGTCCCAAACAATATATTTTGGGACAAAATTAAGCTGAACCGTTCGAAATCGTTCGAACGGATGTTTTTTTTTGGACGAATTAAATTCGTCTTGGAAAACTGTTTAAACTTATAAAATACCGTTCAAACATATGTGACTGTTCGAATGGAGCAGAGTAAAGAACGTTCGAACGGGTAATTCCTGTTCGAACGGCGCGCAACTTTTTCAGTTCGAACGATAATGTATGATATTCGAACGGTTATGTTTGATTTGTATACGTTCAAACAGATGATGAGTGTTCGAACGGTTATTATTTTCATGGACAATCAACACTAATTTAAAACCAAATAGATATTTATATTTTAAAAATACATTACAAATTGTTCAATAAAATACTAATAATACTAATAAAATTCTCAGTACATGATATATAATTGTTCAATATGCAAAACCACTTCTAATGAAAATTAATTGCTTGGAGGCCTGAATTGTTGCATAAGTATCTGCATTTGAAGCTTTATCTCTCTTTGTTCATATTCTTGTTGTTTCATGCGTATCTCCATCTCTGCTTGTTTTGTCAATTGAGCCTCTAACTCATGTTGTTTTGTAAACAATTCTTGAATCGTAGAATTTGCATTTTCTAA
The DNA here is from genome assembly GCA_029856935.1 of Cyclocarya paliurus. Lineage (NCBI taxonomy): Eukaryota > Viridiplantae > Streptophyta > Magnoliopsida > Fagales > Juglandaceae > Cyclocarya > Cyclocarya paliurus. Next base: position 20,617,224 of record CM056957.1, on the reverse strand, counting down.
CGCAACAGCAGTAGTGCTTGACGTTGATGAAGAGCTTGAAAGCTTTATACAGCGACCCAAACCCCTCAAATATCCTGAACGCTGCCCTAGAACTTGTGTAAAAATTTCAACATCACTTGTTGATGAATTATGATCTGAAGCAGCTTCAGCATGTATGGCAAGTATTTTATCCTACACACAACATATACGTTTAATATCGACACAATAATTTAAATATGTTTAATTAAAAGAAATTATAATACTTACATAATTTTCACGAGTATCGGGATGAATCCTTTCTCCATTACTATTAGTATGCGATGCAGCATATAATTTTGTTAGATCATAATTGGTGTCTGACGCTTCCTACAAGAGACATTGTTAAGATATAAAGTTAATATTAAAAACAAACTATATACAATAAATAAATAAATAAATACATTACCAATTTCTTAGAGAGGCGATGGAAAGATCTTGAGCCTGCATGATGATAAATCTTCAACTTTGATCTATTCGTTTTGTTTATAGAACTTTGCTCCTGCATAGAAATTGTAAAAGTTACTAGGTGAAAATTACAAATATGATACATAAATAATTAATTTATTTTACCTTATATGATGGATCATCAAACATGTTACAAAGTTTTTTCCATTCTTCAGGTCGGACATCCTTGTTCTCTTATTTCTTGTAATGCTCATGACACCTTGCCTTATACTTGCGGAATGCATTATCAACTCTTCAACAGTCCTAAGCTCTTCTTTCCGACTATAATTTAGTTCAAAGTCATCCTTAAAAGAATATATATACAAAGACATTATCATTTAGAATATTAAATAATATCAATATAAATTTATTATTTAAATATTACGTACCAAACAACTCTTTTTTATAAACTCTTTCACCTCTTTGAGGACTTTATGCCATGAACTTGTAGCCAAAGGTGCATAAGTCTGTGTAAGAGCACCCACATGCGATGCAAGCCAAGCTGCTTGTTGTCCCTCGCCTCTGGTATGTTCATTAAGAATGTTAATGTTAATCTTACCTACTTTACGATATTTCTCCAACGTCACACCTCTAGTAGTGCCTCGTCCATGACGAGATTGTACTGTTATCTCTATAAAATAATATTAGTTATTGACCCCATATCAATTAGCATATATCTTAATTGAAAAAATGAGTAGTAGCTATTTACCTTGTTCCGTAGAGTCAGTCTCTAATGGCAAGTCAGACGGAGAGCTATAAACAGGTGGAGATGGGATGTGAACTTCCTTCCTCTTTGGTGGCATAATTGCAAGATACTGTATAATGTGAACACAAACTGGTCAATCATCTGTATCAGTTTCATCTATAGACTCGGTCTCATCATCTGTAGATATTTCAGATGACTCAACACTTTAATCAACTGTCGCCTCAACTATATCAGCCTCAATATCTTCCATATGTAATGGGATCATCTCATACTGACTCAAATCTACAAATAAATTAAAGGCAGGTTGACTCTCTTGGTATGCTTCTTGAGTAGAGGGATCATCTTCTTCTTCATCTTGTCCCTTCGCCTCAGGGATAACGTCATAATATTTCTAAGAGAAAATTTTTGTACTACTTGCCATTGATTTCCTAACTGTGGATCGTCTAAATAGAATACTTGAGATGCTTGGGAAGCCAAAATGAAAGGATCATCTCCATACCATTTTTTTGATGTATTAATACTCAGAAAATATTCATCCTGGCATTTTCCTCTTCGAGGATTGCTTAAATCCCACCAATCACACTTAAACATATAAACCACAAGCTCCCCCACATATCTCAATCCGATTATATCTACGATAATTCCATAGAAATCAATATTGTCTCCATCATGACTCCCTTCGACAACGACACCACTATTTTGTATTTTTCTATAAAATTTTCGATCAATTGTGTGATACCTATTTTCTCGAGAAATACATACATAATATCGAGCAGCACGTCTCAAGGGACCACGCGCCAGTGCATATAGTTCATCTGATAGATCATTCTGATTACTTGCATGCATTTGTACAACCTACATATTAAATAAAGTATAAACATTCAACCGTTAACAATAGTAATATTTTAATAAGTAATAAAATTACATCTGTATTAATATCATTACACGTTGTTCGAACCATTTCGGGAACTCCTGTTCATGTCTCGGGTCTATAGCATTTACTCCCAATTCTTTGAGCATGTTAATATGATCACTAAAATTAAAAATTACCAACAATAAGTATGTTTATATAAATGTTTAATAAGTAAATTCAATAATTAATTAACAATTAATTTAAACTTACTTCAAGTGGCTCTCTATCTCTAGGCAATTATTTAGCACGTACCATTGAGCTTTCTCGAATTCCCGTTCACACAAATCATAACCAACCTGGGCACTAAGTGGACGTATTTATTGGAAAAATACAGAAAATCCATTCCGTTGTCTTGCTTGGTCAACATCAAAATTTCTTTTTGGCCGATCAAACCTTGTGTCAACCCTGTGGAAGTATTTGGAACAGAATGTATGCCACTCATCATCAATATATGTTTCTGCAATTGATCCTTCTGGACGGGTCTTATTACCCGTTGTACGTTTCAACTTTCCAAGAAATCGTTCAATAGGATACATCCACATATATTGCACTGGTCCTGCAAGTCGAGCTTCACATGGCAAATGAACGGCTAAGTGAACCATGATGTCAAAAAATGAAGGTGGGTAAATACTCTTCAACTTACACAATATTAGTGCAATTTCTCGTTCCATACGATCCAAAACTTTTAGGTTCAACGTTCTCGCACATAAATCTTTAAAAAAGGCACCCAACTCAATTAATGCAACCCGCACATCTCTAGTAAAAAACCCACGGATACCAACAGGTAATATACGTTGTAAAAATACATGACAATCATGGCTTTTTAGTCTAAAAATTTTCCAATCATTCGTTCGCACACACTTTGTTAGATTCGAGGCATACCCATCCGGTAATTTAATTTTCTGCAACCACTCACAAAATGTAGTTCTTTCATTCCTTGACAATGTATACCATCCAATTGGCATGTAAACAGACAATCCATTTTGTTGCAAGTGCATTTGCGGTGTAATTTCCAACCGCTTTAGATTTTTCCGTGAGTTTATATTATCTTTCGTTTTACCTTCAATTGACATCAACGTTCCTAACACGGACTCGCATATATTTTTTTCAATATGCATAACATCGAGACTATGCCGCAATTTTAACGTTGACCAGTAGGGTAGTTCAAAAAATATACTCTTCTTTGTCCAATTCAACTCTAATGCACTTCATTTTCTCTTTTGTTGTTTTTTACCAAAATCATTACTTTCGACATTCGTAAACTGTGCAATAACATCGTCGCCAGACAAGAATGGTGGAGGGTGCCCTCTTTCAACAGAACCATTAAACATCCTACCATTTCTACACCATTTATGGTCACCAGGTAAAAATCAACGATGATCCATGAAACATAGTTTCTTCTCATACGTAAGCCATTCAGATTGGGTATATTTGTTACATGTCGAACATGCCAATTTCCCCTTAGTGCTCCAACCTAACAAGTTTCCATAAGTAGGAAAATCATTTTTTATCCATAACATCGCAGCGTGCATCTTAAATGACTTGCCTATTAATGAATCAAATGTTAATACTCCATTCTCCCACAAATCTTTCAATTCTGCTATTAGTAGCTGCAAGTGTTTGTCTATATCATTTTCAGGTGATCTCGGACCTGGAATGAGCAAACTCATCATGAAATATGGATCTTTCATACACTTCCACGATGGTAGATTATACGACATAAGTACAACTAGCCAAGTACTATGACTAGTATTCATGTTCCCAAACGGATTAAATCCATCTGTTACTAACCCAAATCGAACATTACGAGGTTCTTCAGCAAACCATGGGTGTTCCAAGTCAAATTCCTTCCAAACTTGAGAGTCTGCAGGATGTGACATGACATTATCATTCTTGACTCTAGATGATGAGTGCCATGTCATATCCACAGCCGTTGAATGTGACATAAATAACCGTTGTAATCTAGGTATCAATGGAAAGTGACGTACAACCTTCCGCGGCACATTCTGCTTCTCAGTTGTCCATCTTGATTCATGGCAAATAGGAAACTCGTTCAACTGCTCATTCTCTCGTCAAAATAATACACAATCATTATTACATGCATGTATTAGATTGTAATCAAATCCGAGTCCTTTTTTCAACTGTTTTACTTCGTAGAAGTTGCGAGGTAAAATATTATCTGATGGAAGTGCCTCACCAAACAACTCCAGCAACATATTGATAGCCTTAATAGATATTTGGCACATGGATTTTATATGAAGTAATCTAACTGTAAATGACAATTTATAGTGCCTTCTACACTCTGGATATAACTCACGTTGTGAATCATTCCATAAGCGGGTAAATTTGCTATGGCACAGATCATTTGAATTATATGGATCTGTTCCACTTTCATTCATAAACATTCACATACTAATGTCGCCCAACATTTACTCCATGTCTTCTGATGGATCCGTGTTATGGCATGGATCGTCACCAACAACCTCTACATGTACATTTTCATCGATTTTTTTGAATGATGTTGAAAACGGTTCTCCATGTAAGACTCAATCAGTATAACCTTGGTCAATACCTTTAACAAACAAATGCTCTTTCACCAACTCTATCTTATGAGAACGTAAATTCTTACAAAGTCGGCATGGACATCTAATACGACCATTACTCCTAATTGTACAGGATGCAAACTCCAAAAATTTCTTAACTCCTTGGGCATATACATTGTAATCCTCACCCAACCGATCTCTAACTCGCATCCAACTCTTATTCATATCTAATATCCTATTGCAAACAATCACGTCTATCAACAAACATATAGCTAAAACATATATCAAACTAACATATAGTCCATACATATAGCCAAACTAACATATAGTCCATACATATAGCCAAACTAACATATAGTCCATACATATAGCCAAAACATATATCAAACTAACATATAATCCAGACATATATCAAAACATATATCAAACTAACATATGGTCCATACAGATATCAAAACATAAATCAAACTAAAATATGGTCCATACATATATCAAAACATAAATCAAACTAACATATAGTCCCTACATATATCAAAACATAAATCAAACTAACAAATTTGTAACAACACATAAAATAAAACATATAGTCCATACATATAACCAATTAACATATAGCCAAGATGCATATTAAACATTTTCCTCAGGGTTGAACGCATTTGAGGCATTTTCCTAACGGCTGAACACATTTGATGCATTTTTAGTAGGGTTGAGGTCATTCCCTGCATTTTCCTCCAACTCTGCTACTTTTGGTTCATCTATTTGTTTTCGCATTCTCTCCAGCTTTGCTACTTTTGGTTTTAAATTTTTCGCATACAAGTCCACAGACAGCTTTAACTCCGTATTTTCTCTTTTTAATATTTGTTTTTTTTTCATTTATTTGCAAGCTTATTATTCAATTCACTTACTTGTTTTTAAGTATCTCTATCTCACTTACCCTGAAAATTAACCTTCGGCTCATGGTAGTAACAACAACTGTATATTGAGATTTCATTATTTTCGCTCCATCCACGACCTCTGCATCGCTCTTGCTTAAGAAATAATCATCTGTCGCTATCATGGCATTGATAGCATCAGGAGTGAAGATTAATGTTTGTGGCAAATATGGTTCTCGATTCAAATCAGGAACAATATTAGAAGGACGATGGCCGGCCATTTGTAATGAGCTTGTGAGAAATGTGAGTTGAGAAATGTGAGTTTTGTAAGAAATGTGAGTTGAGAGCTCGGTGGTGTTTGTGAGAAATGTGCATAAGGACAATAAGCAAATTTTCGGTTCCATACGATCCAGAATTTACAGATGTATATTTCCATAATTTACGGATGTTGCCCGTCCTTACAAAATTTGTCTTGAACGGATGGTATCTTTTATGCAAACTTTTGGTGGGGCTCGAAGCAATTCCGGATTTTCTGCCCAGGTTTTATGGTGTGCTTTCCACCAATCGAGATGCGAGCTCATCAATAACTTCCTCATCCGTCTATATATTTTAAACCCCAAATGCTCTCTCACCACCAATCACTCCTAATTGTACAGGATGCAAACTCCAACAATCTCCATGCGAGGTTCTCCTTGTGAAGTATGCAAATTTCTTAGAAAGAAATGTGTTCGGGAATATATTTTTGCTCCTTATTTCAATGGTCCAGTCGGATATATCCAATTTGGTGCCATTCATAAGGTTTTCGGAGCGGGTAATGCATCGAGACTTCTTGCTCGCATCCCGATTAATAATCGTTATAAAGCGTCTACCACACTTACATATGAAGCGCAAGCTAAGCTTCAAGATCCTATTAATGATATTTTTTCAGTTATTTTTGCTCTTCAGCAGCAGGTTCTCTTTTCATATATAATGATTAAAATCCTAATATGCTCTGTCTCCTAATTAATAAATGGCATTCTACTTTATTTTCTGTAGGTTGTAAATCTACAAACTCAACTAGCAACTCTAATGAAGGAGACAGAATAAAGTTGTCTATCATATACTTTTGTCAATACAAATCCAACTCAAGATATCCAAAGTAAGTTTCAGTGAGTATCAATGAGAGGACGGAGAGTTCTTTTAGGAACTCAGGAAGTTCACTACTCAATCCTGAGGAAAATGCAAGAATTAATGCTTTATTTGAAGAGTTAGTTGCAGTTGGATTTATTCCTAAAGAATAGTGGTGGTGGTAATGCTAAGGTGGTGGACATAGAAGATGGAAGATGGAAGATGCAGTATTTTAATTTTAATGTTTCTAAATTTGATTAATTATGTATAATATCTTTCTATGACTTTATATATAAATCAATAGTTTGTATTATATTTTTCTAAGTTTGATTGTGTTTTGGTTTGTTTGTGAATATGCATCAAACATAACCCATTGGAACGTAAATACCGTTGGAACGTAAGACATAACCCGTTCGAATGTAATTACCGTTCGAACGTAAAGTCTAAACCGTTCGAATATGTTCGTTCTATATTTTTATTCTTCTTCAACGACGAAAAATGGATGAATAATTTTTTAAAAAATTCCAACATAGTAATAACAACACAGTAATATAAACAACATAGATATAATAACAACATAATAATATAAACAAAAATATCAAAGAATTTCAACAATTTTTCAACATAGTAAGGAAATCATAGAAATCAAAAATATTATAAAAAACATACCGATAATGAGATGAAAATTACGTGTACTGAGAAGGAACTCCACAAAAAGTAATAGAAATAATAGTTTTAATTTGAAAATAGTTGGGACTGGATTGTGGGAGAATTGCGCAACTTTGTTTGTGAGGGAGTGAGAATGGCAAAAGGGGGAGATTCTGATTTCTGAGATCTGTTGCAAATATTTGAATAAAGTTTCCAGTTTGAAAGATTATTTAATAACCATTCGAACAGAAAACGATGAAGTGGGACAAATTCCCTCCTAAAGTTTCACGTTCGAACGAGTATTTACTATCCGTTCGAACGTCAAACCATGAGCGGGAACATTTCCTCCTAAAGTTTCAAGTTCGAACAGATAAATACATCGTTCGAACGGAAAATGCTACATAGCAAACCGTTCGAACGAAATAACATAACCGTTCGAACGGTACTGCATATATAACTTCTCCCCAACGGTCATTTCCAAACTCCCGATCGAACGGTATCTCCAAACAAACTCCCAAAACCTCCATTCCCGCCGTTTAACGACGCCGTTGCCTCCGTGAACAGTACCCAGTTGAAGCCTCCAACCCTCATTCACCGGTATGCTCATTTTCTAATTATTTTATCATTTAAATTTAGGTTTTTGATGGATTATTTGTTTAAATTAGGATAAATCAATTTATCCATCAATACTCACCGTAGATTTGCTTAAATCTATAGTAGGAAAGTTTATTTTAGTTTAGTTTAGTTTGTTGAGAAATCCATGGAATCGAAGGTTGTTGGGTCGAGTGATGTACCGTTAGAACGTTTTTGGGTCGTTCGAACGGTACTAGTCAAAGAGGAATTACATTTAACCCGTTCGAACGTGATTTGGTCGTTCAAACGGGACTAGCCAAACAGGAATTACATTTAACCCGTTCGAACGTGATTTGGGCGTTCGAACGTTGTTAAAGAGTTCGAACGGTACTGGCCAAACATTTAGCACGTTCTAACGGTATAACTAAAACATAATATTAGTGAATGTGTATTTTTAGTCACTATTGTAGTTCCATTAGATCTTAGCAAGAATATATCTTATTTTATAATTAAATTAATATAGAATTTACTCACATTTTGTTAAATATTTTTGTTATTAATATTTTATTGATAAGCTATTAATTAATTGTAAATTTCAGGTTCATTATCATGTCTTCTTCTAGGGCGGGACGTAAGCGATGCAATCAGGCAGAGACTAGTATCAGTACTCCTGCTAGGGAGAGGACTGTTTCACTAGAGCGACAGGTGAAGCTGTCTAACTTCCAGAGTCTTGTCTGGGAGGATCATTCCCCGCCATCAGTCTTCAGCGATCGTGGTTGGGGACCTATCTTAGATAGTCCAGAGGACTCATTGGAGACTGTCGCCTATATTGACATTGTTTCTGAGTTCTATAGAGAGTTCGGTGGTGCCAGCCCAGATGATAGAGGGGCATATAGCATCTCTATCCGAGGGGTTCCGATTTTATTTTCACGGGATCGATTATCTGAGTATTTTCGTAGTCCTAGACTACCAGATACATATCCGAATATGGTGCCTAGAGAGTCTAATCCTTCAGTTGAGGTAGAGACAGCTGAGGAGGAGGCATCGCTCCATCATACAGATGAGGTCGATATCATTGCTGATCATGAGGTGAGGGATTTGGTTGTTGGTCTAGATGCTCCCCTGTATGACGAGGTGAAGAGCATCAAGCAGGCAGATCTATCTTCATTCTTCAAGATCCTGAATTTGATAATCGCCAACAACATCGACTCTCGGTAGCACAAAACAAAGGTTGGCATTGATCGGATGAAATTTATGATACGGGTCGCTCGTGGCATTCCTATTGACCTGGTGGGGTATATATTCAATAGGATTCAATCAGAGTCCCGGTACATTTCCACAGATATACTGCCATTCGGGATCTTGATCACCCGATATCTATTATTTGTCGGTGTTGTGCCTGATGTTGCTTAGCGTAAACGGCAGCCGATGGGACCGATCAACAGCATTACCCTCTCACACAGCACAGGACACTCGAGACTGCGTCTTCGTGGACAGCATCAAGACCCGGTTGATCCTCAGAGAGATGCACAGCCAGGAGATCATGGACCACATGCCGAGGCATCAGTACATAGCGCTACACGTGAGGACATGGCTGAGATCATGCGTGCAACGATCAGTGAACAGACATCAGCGCTGATCGATGCAGTGTGTATTGAGGTCTGTTCTGCTATGTCTGATTTTCATACTGAGATTATTAGTAGCATCTCTAAGTTACGTATGAGGGTTGATGTCATGTCTACGACTCAGGTCACTATTAGTACTCGACTAACACAGATAGAGGAACGTTTAGCTACAGTCGAGGAACTGTGCAAAGAGTTGGGGTCTTAGTATTTTCTATCTTTTATTTATTTTTTCTTTTGTTTTTAGAATGGACAATATTTAGTATTTTGTAAATTTACTATTTATTTATGAAATAGTCTTATTTTATATTTCCTGAACTAATTATTGATTTATATTATTCATATTATTTAATCAATAAATTTATTATAATTACTAGTTAATATAAATATAATTCTCTTTTAAAAAAAAATATGTTCACCATTCGAACGGTAAAAAGTTACGTTCGAACGGTATATCAATTTTTCGGTATAATAATCTAACTTATCGTGTCAAATTTACGTTCAAACGATCAAATTAGACGTTCGAATGATGAATCACCTGAAATTTACGTTCGAACGATCAAATTAGAAGTTCGAACGATCAAATTACGTAAAAAGTCACTGTTCGAACGTTTCTATTTTTAGGGACGCCATATTTCGTCCCTAAAGATAACGTTCGAACGATGTATGATGCGTTATAACGGAAAACGTCTTTTTGGGACGACAAATAAAATTTGTCCCTAAATCTCACTTTTTGGGACGATTTTTATTTCATCCCAAAATAAAATCATCCCAAAATGTCATTTTTGTTGTAGTGTCACAACCTTTGCCTACCAAAGCGTGTCCCTTCTTTTTCCCATGAAATGACCAATGCACTTGATCCATGCATGCAAGACCGATGATTACAAGGTTGAGGAAGATGCGAGGCAATTTTCCTTCTCACAAAAACTCCATTTTTGTCCTTCTTGTGCCCATGTCTGCTTTCCAATGATGCCATCTTGAGGAATGAAGCAATGATTTATGTAGAGGGGGCCTAAGTTAGTAAGTTCAAGTTTGAATGTAAAATAAAAAATAAAAACATTAAGGGCTTGTTTGGATATATAATAAGATGAGATTAAATAAAATAAGATGATTTTAAATAAGTTGAATAAAATATTATTAGAATATTACTTTTTAATAATATTATTGTTTTGAAATTTGAAAAAAATTGAATTTTTTATTATATTTTATATGGAGATTTGAAAAATTTGTAACGATGAAATGAGATGCTAATTGATCCAAACATTTATTTTGTTTCAAAATCTTATCTCAACAATATTAAAAGCTGAAAAAGTTCGCTCAATTTATTTTTATTCGAAACCTGGTCTTAACAATGTTTATGATTTAAAGTTTTTGGCTTATCAATGTTGTTCAATTTAATTTTTCAAAATAAAAGGCAAAGAAAATGACCCATGAATTTTTAAAAGTTGGAAACAAAGAGAAAAAAGAAACATGTCTTCCATTACTTCTCTTTAAATTTTCATATAGAAAAACTATTGTAATGGGCTTACGGCTTTATGGGATTGCTCATGTCTCGTGGTATATTATACATCTAGTTTTTTTAAAATTTACTTAACTTTTAATTAAATTAATAAAAAATGTAAGAACTTTTGTAGGCTTTTAGGTGAGCCTCCTTATTAAATTAGGTTAAGAGATTGCTTACAGATTTGGAATGGACTCATTTCTCCCTACTAGTGAAGACACCATCCAGCAGGTTGCAGGGTTTTTCCTTTCATTTTGTATGGGAATACTTGTCGATCTGTGGATCATTTACCTCTTCGTGGCTGAGCCCTCGATATAAAATGTGGGATTGTTATCCACTCCACTAGGTATCTGGCTCTTTATGCTTGGATCCCATAGATAATATATGGGAGGGTTATTTCAATGATGTTCTTAATTAATCAAGGATGCATCAAATTAAAACACAGATACACGTGGTATCCGATACAAAAACTCCATTACAATAATTGCAGTGCTCGGAGAGAGAGTGAGGGAGGTAAAACAAAAAGGAGCGAAACTATGAACCAAAGGTTTGAATAGGAGTGGTAATATGTGACACAATCCATGAACCAAATATGAATATGGCATGCAATTAGCAATTTTGAGTTTGATATAAATAGGTTCAAGTCAAAACGGATTGATCCATTAGGACATGATTAATAAACGGATAAATAACGGGTCAACCAACTTAACCCAAAATGAATCCGTAATAACCCATTCAAATTCTATTTCAAAATTACAATTTTATTATTATTGAGTCGTAATATTGGTATTTCTCAATATACTAATGTTTTTGTTATTGGGATTATAATTCTGTACATATGCTCTTATTTATTATTATTGGGTTTGTAATATTGGTTTAATTATAGGTTAAAATTTGAAAAATATTGATATTTTTTGTTATGAGATAGTCTTATTATTTTTTTAAATATTGTGGCTACTAATAAATATAGGTTTTAATTTTTATGTGAAATTATGTCAAGTTAAATAGGTTATGTGTGTTAATTCAACTCATTTACATAAAACAATTTGAAATGAGTTGTCTTATGTTGACTTATTTCTAATTAATTATTAAACGGGTTAAAATGGGTGATACGACATGATCCGTTATTTAAAGAGATCGGGTTAGAGTTTAAAAATTTGACATGTTTATCTTAACGGCTCGTGTTTAAATTGACCTATATTGTCGAATGCACATAACTTGACATGACATAAATACAAACCGCAAACACAAATTACCAACCCTAACTATGTAACCTTTTAGACCCATGTTCCTTGATTGAGCTAAGGGGGACCACAAAAAGTGGTTTAAGTTGATCCAACAAGTGGACTGATTGGTTGTGGCAATAAACTACATTAGGTAGAAAGACACTGCGACTATTCTAGTGCATTTTGTAGGTTGGCTAGCGTTAGCTAGTTCAATGAGCAGCTCATTTCTCTGAGGCTGGATCTCCTTGCAAAGATATTGCAGGGTTGTAGGAGTGCAAAATAACTATCAGGAATTAAAATTACGCAAGAAAAGAGTTTTCCATGCCCACAGATGATTTTACTATTGTTTTCCTGCTTCCCAGGCCTAGTCACTTTTCTACTTCTTTTAGTCCTTAATTAATTGTTTTTGTGAACTGCAAACTGAAAGGCTTATGGGTACATTGGCGATCTACATCATTGTGATATCATTAAATGATACTTCCACAAGGCAGGGGCCCCCATGAACACACCAAGAAGTTTCATAACCATGATTGAGACAAGAGGGTTGGTTTCCTTTTCGTTTGGCTTTAACTCTACTTTGGCGGCAGATAAAAAGAGGATTAAAGCAGTGGGTTTGATTGATGCCAAGCACCGAAATTGGGACAAAAATAAAAACATCCCAAGTTAAAAAGCAAACCCAAAAGCAATGGATAATAGATGAGAGAGAAGATTTATACACAGAACCAATATCTTATGGTACTGCTAAATTCCACTACAAATCTTCCTCCTTTAGAACATTATTCAGGCTTGATATAGAAGCACATCATAGTAGATAGTAACCCAATCAAAATTCTATTCATCATCCTTTGAATTGTTATCATCTTGTTATCTCCTGTATGACTTCTAATAATTGACAGAAGTGAAAAATAATATAGTTTTTCAATTATTTAATACCACGTCAGGACATGATAGTTAAAATGATGATAAATACCTTTTCTCGTAACCTCAGTATAGTCATGGTGGGGATCATCATGCATACAACATACTTAAAAAAAAAGTTTTTAGGACACAACAAAGCTTGGTGAAACATGACTTGGCAGATACGATCCCAGAAAGTACCATTGATTTGGTCGAAAAGTAAGATAGTCTTGAAGTGGTGGAGTTTTAGGCTATAAGAAAATTTGCAGTAACATAATGTAGCTACCAAGAACACAATCTTCTTAATTTTCCTCTGGTTGGCTTCAGTTCATACAAAGATAAAGGTTATTGATGAAAAACAGCTCGAAAACACCCCCAATCCATATGCATAACTAGAATGTCTTTTTCATACTCTCATCTATTTTGTTTTAGGCATTTAGTAAACATCATCTGATTCTTTGGTGTTTAAATCAAGAGCTCTACATTGATAAGATCAACTAATATTATTAGATTGTGAATACAAAACAAGCTGAACACTGCATTGAGTACATAGTTAATAAATATGTCAAGATCTAACTTTTGGATGAGACTAAAGCAAAAGCACTCTAATATCACCCAACAGAGGCACTGTCCACAGCATTACAAAGAGCACTTTTCACAAAAGTGTAAACTGTTTTATAAGCATTAGAGGCAACCTAACATTATTAAGACTTAAGTGGGATTACATTATTGAGCTTTTCTTCGTATCACAACTTTTCTTTTTCACTTGTTTCAAGGTGCTCCATTGACATATTTCTATCTACCTTCACAAGTATTCTTTAGAGGATATTTGAAAGAGGAACTTAAAGAAAGTGATAGTGGTGAGGAAAAAGAAAAAGACCAAAACCTATAAAGAGACACAAAAGAGGCACCGAAAGCCGAATTATTTACCAGAGGAAACAGGGTTGATAGGAGCAGATCCAGAAATACCATCCACCAGATTGTAATTTACTTACCACCTGCAAAGGAAATGCAATAAAGGGTACTAAGATTTAGTGTTTGCACAAAGAAGAAAGTGGTCAAAGAAGAAAAAGAACAAAAGCCAGAATCGAGAATGTTCATATGCCTTTACCTTTTTCAAAATGCTTATTTAAGAAGGAAAGGAATATTATGAGCAATCCAACTGCTGCTATGCCTCCAATTATAATTGCAAGCGTCCTGTCCCACTCATCATCATCATCATTGTCTTTATCATTCTCATTATCATAATCTATATATTGATCAAGAATATCAAACAATTAGAATTCATCTGGCACTATCATTTTATGACGAAGTGTTATGATTGGAAGCTAGAAAAAGAAAGCACTCTAAATTGCAGCAGTTTGAGAAAATGTTTGGAGTTGGCATTGAATACTACTTGCAGATCGAACTTTTTTCATGGAAGGACATCAAGCTGTGTTTCAATAAGCTAAACATAAGGGCAGCATTTCCATTGAATTGGGATGTTGTTGTAATGCTAATTACCAAGCCGATAGCAGGACTCTGTTTTTGATTTTTTCCAATTCTAAAGTATAGATCATATAGGACATAAACGCAATGGTTTGGGTCAGCAGCATCGGATTCTTTCTCAGTTCCCAATGAGACACACACTTTTATGAGGCATCGTATGTCTTGTAGCATTCAAATATTGAATCAGGTGCTTTCCAGAAAACCATTCTTGTTTATACAAGAAAGTCTAGGTACTTTGACACTGGAAATATATTCTCAATTACCAATCAGTCAGACCAAGTTCTTTTCTTTTCTTTTTTTCCTTTTCCCTTAAGCAAATCATAATCAAAAGCCCCCAAACACTATTGAGGACTGCCTTCTCGCTTTCCTCCATTGTATAATTATCCATGGCCCAAATGAGAAAAGTACCCGGTCATCAAGTTCTTGTAAAATTCATGTTCATAGGAACTTGGTTTTAGACCCATGATAAGCAATAAGCTTTCGAGTTTTGATCATTGAGATCCTTATTTGATGAGAAACAGAGTGATTAGTTGTTCCCAAGGCACCAACTGCTGAAGCATCATCAGAATAAGCCACTCCAAGAATCAACAAATGCAAAACAAATGATTCAGTAAGCCTGAATATGCCTAAATTCCACCACTTTACTGATTGAGCAAAGGATGGAAATGTATACCAATAGAGAACAAACAAACTCACTAAAAATTGGATACAAGACGACAGCTTTCAGTCTCCCAAACTCTTGATACACAAACACATGATACCAAAAGAAATAAGATGAACAACTACTATTTACACAAAGCTTCTTGAATAATTTGAACACACCCAAATCACCATGCAAACTCATAATTCACACGCAGTAATTTACACTTCAATGAAGTGAAGGATAAATTCAAAATTAACCAAGAGGGTCTTGCTTACTTAAGTCATTAAAATCAACAAAATGTTAGACCAAAGAACCGAAAAGAAAAAAGAACCTAAAATCAGAAACCACCATCCGGGGTGGCGAAACCGCTTACCCTCTCCGGCGTGTGAGCGAACGCCGCCTTCAGTGTAGCGCACGTAACACTTGGCCAAGAACATGTCGCCCCACGCGGCGGTCCCGCACTCCGTCTTCAGCCTTCCGATGGCGTCCGTTAGGCAGTCCTGGCACTCCCCGGCACTCAAGTCCCCCACGCACTGCGCCACGCCCTGAAGATTGCCGGAGGTACTCGACCGGAAGGTCTTGTAGGCCCCACCATCACCGGTCCCCAGATACGCCAGCACGGCATCTCTCCTGGTCAACGCGTCGGAGTCGTACCCAATCGCCGGCGCACCACATTTCTTAACAACCACCGTCTTGTCCTCGACACCCAAGAAGGTGGTATTATCGTACTTCACGTAACAACCTTCGAGCTGCAACGCGCCACCGCAAGAGTTAACGCAAAGGGTGCCGAGTTGACTCACCGAACGAGCGACGCACTGGGCGCAGTCGTTATCCTGGAGGTCTCCCCGGCATTGGAAGAGGCCGTAGACGGTGTCTTGTTGGGTGGAGCCGGTGGTCGTGAAGTTGTTATAGGTGGTGAACATGGCTGAGTTGACCAGGGAGGTGAGGATCGAGCTGACGCTGTTCTCGTACGGTGAACCAGGCGTGTACTTCAGCTGAGAGCACCCACCAAAGACGAAGGTATCTATGGCGGAATCCGAGAGAGTCGTGAGGGTTGAGATAGTGAGAAGAAAACCATAGAGAGAGAGCAAAGAAACAGCTTTATTGCTCACAGACATGTTTATGTTTCAGGGAGGTAGAGAGATTATGGAGAGGTTGTTGAAGATCGGCGAGCTGAGTATTTTGGAACTGAGAGCTCAAACAGCTGTGTTTCTGTGGGAGAGAGAGCTCTTTGGCAGAGAATAAGGTTGCTTTGAGGAGAAACAACGCAAGAGCATTGGCATTGGCTTCGTCAAAAGTTTAGTCAAATATAAAATATGATGAATCTTATAAAAAAAGAGCTGCATTAGATTAGCTAAAGACATAAATATAAAACTTTTAACTACAGTAAATTTATGAGTTTCTTTAAATTTGAAGGATTACTATTCATTCATCAAATTTATTTTTTATTCACTTTTTATTTCTAAAGGTCTTTTCTATTCACATTTAATCTCCAACCATCTTGTAATAATAATGTAAGAATCAAATTAAATTATTAATTAATATATGATTAGTGTGATTATAAAATATGAAAAAAAATAAAAATATTATTATTAAAAAAATAATATTATATTATTATTTTGATAAATCCAATGGCTAATCTAATGTGAGATTATAGATGTGAAGATATTACATTAATAAAAAATATATACTTTTCATCAAATTTTAAAAATAAATTTGATGAATCAATACTAGTGCTATAAGGGACTCAGGCCAGAAACTGATATATGGGCTGCGCATATGATTGATTTGAAGCTACCTAGAAGTTGGAACCGAGAGAATTTACAAAAATAGCTAAGTGAAAGAAAAAGAAAAACACAGGAAGTTGGAAATAGAATAGGAAATAAATAAACAAATTATATGCATGGATGGAAGACCTTTCATTCTTACATTATGCTTCTTCTTTTTTTTTTTAATAAGTGTGTGGTAAAAAATATAAATAAAAAAAACTCTAAAAAAAATATAAAATTTAGAACACACTTTGATTTATTGTGAAAGAATAATGATAGGTAATTTACTACTTCTTACTATTTATTTACTATTATTTTTTTATTTTTTTTAATTAACGGTTAAAAAAGTTACTATTAATAAAGTTATATATTTTTTTAGATGTTAAAAAAATATTTAAAAGAAAATATAAAAATTTTAAATACACTCTAAAATAAAAATAATAAAATAATAATAAAAGGATAATAAGCATGTCATTATCATTTGCTAAGGATGAAGTATTATGGGTACAAGAAAACCCATGATAATGAAAGAAATCAATTTTGGGTTCCTTTAAAACTTCACGTGATTACAAGCTGGAGAGATCTAGCTACACCCATCCCTACTACAATTGGGGTTAACCTTACTTTCCTTAATTCAATGGCCACCAACGATCCATCGGCATGATAAATCCTAGCTAAGCTAACCATCTTGAGGACCAAATACAGCCATCAGAAATGATGTCATTAAATCTAGTTACTGATCCATGTCATGAAGATGAATCAATTATGAATAATATTAAATACAGTTTTAAGGTTTACATATTTTAAATAATATTTTTATAAAATAATGAGTTTGGATTTACATTTAAGTAGGAAATTTAATGAAAAAATAATTTATATGGTTCTAATTTTTTTATCGTACTGTCCATTTGAATTTAGAGATGAGTTGAGATGGTTTTAGATAAGTTAAATAAAATATTATTAGAATATTAATTTTTAATATTATTATTTTTTTAAAATTTAAAAATTTTGAAAAATTTATTATATTTTGTGTAGAAATTTAAAAAAATTGTAATGATTAGAATTAAATTATAAATATTTTTATGATAATTGACGTTGCTAATAACTATCTAGATTTAAGTAAATTTAGTTGAGTCACAAGCATGAGGAACGGATACACAGCTTTAAAAGGATATCGGAATCATATATGTAGTAGGAAAATACTATTTTTACACTTTATTTTGACATCTTATCTCATATATATATATATATTAACTTAATAGTTAAAAAGTGATATTTTTTTATATCTTTTAAAAATATTTTAAAATGATTAAAAAATATTAAAAAAAAAGAAAAAGATAAATTTGTGTAGAAAACACGTTTAGCGGTCACTGGACGGCAGCCTGTCACTGCTCCAAGTACTAAGCTCACCTGTCCCAGTTCCAACTTCCAAGTCCAAGTCCATGCATTGTCGTGGAGACTTTAATGGTTGACCACATCAGCATCAAAACGCGGTCGTCATGTACTGGCCTACTAAACGAGAGAGATGGGCCCCGCAGCCAGACTATCGAAATCATCTCAATAGGATGGCAAATTAGTCAAACGTACTAGTTGTTTAGGATAGGTTTGGGTGTTTTATCTTATACAAAATTTTTATTTTATCTTATCATTATAATCTTTTCAAATTCTTATATAAAGTATAATAAACAATTCAATTTTTTCAAATCTCAATACAACTTTTTCAAATCTCAATTTAACTTTTTCAAATCTCAATTTAACTAAAAAATAATATTTTAAATTTTAAAATAAAACATAAAATTCTCATCTCACCTCCCAAACCTTTCCTTAGTTTGAATGTGGGCTACTTTCCCCATAGAATAGTGTCGGCCTCAAACAATTTTATAATATCTTAATTTAAAATTTTTTTTTTCTAAAATTCAGTAAAATTCTTAACTTAAATAATTTTATTGTTATTGATAAATCATTTTACTATTACTAACAGAGTTAATATTCTATTAAATAAGTGTTCAAACAAGCTTTACAATTATAGAAAGATAAATTAGTTAGGCTCCCAATATAGTCGGAAAAACTACACAAATGGTTGGAGATTGGAGACAAATTACCATTTGTTCCAAAAACTTAAGTTAATAGAAAGAGAGGGATTTAATTATTTATACTTTATCTTAATACTCTTTCTCATGTATGGGTCAAGACTCACCCTCAATTAGTAGGTCAAACACATAAAATATTTAATTAAATTGCATAGAATGTAGAGTCAAATGTTTCCAACAACAAGATGATTTATACTGAAACTTCCAATCCCGCTTCAACTCTTACATCATTGACATGCTTCGTAGATCCAAAATGTTTGGTGTTAAGCCATATTCAAATCCCATGGCTTCTAGTTCAAAGCTCTCTAAATTCTTTGGAGATCCCTTAGTTGATGCAACGAGTATGGATAAATGGTAGGAGTACTTCAATACTGCACTATCACTAGGCTAGTCATAGTCTTTTCTGTCAATCAGTTATATCAATTTATACACTCTCCGACAACTAAACATTGGATGACGCTCAAGCTGAATGTTAAGGTATCTCAAGGCTAAGCTGATCATGACCTATAATACACTCAAGGACATATCTAACTTCAGACTTTTTGTGACTCAGACTGGGTCAGGTCTGTTGATGACTGCAAGTCCACCACTGGCTTTGCTATTTTTCTTAGACCTTGTTTTGTCTCATGGAGCATTAAAAAGCATGCAGTGGTATCTAAATCAAGCACGGAAGGTAAATATTAGTCTATGGAATTGGTAATTGGATAAATGTTTTGGATTAGAATGCTACTCAAAGATCTTCACATACCTCTTCTCTCCACACCTGTGCTGTGGTGTGACAATTTAACAGTCATTGCTCTTGTCTCCAGCCTTATCTTCCATACAAGGACAAAGCATATAAAGACTGACTACCCTTTTATCATAAAGAAGTTGCTTAACAAGGATATTATTGTCATATACATCTCCACTTCAGATCAAATTGGAGGCATTTTTATTAAAGTTCTGATAGTATATGAAATCACTAATTATCTCAAAAGTTTCAGTTGATAGGAAAAAATAGATTTAATTATTTACATTTTATCTTAACATAGTTCCCCTTTAAAATTAATTTCCATTATTTTTTCTTATTTTGATTTACTTTTGATTTGCGTTTTTTCCCTTTTTAAATGATGTTTGACTTTGTACGTATTTTCTATATTTTTCTTAGACACGTGGGAAGTTGTTGAGTTGGTATGCTTGTTGTTAAGAGACTTCAGACGGAAGTAACGGAATGACACATTCTAATAGAATCAAAACATAAAGTCTTAAGATTTGATTTGTTTTCATAACTCTTATTAACTTATCTCTTTTAATTATTATAATTTTTTAAAAATTTTATATACAATAAAATAAATAATTTAATTTTTTTAAATTTTAAAATAAAAATAACATTAAAAAAAATATACTAATAATATTCTGTTTAATTTTTAATTTTAATCTTAATTAATCTCATTTTATTTTATTTCATCTATGAAAATAAACAAGAAAATCAAATTTTGAAAATTCAATGACCAATTTTAAATTGGCCTAAACCCAATAATAATCATTTATTAATATTTCTTAAAATACTACAAAACTCCTGGACAAAGCGTGCACTTGGACTTCAAGTTTGCAATTCTCATTTACAAAACGGATAGCCAACCAAAAGAAAAATAAATAAATAAGGGAGCAGTTTCAGGCCAATGGGATTGGCTCAAATGTTACCAACTTTTGCAGCAAAGGGACCAGATTGAAGTGGTCCCCATAATTACAGGATCCTATTCAAATTTGACTGCCCTCTATTTTCATTATTTAATTAGGGTTCCGGTAACATACCACGTTCTTCTACTCTAAAAGGAGAAGACATCACTAACCCTTAAGCATTTAGATTTTATATCTTCGAACTCTCTAATGGAGTTTTCGACAGATAAAGCTTTATTTAAATTTTTATCTAAATTTGGAGGGCCTCAAGTAAAAGAGAGAGACATTTATTATTGCTGGTCTAAATATTCCAAGCAGTATAAAGTAAGTAATAAATAGTGTAAGACACATTTGATGTGTCTTCTTTCTTGACGCATGAAATTGAGGTAAGTAGCGCTACATATACTTACAAAATTTATTTTATTATTTTTGCTTTTAAATTCAAATTTTAAATTTTAAATTTTATAATTTTCAGAATATCAATAACTGACATGTGAAGAAGTAAGTTTTTTTTTTAAATACAAATAATACTTTTCATCCTCTTCTTTCTTTCTTTTTTTCTTTGTTTTTTTTTGCTTTAGACCCTTGGTTCCTAATTCCCTCGCTCTTCGATACTTTTATTTTAATTTTTTATAAGAAAAGAATTTCATTGTATCGAGGTATAAAATATCAAACCAGATTACAATAGTGTTTATCAACAAAAATGACATTCACAATAAAACTATGGATACTATTCCACCAAATATGCATATCAGTAATGGACCATGCATGCCTTTGATTTTTGTATTTAGAATTTTTTTCCTTTTTAGGATGAAAGGAGGAAAATTCTCATAGGCAAAGGCCAAACCCAGGCCTAAGAGTGGGTTTGGGAGGAAAATGTTAGTTAGTCCTCTTAAATGTATCGCTCAAAGTTACCGTTAGTATATTTAATTTTATAATATTTAAATAAATTACTACTAGTGCATTTGTATATTTTTTTTACCATTTAAAAAACTAAAAACTAAAATGTACTAAAGGTACACTTGAAGGGATTGAGTGGCACCACCCAATTTGGAAATAGTTTGAACCAGCAATAGACGCACCTCAGATAGAACCTCACTAGGTGCGTCAAGTGCAAAGATTGGCTCCATTTCTCTATTTTTTTTTTTTCATTTTTTAATAATGCATTTTAGCAACAATAATAGTGTTTATAGATATTTTCTCCTCCTCTTATACCATTCACATTATCTATATATCAATATTACCACTTATTATTTATATAAAAATGCGATTTTTTTATATAAAAAAGAAAGATTCCCAAAATTTCAGAAGGTACAAAAGAAAACTTAAATAAATTAAAAAGAAGATAAAACTAAAAGGCACAAAAAGTAAAGAGAGAGTGGGAAAGAGACATATAGTTTATATAAGACAATCTATCAGCATCTAACACTCTATTATTGCATAGAAAAGATGATACATTCATGTTCCATGCATTTGCTCTTTCATCTTCCAACTACCTATTTCTTGGGGTCATATGGCTCAAGTCTCTCTTTCTCTCTTTCCCTTGCAAAGTCAGCAAACCCACAAAAGGCATCTATGGGTACTCGTGACACATGCTTTTTAATTGAAAAATTCTATTAATTAATCTTACACCAAACACTTATTTTTATTTTTATCTTTTATTTTTTCCCTCTACATATATGTGGTATATGGCTGCTGAGAAGAACTCTTTTTAATTTTTGATGGATAATGATATATATGTTATTATATCACTTTTCATCTTGGATAATGATATGACACCAACTTTTCTATAATTTGAATAATATTATATATAATTTACAAATCTCGTGCATTCACTTTTTAAAAAAATAAGATCCACCATAAAATAAATAATTTTTTCATGTAGGTCACAAATTTATTTATTTTTTAAAAAGAAGTGCGTGAGATTTACACAACTTAAGATTGTAAATATAATTTCTCTTACAATTTTATATTAAAAAAATATTTTTTTCACTTTTATTAAAAAAATTATCCTTGCAACACTTCAAAAATACGAGCATTCCTTCTTTTTTCTTTTTATTTTCAGCATTCGTCCGTTTCCCTATTAATTTTCAGCATCCTTTTAGGTTCCCACCGGTAAAAAATTGGTATACCAACTCTTTGAATAATTGCAAGAAAGTGGAAGCAAGTTCAAGCATTAAAAGGGTTCCCTGTTTACTTTAGTTTACCTTGACCTTTATGTTCATCTATTAGTTAGACTTTGACTTAAAAGTAGGACCAACAATGTGAACCTAGATTTCTTTAATTCTGATGTGACAAAAATAAGAAGACAATTACCCATACACATTGAACTATCGTGTTATGCATTTATATTTTTTTGGCAGTCTTCGACAGAGACCATCTACTCTCACTTTAGCACGAGTGCATCATTAATAATAATATTCATGTGACGTATCTATACAAGTATCTTATATTTAGAGAGAATTACAAACACTCTACAAGGCTGAATTTGCATGACTTCTTCAATAATTATAAGTTATTCATTGAGTACCATACGTGATGTTTCTATTAATGTCATATCAATTAAAATTAATTTTACATAAATAATTTTAACTATGTAACATGTTGTGATAAGATGAAAGTCCTCCTACACTATTTGTATTCTAAAAGTACTCAATAATTTTTCGGAATACTTTGTGTAAATAAATTTACTATAATTAGAAACATATATATGTAACATGAAAAATGTATCCCTTCGATCAAACCAGATGCGAATAGAGGGATTTGTTCCTAGGCAACTACCTTCGGGAGAGCAATTCCATAGTTTGTAGAATGCTTGTATATATAGAAGTGCTCATATAGAAGTAAAAATCATGAAACTTAGGGTGGGCTTTGAGAATTTTTGGTTTGGTTTAAGGTATTTTTGAATAAATCTATTCGCCAATCAGTCCATTTTTTTCTACATTGCACACCATGACGTGGTGAACCTGGTTTGAGAGTTACGTCACGGTACGTGTCCAGTCCCAACCTCTTAAGAGATCATCTTTTACCTATTAGTTGGCACATGCTCTTGTCTCTTGTTTGTTAGAGCACAGATGAACTAAAAATAAAATATTTTATCTGTTGTACTACTTTTCCTCATGGATTTAACTTCAAATCGGTTGCGGTGAATAATAGAGATTTACACCCTTCAATCACATTTTGACACGTCTGCATTTTAAGAGGGAAAGAATGGAACCGCACATAGAGAAGCAAATCTCATACAAAAACCTTCTCCTGTTGATGCTCTCTCTTTCTGGGAAAAGGAAATCAAAAAATCACGTTGCATTAATGGTATCACTACCCTAACTATACGTCACATTAATGATACCGTCGCAGAGTTACGCCACATTAAAGAACTCTGATATGAGAAATAGTACGAATGATACGGACTTCAAGGGGACAGACACATTAGACTTATGGTATAAATAGCAAGTCTCAGGTACGAGAAATCTCTTTGATCCTAAGACTTTTTCACTTATTTACAAACTTGTAAGATAATTTATTAACTATGGCATTGGAGACTTCCCAGCCCCAAGGCCGTTCTCTCCTGATTGTCTTCCCCATATCTTTTGCAGATCCATTTTTTGAAAACTTGAGTTGTTGGAGCCTTAGTCTAAAGGCATGCGAAACACGACGTTAACAATATAATTTCATACATGCTTAAGGATTTTGATAATAACAACGAGTTCAAGTATAAAAGAGTCTAAAACTATTAACATGATTAAGGGCTAAAGATAAAAGATATCAATAAATGAAGCACGAGGAAGAAATGAACTCTTTTACTAATTTGAAAAACTTTTAATGCTACTAAAAAATATTTTTAAAAACTTATGAAAAATCAATTTGCATATTTCACATGAGCATAATACGTTTGAAAGTTTAAAAAAGCATTAATTGGTTTTTGAAAAATTCTATTCTCAAATCGATGTGTAGAGCACACATAATAAAGTGCATATATAACATAATTTGATTTGAAACATAAATTTTAAAATTTGAATCTTACAAATCAAGTCTTACTATTTAATTAATGATGTAGATAATGTACTGTATACACCAACTTGATAATAGAATAATTCTTACGTCAAATGTGCATAATATGTTTTAAAATCCAAAGAGTGATTGATTGTCTTTTTCAAATGTTAATATGTTTGAAAATTTAAAAAGTGATTGATGTTTTTCAAATGTGCACAATATGCTTAAAAACATGAAAAATAAATGATGTTTCTATTCACATGTTCATGAATCATGATATGTTTGAAAATTTGAAAAAATATGATTGATGTTCTTTTTTAAATGTGCATGATATATTTAAAAATTTGAAAAATGAATGTTGCTCTTTTTGACTTGTGCAAAAAAGAAAAGCTTATGTTTGAAAATTTGAAAAATAAATTATGCTCCTTTCGACATTTGTAAAAAGGAAAAAAAAAATAATCAAAAACTCTTAGATTGCATTTGGTAGTAAGGTATTCTCAAGTATTCTATGAATAGTAGTGAAAAAGTAATGATAGAATATTGAATATTAGTGAATAATAATAAAAAGTAGGTGAAAAGTAATAATAAAATAATAAATAGTAGTGAGGTATTATGGGAATACCTCAGATATTCTCAAGTTTAATATATCGTTTCATTAAACTCATTAGGCAATGTATTTTGATAACCTACATAGCATCAACTATTGTGCAAACTAGGGGTGGCGATACGTGACACGACTCGTGAACCCAACATGAACACTATTTATAAATGGGTCAACCCGATTAATCCTAAGGCTTTGTTTGGATGCCCAACTAAGCTCAGCTTAGTTCACTTTTGAGCTTTATCTACTATCCAAACACACTTTCAAGCCGAGTTTCATTTTAAACTCATCTGTAAACTGTAGAGAGACAGGACATGGCTGCTTTTTGACCATTGTTTTTACCATCTGCCACGTTTTGACCATTGGTTGCAGTGCATACCCACATTTGGCTGCAGTGCATGTACGGACAATTAATAATGATACTCGGTCAAATGTGATATATAATAATAATAATAATAATAATAATAATAATAATAAAAGGCAAAACAGTATTATAACACAGAAGAAAGGTATTGGTGGGATCCAATTTTTTTTGGGTTTAGACAAAACAGTACAAAATAGCAGACAATTTCGTTCAGTTTTGCACAACAGTATAAAATAATAGTGGGACCCATTTTTTTTACAACTTTTCATAAATATATCTAAACTCATTTTAACATCCAAATACATTTTAAACTCATCTTAGTGGACCCCACCAAACTCATTCAACAATCTCAACTCACTACTATTTATAAAAACCTCAACTCAGCTTAACTGAGTTCAGCATCCAAACGCAGCCTAAATCAACCCGTTGTGACCCCTTTAGATTTTTATTCAAAAATACAATTATACCCTTTTCAATCCTAAAAACAAAAATATCCTAACTTATCTCTCTCAAACCTTCACTCTCACTCTCACGGTCTCACCTCATGCTCCCCCCAAGCTCTCAGTCTCCCACCTCACTTTCTCGGCCTGCTTTCTCACACCACCCTTACTCCCATTACCTCTCTCAGTCTCTTTCTTTATCAAATCTCTATCTCAGTCTCCACACCACGTCGCCACCCCCACTCCCACCCTCTCTCGGTTTTGATTTGTCTGACTTCTTATTGTCTCCCATACTCTCAAACCTTTATCTACTTTGCTGGCTACGAGCTACCCCTCTGTGCCTCTGCCAAGTGCCAAGGGTAATGAAAATGATTGGTCATTACATTAATGTAATTAGATTGAAGGGAAAGAACATTTTGGTGGGCTTTTTTGTGAGTTATGATCCTGGATTTTGATTATAATCATTGCTTGCACTTTGTTAGTTTATTGGTTTCATTGAAAATGTAGTTGGGGATTTGGTTAGCATTTTTATGTCTCTACCATGCATTGTTACGTGCAATAAAGAGTTGGAGATGCATTGCAGATAGATAAATGCAATGACAATGAACGAGCAGAATCATAGTAGTTTCAAAGAAACTGTGGCTGATGTTTTAAAAAGTTTAACTTCTTTTGCAATACATCTTCCCAAAATCTGCCATGTGAAGAGGAAAGTCAATGGAAATGCTAGAATAGTGCAATAGCAGCCAACGAGCTAGGAGGATATTGACAAGAAAGTGAGGATTGAAAAAAAAAAGACTCTTGATTGCATGTCTTTGATAATGTAATGCTTGAGCAATATGCTCTTTCTCGGTTTCTTATGGCCTGTATCATTTCAACATCATCAATGCTATGATTATTGTCTTGATACTTAGGCTTACATAAGAATTGTTACATTGTCGTTGTACATTGAGAGATATAGATACATTAACAAAACCAAGTTGTTCGTTTACCCTTATAGCCGCATATTTGTTGCAAGGCTTTCGTGAGCTAGGTTGCCTCCTTCCTCTTTCCGCCTATCACAAAGAGCATCTTCTCTTCCATTCCAAGTTCCAGGATCAAGACTTCAAAACTACTTAAATCATATCAGTAAGTTCTATGATTTCATGCAGAACTTGGTAAACGAACAAATAGGTGGTCTTTCCAAAAATGTGATACAAAAGTTTTTCCCTTGCATCTCGGTCACTTTTACTTTTTCATTATTTCATAATCCCCAAGTATGATACCTTATAGCTTCACAGTTACAAGTCGTTTTCTCATTCGACTCTGGCTTCGATCAGTAGTAGACTTTGACTCCAATCGGAGCTATGGAGTTGGAGGTCGGAGCTCGAGTTTGGTCAAATGGGCTAGTGTTTTAGGCTGGGCAAAAAAAAACCTAAAAAAAAAAAACTTAATATAATGATGGGCTCTTCTAGACTTATATTACTTTCTATTGGTAATTTACTACATATCATGTCAATTTAAAACAATAAACTTGAACACTCCACAAAAGAGAAAAAATTTGATTTATTTGAGATGATTAATATAACCAATGAACAATAATATATTAATAATAGATGATTGTTTTTAGAACCAACAAACAAACAATGAAACACAACACCTAAATTCATAATGTAAATTAAAAGACATCATCATCATAAATAAAATTATAAATTATATTAACATGTTTCCATCTATAATAAAAAAGCAAATAATCAAATATAGATAATAGAATCATAAATATTAAAACACAATTATGCAACATGAGATTTTAATGCACACCCCTGCAAAGTGCAAGCATCACACAAGAACACACTCCCTAATGAGTATTTGTAGCTATAGACGGATATTACAAAGTTACAAGTTACAAACTAGTGAAACCACAACCATTCAAATGTTACAGAGTATCATAATTAAATTAATCAATTATCCAACTCCAACTCTAAAAGCATCCAAAACCATAGTTCACACCAAGCACCAAGTAACAACTCCAGCCCCAATTATCCTTCAATGTTTTGAAAATTAAACAAAATTAGACATTACACTATTTAACTAAAAGGATTATACTAAAAGAAATTTAATGATACGATATAAGGATTCATCTACAGACTCCCTCCATAATACAACTATCTCAGTCCTCTCTTAGTATTGTGGGGTTCATAGATAGGTCTACAAAATAATAAAAATTATAAGTTAAAAAATTAAAAGAATAAAAATATTAATTAGTACTTAAAAACTAAGGCTAAAAGCCTAAAGTTATCCAACTGAAGCCCATAGCTCTTCGACATCATCAATACTATCTAGTCCAATTGGCATGAACTTTAGCTGATTCTCTGCGCAGATAAGGGTCTCCATAGTTCTCAAAGCCAATGAACTCTGATAAGCATCCAACATGACCTCCGGTGCTAAATGCCTACTCAAAAGCAACCGTACTGATAAGAATGGCCAACAGATCTCAGACTACTCGGGAAAGGACTGAAAACTTGGTGGAATTAAACTTTCACTAAGTTAAGATATAAAATGCATCACTAGGTGCATCGACATCCTTCATAAAATATCGTTCAATCTTAGATTTACACTGCATAATATTCCTTAAAACCTGGATTTGATGATACCTTCACATTAAAAAAGTTGAAAACATGAAGCACATATGTCATGTAAGAAAGAAGTCAACTCTATTGGTCTTAAGAAGCTTCCACCTGCATTCGAAAATTAACGATTGTTGTTGTAATGACGATATAAGACTTGAATATCATTATTCAATATTCTAATGAATTGATCAGCCTTCTTACTACTAAGGACATCCCTAATTCAAAACTCTACAATAACTAACTTATATCATGGATCAAGAATTGAAGCCACAAATAATAAACTGTTTCTTTTCTCAACATCCCCCAATATTTATCATATTGGGATTTCATCCTCATAACCTTCAACAACCAGACACTACTTTTACAACTTTGTTGCAAACAGTCATAAAACCCTAAAAGTTCCTCAAAGTATATGTTCACAATACAATTTAAACTACCAGATATGCGAAGAGTGGTATCATAAAAAAATTTCAAAAACTGAACAAAATGCCTCGCCTTATCCCAATCACAAGTGTCTGTCAGTCCAAGCTCCTTCCTCCTCGTCATGTCCTTCAATAAAGTATGATACATACCTCTATCTTCGACCTCCATCCTCTCGAAGGCTTTCTGATGCTTTTTTGCTACATCCAACATCGTGTAGGTCGTGCTCTATCTAGTGGGAACACCCAAGGTCAACATACTATCACATGGGGTTTTTAGTTACTTGAGACACGACTTAAACTTGTCAAGACTTTAGAGGGAAGACTTCATGTACTTGATAATATTGCGGACCCTGATACTTGAGTCATCAACTTTCTTCAGACTGTCATGGACGATTGATAATGTAAGCACAGTCTCTAACATGTATAAACTCGTGGTCACGAATTGAATCTTTTGCATTGTCATTGGCGCTGGTATTATCAACTGATGGTAAGGAATTTTTTAATCTCTCAATCAGTCATAGAATCATCCAAGTCATTACCAATAGATGAACCTTTGTGATCTTGACTTCACTTGAAGCCCAAGATTCACTTATTCAACGTCCACTCATTGCCAATGAAGTGGGATGTGATATACATATAACTCAGGTTTTGAATTGACGTTCACGTATCAATCATAAAAAGAAACTCTTTGCCCAGAGATGGGAAACATATCCTTCATGCGGATCTTCTTAGTTGCATGTATCTTCAAACAATCTCTTATGACCTATACCGTGAAAGAACAGAAAATCGGTGCTCAATATTAGCTACAAAATTACATCATTTTCTCTCAACAGTGAGAAAAGACATCTCATTTGTTATAATCATGGCTGTTAGTAGCTTCCTGCATATCTTCTCACTATAATGAGGGATTGCTAGCTTTTTATTGCTTGTACCATCAGTGGAGATTGTTGTTTCATAACTTAGCTTCCTCTTATATTTAGCCACCAATTCCTTGTGTATCTTATACAGTACACAACCAGTCAAATGTGCTATCAAAACTGTTGTCCCTTGATTTTTAGAGTGACAACCGTATTAGTTTCAAAGATATGAGTTTTTATGCAAAAGGATATTCAGTTAGGCCAAAGGATTGATGTTTTTAGCTAGATCCAAGTTTTGGATTGTTTTTAGCCATGTGATTTTAAGTTTAATGGTTGTGTCTCCTTTAGGATACATTTTTAAACCTTGTGGTGTTTTGGTCTGAAGATCTCATATTTTTAAGCCATGGATCAAGTGGTTGATCAAAACTAGTTAAGAAAAAATTTTTGTTTTGGGACTAAGTGTGGAGCCGAATACTCCAAGTCTTGTTTTGTGATTTTTTGATGACTTTTGTTAAATGATTCAAAGCATGATTTTTCTTAGGATGATGTTATGAATATGTTAAAAGTAAGATTTGTTTTGTTTTTGAATTCTTGGAGATGTTTTTAATAAGGTCAAAACTTGTGATTTAAGAGTTTGTTTTTAGTTAAAAAGTTTGGATTTTTTTACTAAAAATTTTGATGGTGATGATTAGCATTTTTCTAATGGATGTTTTCAGTATGATTTTAAACTTAGGATAGAAAGATCTTTGTTGTAAAATTTTGGTTTAATTATGAGTTTTGAAGTTGGAAGAATTGCAACAAAAATCAAGAGAAATGGCCTATGGATGTTTAGGCCATAGTGAGTTTTCCATAATTGTGTTCTATTTTAAATTTTTCTAAATTGATATTTGAGTTTATGATAAAATTTTCATGAGAAATGTAAATTTTGGTATTTTTTAAATTAGGATGCAAAATCCTTAAGTTAGGAGTTAAATTCTCATTTTTCCACATATAAAGGGTAAAATGATAATTTTCCGTATTTGTAATTGTTAGTGATTAAATTTCTAACTTTTATAATCATTATTCATAGTTCCTTGTAATCGCACTTGAATTTTCGTAGAACGCGACGATCGAGATAAGTTAGCTCTTAACTTACTATCAATTTACTGTGTATGTGTGATTGGTAAGGGAACTACAGTTTATGCGTGTATGTTATCATATATGTTATGCCATGCTATGTCATTACATGTTTATCTATTACACATGATTTCTGTTGTCATGAAATATTTGTCTTTTACACAATCTAATCTATCACATATTGCTATTTGTTGCAAGTATGTCATGTTATGTTATGCCATCTATTACATGTATGTCATATCACATAATATTTTCTTTTACATGTTATGGTATGTCATGAAATGTTATTTGTTACATATTATGTCATGCTATGAAATGTTGTCTGTCTCAAGTACGTCATGTCTGTCAAAGTACGCTCATGCCATGTTACGCTATGCCAAGACTTTTATACTTTCGTTTCATGTCACATTCCGTCTCAATTACAATTTGTGTACCTTGGAAACAGTCTTTCAAGTCATGTCAAGTTCAAGTTCATGTACGCCCTCGTGCAGTTAAGTTATTGTTCAGTTCACTATTGTTACTCTATTATGGTAACCCCATGAGATAAAACTACGTTATTATGGTAACCCCATGAGATAAAACTACACTATTATGATAATCCCATGAGATAAGAATATGTTTCAAATTCACATTTATGTTATATTCCAAGATAATGTATTTCACGTTTATGTATAAGTCACTTCACGTTCAATTTCACATTCAGTCATGCTTCAAGGTCATGTTTATGTCCAAGTCAGTTCACGTTCAATTTCACACTCAATTATGTTTCAAGTTCGCATTCATGTCCAAGTCAATTCATGTTCATGTCACGTCAAGTCAAGTCTCTGTTTCAAGTTCATGTCATGTCAATTTTTTAATTTGGTTCACGTTTCAGTTTAAGTTATGTTAGTTCTTGCTATATTATGTCAAGTTAGGTTATGCTTATTATTGACTTTGATTATGCATTCATGTCTTTACTGCCATGCATGTACCATTAACCTATATGGAAGTTTCCGTTTAACTTGCTGAGATTTGTAATCAAATATCACCGTGATAGTCTCAACTATCATTCCCCTTGAATGGTAGGCGATGTGTCAGGACCATAACAAGGAGCAGACACTGGTAGACTTGAGAAGGTTGATTAGACACCGCAGACGCGACACGGAGATTACGGCCTCCATAGCTAGGTTTTTGGACAGTATTTTGGCATCATTAGTCAAGTTACACGAGTTACCCGACGAACTAGCCCAATAATATATTTTGATAATGTAATTATGGAGCCTGGTCTCCTATGTTTTGAGATTACAGTCTTCTGAGACTCATACTGTAATCATGGATGTTTATTTTGTCAAGTATGCATGGATTATATTTTAATTATTTAGGATATTATCAGTTTGGTGCATAGTATTGCTTAAGAAAAAAAAATATCCGCTGCAAATTTACATAATACTAGATGCATGTTAGGAACATTGCATCTTATATGTCATGAACGGGATAGGTAATCTTGTGTTGCATATTTGGACGCTTTAGATGTCTATCAGATCTCAAGCGAAATCTAGAAGCGTCACAATGTTAATAAGAAGATTTTAGGATTTTTTTAAAAAAATAAAACTTTTCAAGAAAACCACTCAAAAGGCTTTTCAAGAGAAATACATGGAGAAATGATTATCCAACATGTTACAAGGTTAGTAAGCCAGAACATATCAAAACGGATTATTTTTTACTAAAGAAAGAACAAAATAAGGGTAAAAAGTCAATAAAAGGTAATTGGGATGAAGATTCAAATAGTTCAAATAGCTAAACAAGCAATGAAGAGACGACAAATATTCAAGAAAATAGCTAAAGATAATCTTGACTAACATTCGAGTAATCCTCCCATATAAAATTAATAAAACCCTCTCACCTGATGAAAGTGGAATCCATCCCAGAGTTTCCATGAAATTTCTCCACAGGACAATCCATCCCTATCTTTTTGTACGTTTAATATGAAAATCACATGAAATTGACCGAAGTCTACTTCTTGCCATCTGTGTAACGTCGTCGTCGGCCTGGTCCTTTTGTTTCGAGAGTACACAAGAGACATGCATGTAGAGTGGATTGAATATTCCAAGTGATCTTTGCACAATTGGCTACGGCACTCCCTAGAACACGCAAACATGTAACAAAGCTCCAACTCTCCCATGTGATTGAAGTCCTGTGCTTACTCTGGTCTGGTCCAACTGATCATGTTCCATCAAATTATGGAAAGAAGAAAGCGGAATAAAGGGAAGATGGAAATTCCTTTACTTGAGTTATATTTCTCTCTCTCTGTCACGAGAATTTGTCTTAATTTGTTTTCATAACTTGATGTGACCACAACCCCTTACTGGGGCTTTCGCCCAAATAAAAAGTTCCAATCTTGATAAAGTAAGCTGTGAGTATTACAAAAGTAAAATCATTACTTATTTTAAAAGTTTAAAAATAATGAAAAGATTTTGATTTAATTATTTGTATTATATTATTAACACTTCATTCCCCTCACGTGTGGGTTCAACACGTGAAATGTTTAATTAAACGGAATAGAGTGTAGATTGATGATTTGAACTCAAAATCTTTGCTATAATACTATGTGAAATCACTACTTGTTCTAAAAATTTAAATTGATAAAAAGATGTATATTTAATTATTTGTATATACTCTTAACAATGAACTACGAGATCACCCCAAGAATGACGTCAGGAGTTTTAGACTGATCAGTAATCCTTGCTCAATAAGTGAAATGCATTAGTTATCTGTATTTTATTTCATTCTGAGAACAATAATTGTTAAGAAATTTGATGAATAAATGATATAATGGAGTTATAGTTATAGCATATTCATAACCATGCAGGTCTTGCGCAAATGAACAAATACATAAGAGTTGATTATAATATCGTAAGTTACAATTTGTGTGTATAAGTTCAAATTCTCGCAAAAGAGTGTGGACACCCAATCAATGTTATCACTTGAAGAGATAAAAGTACCGAGTGTCATCTTATTTTCATACATGGAAGTTACACTTACTACAAGCGAAGTTAAGGATAAGACATGCTAAACTAGTGAACTATAAGATGATTTGCACCCGTTGACACGTGTCAAATGTCTATGAAACCTATTCATAAGAATAAGATTAAAAGTGGGCACTCTCTATTAATTAAAACTCTCTGTTGGTTAAATTTTTTCTCCATCAATGAAATTGACTGATTTAGGGTATGTTTCATAATATTACCGTTATTTGATATTTTCAGAATACTTCATTATTATTTATAAATTATTTATTAATATTTCACTACAATTCATAAATTATTCCATTATTATTCAGAGCGCATCTTAGATACTCTGAACGGAGCATTAATCATAAGATTCTCTCGAGTTCTTGGAGATCTTAAGGGTCCCGATGACTATTCTCGTATTTTGCAGGACGAGCTCTTCACCGCTCTAGCTATGAAAAAACGAAAAAAGAAGAAGCAGTATCTAGAAAATAATAATAACAAGAAGACTAGACTAAAGATAGGAATGAAATTTAAATGGACGAAAACGTTTGTGTAGAAATTAGCTTTGAAGTTGATTTCTCAGCTTGAAAACAGAAAGTGGAGAGCTTTCACTCTGATATGTCGATTTCAAACAGTCCAAGTTGATGGATTGTTACCTTTCTACAATGATATGGTTGGGTTGGGACTTACTGGGTTTGTTTTTTGTTTTGACGGACCCGACCATGTTAGCCTAGGCTCTGTTTGTTTTGTTTGATTAAGCGGTTGAGTTGAATAGCCCACATTCAAGTGGCTTTGCTCCAATGCCTTCAACCCCCATATCTCTTGCATGAGTTCCGAAGATGAAAATCCCCTTTCTACTGCAAGAAAATGATAAAGAAAAAAAGGTGAAAGATGCCTATCCACCAGTTGGATGCCTTTTTTAAAGATTTATTTCCTCTCATACATAGATGGAGTCAAGATATTAGAATTAAAAAAAAACACACACACACGTTAAAATCATCTTCTCAAGAATCTTTATTTTTCTAATGAGAAATGGTGAATATTATTATTTTTCTAGGGTTCGTTTGGTTTCTCATCTCATTTCAATTTTACATCTCACAATAATAATATTAAAACAATATTATGATTGTTTTAACAAGTTGAGACCACTTTATGCAAGTAAATTTTACATCAATAATAATTTGTTTTCTTTTTTTTGGGTAATGGTTACAATTTTACAAAGTGTTCTCATAATTGACTTCATGATTTTTTAGGTGCAAGGTTAGAAAGAATTTTCCTAATTAAACTCCACACGTTTTTTTTTTTAGCAAATACAGTACTGAAAAAATATAAGGGCAAAAATGACATTTCATATATTAGTGTGTGACGTAAGGGATGATAAATAGAATTTTTCTTCTATATATTATATATACCTAAGCATTTCAACTATATTTAAAGTTCTTAAGATTTTAGTTGCTCCACCACTGCTGTCATGACTTGGCCCAGTTTTAGAGAGAGAAAGCTGAAAGCAAGTCAATGTCATGGCTTCGTTTGGTTATCAAACCAAACTCATCTTACTCATCATTACAATTTTTTCAAATTCCAACACAAAATATAATAAACAATTCAACTTTTTCAAATCCCAAAACAATAATAATATTAAAAAATAATATTCTAACAATATTTTATCATCTAAACTCAATTCAACTTAACTCACTTCAACATCCAAACGCACCCTAACTTGCATCAGTCAGACACATGCAATTGCAGGATGAAGAACTTAGTTAATAAATTTGTATGTTACTCTTGTTTTCTTTTACTTGAAAACCAAGAACAGTACACCATAAAACACTATTCAATACCAAAGGGTCCATGGGAAATTTCAGCTCCTGAGCTTGTAATTGGAATGTCAGCTGGAAAGTCTGCCTGTGCAGACATTCTCCCAACTCTCTTCCACCTCTACTGATCTGCTGATGATCCAACTTGTCCCCAATGTAGTCCAAATCATTCCATACATCTTCGAATATGTAATAAATATGCCATATGGCTTATGCAATACATTAAGCTACACAACCAACTTGAACTAATTTTCAGTTCCAGAACTTATCAAACACTTCCACAATTTGAACCAATGAAAGAGACATTTAAACTACATTGTTGAATCAGTAACCAAGCCGCCAGAAGATCGGATGAGCATTCCAGTATGCATTTAGCTACTCAACACTGCATCAAAAAGTTGAAAAAAAATATGCCAGTATAACTTAATTGCTTCACACATCTACAAGGTATATATGAGAACTAAGTATTCAAAAAGATTATTTTATGAATTCCATATTTTCAGATGCTAGTTAGATTACGCTTTCTTTTTAGCCGATGATCTTTCCTTCTCCATCTGCTCAAACAAATATCCATCATAAACAGCTTTGATTGTTTCCTTCTGCAGCAAACCATTCTTGTCCTTGCACAGAATATATAGGAACTTCCACTCTGCCCAGCTAGCAATCCTGCAATAGATTCCCAGGTCTATTACTTATCTTTTAAGAAAAAAATGCTCAAAGTTACCCAGTTAAAAAATCACACAGAAAATTCTACCAGCCTCCGTAGTCCTTGGGTACCCTGTTAGCCTTCAGCATTTCATCGAGTTCATCTGATGTTAGAGAATCAGGGTGTGTACGAGCATGCTTGCTGAAAATTTCTTCAAACTTTAAAGGAACAAACCTAGAAGATTGATTTAAACATAGAATTTAGATGACAAGCCTCAAAAGAGAACCCGATTATACTGTAGTACACCATGGAATAAGATCTATCAGAATTGAGGATTCAGGTTGATTTATCGAAACCAAGATGTGATCAACTCCATCCATGCCAGTCCACCACGGCATGCAGTTTGAATTGAATAACCTCAAATGTGGTTCTTTTTGGGTTGTTTTGGGGGGTGGGGGGCTGGCAACTTGATTTAGTGAAAATGCACTGTCTCATGAATATTTGGTCAGTCAAGTTTCAGTGTTTTTCTGCCTGGCTTTAATTAAGAAATTTACTACCCTGACCTGAGGATAGGATACCAAAGGTCAGCAATGGTAGACTTCAAAAGCAGAAACCCAAAAACAGTAACTTAACAAATTGATCTGCATGTACCATATAGGTTCAGTTGTTTAGACCGTTCCCTAAAATCAATTCATTCTCTGAAACAAAGCAAGCTGCAACTTCTCTTTTTTCCACTTCAATTTTTTCCCAGGTCTCAAATCCAGTTGAACCCCCGAAAATCCATTACACAAACAAACAGGTAATTGGACCTCAAACATATTAAAGACAAACTGGAATTAACTGGGATCCAAACACCAGTCAAATTCAGAAGAAACTTACACAGAAGAAGATAACTACGTTTTCAGTTTTATTGTGTTTTATATTTATTCTCTACTAATTATAAAAAACTTGCAAGTAGCCTTGGATACATGCATTTTTCCGTTTAGAGGGGCCTAGGAACAGAAAATCCAGTACCCACAAGCAACTGATTTACAAAAATCAGATGAACAACCAAGGTCAGATCAAGAGATCACCAATTACAAGACACATTGTTAAGCAAGCTACCTTCAGAATCAGCAAAATCCCTAGTAATAATTGGCCGTAATCAAATCCTCCCATTAGCACTAACATTTAAAAGAATAATTCAAATTCTCATGCATTAACATAGCATATACCTTCCTTCAGTGTCATATACACCAGAGTCACTCCCATGTTTGGCTCTCTGAATGTTGTTAACCTCAATTGGAAACAGAAGAGAAGGAAATTTCCCCTGCACCACGTGGAAATCAGATCAATGATGGTAAATGAAGAACATTTGGAACAAATAGACCAACAAAATGCAGATTAAAGTACCCTTCAAGCTACTTTTAGTAGTTAAAATTTATTGCCTATACCACTCTGAAGGCCATTCATTAAGAACTTTCATATTTTTATTTCTGATCATCATTCATTTAGTGTAGAACAGAAAGTATTTGGTGATACAACTTCAGAAAAAAAGGATCAGAACACTTTTTCTCATTGACATCAAGATATCTAAAATGCATGACAATTCATTAAAATTTGTTAACTTTATTATTTTATAAAGTATATCTCATTAAGCATTATAATTCTATATCAAAGAAAATTATCCTACCCTAACAGTCTAACCATTTGATCAAGTTATACTCCTTTACAGATTGACAAGATCCGAAAAGTGTCTCAAAAGGTTGCCTTAGAAGTTCAGGAGAGTTTTCTCTAGGAAGGGAAGGGGCAATCACATTTTAATTGGTTCTATGCCATGGAATATAACACTGGTGGATAGTACCTTTCTTCACCCTATGAAAAATGATAGAAATTTGATCAAAACATTAAAAAAAAAAAAAACAACATATATCTCTAATAAAAGAACAAAAATATAATTCTTCTCTAAGGCTTCCTTGTCATAAAGGGGCCGGGGTAGAGAATTTCTGGGGCTATGATCAGGCACAAAGAGCTAGCAGTGTAAAAGGAGACAAGAGTGGATGTCTTGAAACCTTGAAATTGTAATCAATTTAAAGCACAAGAACAACTTGTTGACAGTGCTTTCCTCCATCTTTGGGAATGTATCAAAGTTGTCAACAGATTTCTGAGAGAACTTCTCTTTAATCTCCTTTTTTTTTTTTTTTTTTTATGTTAATTATCATACTTTCGTTTAACGGACGAATCCTTTTCAGTAACTTGGCGTAGGGAAAATAATAATAGAAGACGAAAGAAAAGGTCGCTATGTACTGACCCATAGACTCGGTATATTTGCAGATCGAGGCAAACTTTCTTCTCTCTCTCTGTGTTTTTTCTTTTTTTTCAAATAAGTTTAATTTTGACAACTAGTAGATAATTTACCCCAGAAAATAAATAAGTGAATGGATAACGTACAAAAAAAAAGCATCACAAACAAAGACCTCAATCTCAAAAGCAAGCCTATGATTTGTGTCAAATTGTCAACTCATTTTTAAATTTTTGCTGTGTACCATTTTTTCACCAATGTGTTCTACAACTCGTTCTGAAGTGGACCCAAATGGCAACAAAAGTCCACTCTAGAATGAGTTGTATGAGAAATACTTCGAACCTTTGAAAGTGATTTCTGAAATTTAATGGAAGTACGCAAAGGGATAAATCAAAATAACGCAAAAGTCCTTAACCACAAACAAAATATCAGACAGACAAACAGACAGAGAGAGAGTGTTACAGGACGAGTTGTGCGGCTGAGAGAAAAGTTGATGAAGAAGGCAGCCACTGAGGACAGAAGAATACCAGTGCCAATTGCACGAAATCCTGAAAAAAGAAACACCAAATCCCAGTAAAAACCCGTTAAAACTCAGAAGAGAAAAAAGAAGGGAACCAAACACACGCACACACATATATATTGAGGTGTTTTAGGGGTGTTGATGAACACCTTGAAAAGTTTCCCAAGGATAAACTAAACCGTCATGGTTCCTATCGAAGAATGCAACATGTTTCTGCAGAACGTTCTGATCTTTAGGTATGATATGCCCATCATCAACTCCTGCATGCATGTATTTAACACAATCGTGTCAATCTCTTACATATGACCAATCAAATGTGTTTGTTTGTGCGGAAAAGATGGAGAGAAAGATAAATTACAGACTTGGAAAATAGAGAAATATTGAACTAATTAAAATAACAGAAGAAAAACAGCTACATCATACTTTCCTGATTATAACTCTGAGTTGGAGATAAGGAAGACATAACTTGAAAGATTTTGTATCAAACTGGTAACACAGAGAGAGAGAGAGAGAGAGAGAGAGAGTGTGTGTGTGTGTTGGGATGTTGCAGAGGTTAATGGGCTGAGTTCGAAGTTGGAACAGAAGAGGGAGTAATGAAGGGACGGAATGAGAATGGATTTTAGACGACAAAAAGGATCAAAATCTCAATATATAAAGGGAAAATCGGAGGAGATTCCAAATAAATGAACTACCAAATATGAATCCACGCGACCTATTTCAAGGCTTTTAATCTGACCCCCCACCTTCATTTAGGTGTATGCTCAAAGAATATTACTGTTATATATATATATATATATATATATATATATATATATGCGCGCGCATGTTTTAGATATAAAGAAATTTTTATAAAAATAAATTAAGAAACTGATACGTTAAGTTATAAATATAAAATAAAGCGCAAAAAACAAATCAATACCGAACGTTTATTAAAAAACCAAACCAAGTCGAATAAGAAAGAATTACAATCGGTCTGGTTCTACACTATTTTAATGCGGTACGTCATATTGATAATTATTTTTTAAATAAAAAAATATAATATATTATATAAAACAACATCATTATATTTAGTTTTATCAATTAATCTGCTCGGGGTCAGAAGTCAGATATATACGTTTAATAGTTTTTAATAATTGGGATCTTGTACTTTTGTCGTATAACTTATTGGTTGGAATCTTACAAAAGATCATGTCATTTTTCTCACGTGTGTGTATATATATTCATTAATGTAGTACCAAACAAAGTTTTGGAGATTGAGATAAAATGAAAATTTTATAAATTATAATAAAATAGTTGATAAATAATTATGAAATAGTTTAAATTGAGTATTTTTTAAAATTTTAAAAATGAGAGATAAAAAGTTGAATAAAAAATATTATAAAATTATAATATTATTATAATATTATTTTTGTTTGAAAATTTAAAAATGTTGAAGTGTTTTTTATTTTTTTTAAATTTAAAAAAATTATAATGATTAGTTTGAAAAATTGTAATTTTATTTTAAAATGTTTGTATTTGAATTACGTTTGGAATGAAATGAGATAAAAATTTTGAAATTAGATCTATTTTCAAATAAACTCTAAATATATCAATAATCAAGACGGTAGGACAGGACAACCTAAACTAAACAACCAACAATGATATGATAGGAAAGTGATTTCACCTACAAATCTTTCAAAAATATACAATTGAGGAATTGGCTAAAGATAGGAATACGAAGAAAAAAGAGAGCATTGCTTTTGCTTTACAGGAACACACAGACCGTTGATGAAGGAAACCAATGCTTTTACGTCACACTGTAATCTGTATTGTGTGAACGCTCTGAATTCAGGCTTTTTATGCACGCATCTCATCCGTCACCTAATCAACTTTCGAGTTTCTCTCAAACACACACAATTATAAAAAATTTATTTAAATAAAAAATAGATATGAATATCATATAAAGTCAAGTCAATTTATAAATTTATTTATATCAATCTTCTTATATAATAAAGTTTTTATTTTTTTGTACAATTTTTCAGAATATCAAATTTATATATTTAAAATTTATACCTAACATTACTAATTATTATATAGTTGAAAAGTACGGAAATGTATTATTCTAGTTTTATCTTAGAATGTCAATGGAAATATACAACTTCGTTAATATTTCATAGGTACCTACTAATTTTCATGAAAAAAATCTAAATATTCTACAATTATAATATCTCCTTAATTACATTACATGGCATTCAATGATTGGACGATGAATAATAAATAAATAAATTATTTTCCAATCATATATCACCACGTTAAAAGATGATGGTAAAAAAAAAAATAATGAATAGCAGTACTCTAATATCTAAGTATTGGTGTAGGTGTCTCTAAGTTACCTGGTTATATATGAAGGAATTTTAAAGACATTATGTTCACTTATCTATCTCATTTCCAAACAATACAGATGACTATAATCAGGCTATATATCCAAGTTAACACAAGGATATTTTGGTCCTTCAGTTTTTCTTCTTGAACTAAAATGGCTCTTCCCTTAATGATCTATCCTTTGCAACTGAGTCGTAACAATTGCCAAAATTACACATAGACACATCAATTCATGATATATATATATATATATATATATTATATGTATATATATATATATATATTATATGTATATATGGGCGAGGTGGTATCACATCGGATTAAAAAATTATTTAAAAAAACAAATGAAGAATAAATATCGAGTTCGAAAAAAAAAACTAGAGATTTGGAAAAAACAAAATGTATGTATAATTGGGACCTCTTGAAAATACACAAAATTTGTAAATTCCTCGCATCATTTCTTTACTTTTAATATCAAATCTCTGAAAGTCAAAAAAAAAAAAAAATCAAAAACAAAAACAAAAACAATGTGACTTCCCAAAAAAAGAAAAAAAAAAAACCTAAAAAGAATACAATGTTTGGGAGAATTTTTTAGCATGAATCTTTGAACTAAATAATAATAAAATATTATTAATTTTAATTTTTTTTTAAATTATTATTTTTTATATATTTTACAATTAGTACCATCTGCTCAAAAATACAAATTTCATATATCTAAATATTACCAATTTCATACATCAAAATGACCAATTTTATCAATAAATATTAATATATACAAAAAAATACTTTGTATCATCAACTTAATACAAATTTTATATATCAAAATCATTTTAATACAAATTCCACAAAGTTGATTTTAATAGGTAGGAGAGAAAAAAATATTAAAAATAATGTTTGGAGAGTGAATACTACTTC
Source organism: Cyclocarya paliurus (assembly GCA_029856935.1). NCBI lineage: Eukaryota > Viridiplantae > Streptophyta > Magnoliopsida > Fagales > Juglandaceae > Cyclocarya > Cyclocarya paliurus. The sequence goes on along the minus strand of CM056957.1, from coordinate 20,574,576 downwards.
TTCACATGTAAAAATTTAGAGATGTATAAGTCAATATAGATTAATTTAAAGACATATTATACAAATATGAAGATAAAAATAAAGATAAATAAACCATTGCTAATGCTCAATGCCTCATGATTTATTAGAAAAATTTTAAAGATTGAAAATACAAATACAAAAGAAGTAGAAAAAACTTAAAGTTTCAGTATTCCTCTTTTTATATCGATGGAGGTCCTTTTGATATAAATATATTTTTTATATTTTTTAATAAAATATAAAAAGATGATCATTTGATTAAACGACTCTCTTAACGTATCAATGGAGACTTTGATTACGAGGTGCATTAGCAGATGTCCAGTAGCACTACTCTTCGAAAATTATATGATATTATAAATTTGCTATATAATCTTCACCACACTCTACATTTTTTTAAATTTTTAAATTTTTTAATATTTTTTTAATATATATTTTTAAATTTATTCTTTTTAAACTATTTCAAATTTTCTATTCATTATTCATATAATAAATATTTGATAAAAAAAATTAAAAAAATTTTAAAAAAAATATGGTGCATATAGCTTATGTGAATAGTAAGAAGTTGTGAATATTTTTTATTTTTATAATATTTTTCTAATATATATACAAATATCAAATGGGTACATTGGTTACGAGGAATCGAAGTTCGAACACCGGCCTGAAACTGAAAACTGATCGATGTGACCAATTCATTAAGGTTATGCTTGGGGGTGAGATGAGAATTTTGTGTTTTGTTTTAAAGTTTAAAATATTATTTTTTAGTTTTGAGATTTGAAAAATTTAAATTGGAATTTGAAAAAGTTATATTGAGATTTGAAAAAGTTGAATTATTTATTATATTTTGTATGGGGATTTGAAAAAGTGTAGAGATGAGATGAGATGAAGATGAGAATTTTAAGTAAAACACTTTTTCCAAACATATCCTAAGTCATCCGACTCGACAGAGTGGATTTCTTGAACAACCGTAGCCCTTATCATTATTTATTCTTCGCTTAGGATACATGTGTTTAATTTGTTTTTCAAGATGCTTTTTTGAATTTTGGAGTTTAAAGTAAAAGAGAGGAATGCATATGAAATGGATTCTACAGTATTATACTTGTTCCAATAATTAATTCAAATAATATTAAATATTCTATAAATATTAGGAGACTCATTTTATGTATCTATATATCTTATGTTCTGAATCTTAAAATTTGATTAAGAATTCTAAAATTATTTTTATTTAAAAAATAATATTGTATATATTTTTTAAGTATCATAAGCCTTATAAGGTTACTACTACAAGGTAAGATGGTCTGATCAAATGTCCCAACTTGTTTGGTGGTGGAATGCGTGAAAGAAAAAACTAAAATCGGTTTTACTTAAGCAAGGAACTCAAGCGACGATAAAGTACTTTTGCCTTCTCTCACCAATAAATACAATAATAGGAGGGGATGGTTGTCAAGACAAACACTCCAAATTGAAGCGATACAATGTATGAAATAAAAGTCTATGGGAAACGGAATTTCATTGTTTTTGCTGCATGATATTGTGCTGAGCTCAGTAGTTTATGAATAATAATGAATTGAGTAGTGAAGGAAGTTATGTGTGGTTATCTAAATTGAGTTTAAAGTGTATTTGGATGCTAAAATGAGTTTAGTACTTTTTATGATAAGTTAAAAAAGGTTGTGGGTCTCACGTGTAAGGAGATTTTGAGTTGAGATGAGTTTAATAATTTGAGAGTTGGGTGTTTGGATTAGGGGTGGGCAGCGGGTACCCGCCCCCGCATGGGCGGGTGGGCTACCCCGCACCGCCCATGCTGGGGCGGGGGGCGGATTGACCCCAGCGGGGTTCCGCCCCCGCTCCGCACTCCCTCCTTTTTTAGTATAAAAAATTATAATTTTTACTATTTATATAAATAATTTATATAAATATATTGTATATAGATATATACAATTTGTAAAAAACTTGAATTCAACTTCAAGTTAATGGATTGTCTTGGCTTCCTAGGCTAACCATTATATAGGAGGCTAAGGCAATACAATAGTGATAGTTAAGCAATGTGGGATTAGGTTATATTTGGATAGCGAGAAGTGTTGAAAAGTGTTGAGAAGTGTTGTGAAAAAGTAATAATAGAATATTGAATAGTAGTAAAAAGTAAGTAAAAAGTAATGAATAGTAAAAAAAAATAGATAAAAAGTAATAATAAAGTAAAGAATAGTAGTGAGAGTGTTTGAGAGTAGCTGAGATACTCTCGATACCCAAACAAGTGTTTGAGTGTTTGGGACTTAGTGTTAAGTCACACATTGCTTAACTATCACTACTGTATTGCCTTGGCTTCCTATATAATGGTTGCTTAGGAAGTCAAGACAATCTAAAATATAACTCTAATGAGTTTATGTTTTTTTTAAATGAATAAATTTTAATTTATACTTTAAATTATATTATAATTTGGGTCTAAAAAAAATTTTTCGACTAAAAAAATTTTTAGACAATGGGTTGAGGGGAGTGCGGGGCGGGGTGCGGTTTCAATCGCACCCCCCGGTAGCGGGGCGGGGGGCCCCGCCCCCGCCTCCTGGGGGCGGGGGACGGGGTATAAAACCCCTCCACCCGCATGGTGCGGGGCGAGGGGCGGGGAGGGGGTGCCCCCGCCCCGCACCATTGAAATAGTCCATGTTGAGGCATTCAATGGGGATATCCTGATTCTCCTCCTATGAATTTAGGGGTGTAAAACCGAACCAGGGTCGGTTTGGCTCAAAATCGAAATTGAACAAAACTAATTTTTTTATGTATGGAATTGATTGATAGAGGGAGAGAAAACCGACCGGGTCAATTCTGGTCGATTCGGTGATTGGGATATCGATTTGGGCTTGTATTTTTGGGTTTTTTTTTTTTAAAAATATATTATCTAGATTATTTTGGAGGCCAATTAAAGGTTTAATTTAATTTAATGACATTTTAAATGTCATTTTTAATATTTAAGTTTCATTTTAATTTTTACTATATTTTTAATGTTTAGTTAATAAAAAAGAAACAATTATAAATAGTAAGTACATACTAGATAACTAAAAGAAAATAAAAACAACTCCACTAGATGTCTAATACACATTACAAATACAAACCAAATTGTCCTAAGCACCAATGCACCATACAAATATTACTAAACAAAAGTTTTACAATTACGAAACACTAGATAAATAAATATTCTTTATTCTTCACTCTTGAAGCTTCAATCTTCAATGGTTGTGATATTTATTTGTGTGCCCAACTCTATATAGAAATATAGATAAGAATAAAACATCAATTGTTAGTGAGTTTTGATGATAAAAAAAATACTAAAATTAAATTATAAATGAAAATGAATATTGAATGAGTATCAAAACATCACCCGTTCCATTAAGAAGCTCTCCACATTATCAATAGACTCTTGAATATCAATTGGTGTCAATGGATGTTTCAACCAATTTTGAGCACATATAAAGGGCTCAATGGTTCTCGAAGCCAATGAATTCCAAAAAGGATCGAGCATGCGACGTCTCGTAGTCCTGACTCAGATGCAATCGTGGAAATAGGCATGACCAACAGTTATAGTGCAATCTTCGTAAGGATAGGATAGTTAGCCTCATTAAGTTTTCACCAAATCAACAAGTCAAAAAAGGGGGCCCAGGTCTCACAACCATGTAATAAATATTGATTTACCTTTATTTTGGCACAGTAGATCTCGTCTAGTCACGATAGAATCAAATGTTGCATTATACTCATCATACAAGTTTTACTAATAAATGTCTCACAGTTGACATCAACTCTTCAGCCTGAATCTCATCATGAATTTTTTTCAAGTGAAAACTAAAAATCCTTAACTTGCTATATATGTGGACCAATCACAACTGCAATCAACATTAATAAATTTAGCATATCTAATGATCCCTAATATTTATCATATTTCATTCTCATGCTTGTGGGCATGTTCATCACGACGGTGAATAAGTTAGGCATTTGTGGTTGTGGATGCATTTGGAGTGCAAGAAAGGTGGGAGGGAGAGAAGATTAAGAATACGAGGAGTAGGAATGTAAATGAACAAGTTCGTACGATTGTTTAGACAATAATCGCTCGGCAAAACTTGAACCGAGCTTGATGCATGAAGAGAAAAAGCTAGATCACAAAAGCAGAAACTCGTTCAATTAGTATATGACACATACTCCATTAAGGCTCGTTAAGATCCACTCGTTTATATCCGACTTGACTTGTTCTCTTAACTCAATTAAAGCTCATCCATACATTGTTGACTATATATAATTTATTCCTACATATTAATATTCTTATATATGTAGATATGCTTCTGTACATATTAAATTTAATAATATAAGTATAGTAACCTTTATAATTAAGTATCTACATATAACCCATTTACTTATGCCTAGTCATTTATGCATATATATTGAATATAGTCCATAGTTATACGTTAGTTAAATATGTACTTAAGTGATTAGATTATAGTAGCTATTTTTATACTTTGAATGTAGGACTTAGTAGTTTCATATACTACAATGTAAGAACCATGTAAGAATATATTTATAAAATTCTTATAATCTTATAATTTAATGAAGGGTTAAATTTAGGGGTGGGAGGGCGGGCCCCCACATATCACCTACCCGACCTACTCATCCAACCTCCATTTGGGGCAAGCAGGGGCATCCACCTACACACAGCGTGCCTGTAGTTATCTGCCGGCATTCTCAAACATCGAGCTACGGGTGTTTTGAAACCCCAATTAAGTTTGGGGTTTCAAAAGTGAAACTCCAAACTATTTTGGGGTCTCAAAAGTGGAACCCCAAAATAGTTTGGGGTTTCAAAAGTGGAATTCCTAAACAGTTTGTGAAACTTTTGTATGATTTTAATTTTTATGTGATTTTTGTATCGTGTCAAGTATTTGATTGTTTGTCTAATCCATGGATAGCAGTGATTTTGCATCAAGTTTGAATACTAGCACTAATGCTAGCTCCCATATTCCTACCCCTACCCTTACCCCCACTAGCACTAGCTTGAATCCATCGTATGGGAACATTTTACCAAGTTAGAGGGTGGTGATCAAAAGGATCCATAGGCAAAGTGTAATCATTGTAGTGTCATTTATGGATGTCACTATATACAACATGGTACATCCTAATTGAAAATTCATTTAATGCAAGAAGGGTTCGATAAACCGTTAATTACTTGGAAAGAATCAATCTAGATTGGATATTGGACTTAAAAAGATGACGGATGGGAGTAACGAGGTTAGTACACTAAAAGAGTTTGTCAAGTTTGACCTAGAAAGGTGTAGGACTCATTTAGCCTATATGATCGTAATAGGCGAGCTACTCTTTCGATTCGTGGAGGGTGAAATGTTCAAGTATTTGCTTAGAACTTGGAACCTAGGTTTAACATTCATTTTTGCCACACGATAGTGAAGAATGTTCTTAAATTATATGCCCTAGAGAATGATTTGTTAAGAAATTTATTAAAGAGCCAAAGAATTTGTCTCACCACTACTATATGGACATTGGTCCAAAACTTAAAGTACATGTGTTTGACTACTCATTTTGTAGATAGTGATTAGTAGTTACATAAAAGATTTTTAAGTTTTATTTAATTGCCAATCACAATGGTGATACCATTGGGAAGGCGGTGGAGTCTGCCATAAAGAAATGGGTTTGGAGTTAGTGGTGATAATAATTGTTGATAATACCTCACTAACAACACTGCACTTGAGTATATGAAGAATAAGGTCAGAGAGAAAAATATGTCTATATTGGGTGGTGACTTTTGCATGTTTGATGTTGTGCACATACCTTCAATCTTATTGTGACCGAAGGTTTGAAAGATATTCATAAGTAAGTTGCAAGAGCAAGAAGTGTGGTGAGATTTGTGAGATATTCACCGACTAGGTTTGAGAAGATCAAAATCTTTGTTTGTGTTGCATGTAACGACTTGCAAGAAATTTAGTGGATGATGTTCTTTAGACCTTAGAAACATCATGAAATCCTGAAAAGATTTCACGAACCGAGCAACCGATTAGGTTTTAATTTGTCAGCATAATCGGGTCTCGACCTGGTATGGTGACAAAGTTGTCTTTTTATTTATTTAAGGCACTTATGAGTATAAGTTGGCAAAACGAATTGCACCATTAGTCTCGGATGAATATTTAAGATTTTGCGGAACAATGTTACATTTTTCATTTTCCTGGATAAATAGTAACCTAGAGTACTTATTTACTTAATCAAGGCACTTAAGAGTTGAGTTTTGTGAAACAAATTACACCACTAGACTCGTCTGATTATTTAAGATTTTATAATACAATAATAATTTTACAGTTTTTTGGATGAATAGTAACACTTGAGATATCGCCGCGTGGCATCCGGTTCAAACGATTGTCAAATCGTTTTGTGGAATATCCAAATCCACTTAGAATCGTTAGAATTACTCTTTTGATGAACATTTGGCACATTCCTAACCACTCATTGGAATAGTAGTAGGGCACTTGTCACTTATGCAAACACTATTCCGACCACCTAAAACACTTTTTAATAACCCAAAAAAGGGTTTCAACCCTAGTGAAATCCCAAAAAACTATTGGATTTCAATCAAAACCCTAAAACCTTCATGATGGCCAAAACCCTAAACCTTGATTTCATCCCTATGTGGCCCATTTTTTATTAAATATTTAACCACTTGGATTAATCACTTCTACATGTTATTAATCACTCAATTTTTCAGTCATACACCCTTAACCACTTGTTACATATTGGTAATCACATTGAGCTAAGAAAAATCGAGTTGGGTTTGATCCCAACCGAAACCCCAAAGGAGGACCAATGAAACCCCAAAATGAGGCCCATCGGTAAAGCCTATCTTTGGCCCATCGAAAACCACCAACAAGGAAGGCATCTTGAGAAAGTTTCTTCCCCCTCCTGAGACCAATGATAAGGGCTAACATACCACTCAAGTTCAGCCCCCAAAACTTACTTGATGGAAGACAAAAAGCCTAGCCACCCCTAGGCCATCCACTAAGCCAGTTTTAGCAACAAGGGGACAACAGATGAGCAGCCACCTTTCCTCCACCTTTTGGGTTGCCAACCTCCCATATAAGGGTCATTCATCCACCCAATTTGAAACCCCTATCATGTATATCACACCACCCCCTTCATCAATTCACATTTTGCATTTTCATATCATTTTTTAGAGAAAACCCAAGAGAGAGTGTCAGGTAGATTTTCTGGCTGTCCTTGCCTTACATTTTCCAGTCTTTTGTAATTTGATTCTCCTTAAGATTCCTCATAAATTTTGTTCCTCTTTGAGTCTAGTGTATGTTGATATGTTTTGGATATTTTTCATGTCATTTTGGTTGGTGAGAATTTGGTTTGAGCATGCAAAGGTCTCACTAGGCGACAGTTTGGATGTTTGTGTGGAACGTTGATATTTTGAGGAAGTTTTTGTCGGAATCTTGGGTAGATCTTGATATGTTGAAGTGTTAACATGTTAATATGAAAATCAGGTTTGGATTTATTGCATGTTAATAATCTTTATGAAGAGTTTTGCTTGAATTTGGAAAGTTAAAAACTTGAAGTGTCAAAACAGCTTTTATTTTGGTGAAGTTGTAATCTTTTGTTATATAAACATAATCCAATGGTCTTGATACTCACATATGATATTCTTAAGGCTTTTATGTATGTGTTAGTAGTTTGTTTTTTTTTTTTTTTGAGAATATTGGTTTTCATCTTGATGGAATAATTTTTATTCATGCAAAGGATTGTTTAGGACTCAATCTAGAGGCTCTCGGGTTTGAGTTAAGTTTTAATGAATTTTTTGCCATGTGATTTTAGATTTAATACTTAGATCAAGTTAGAAATTGAATATGAGGTATATGATTTTATTTCTTGAAGCTTTGTTTCACTAAAATCAAGGATCTAGTGATCTTGAGATAAAATTAAAAACATGTGGTACACGATTTTGAACGTAGTGTGCATACCGATTGCTTGGTGTTGAGTTTTGTGTTGGTTATTTCTCAAGCATGTTATCACTTAGTTTGATTTATGAACATGTTAGGAGTGTGATAATGGAATTTTGGAGTCTTTGAAGTTGATTTGGAAAGCATTAAACCAAGAACATCGAGAGTTGGTTCTATTTGACTTAAACTTGGTGTTTTGGCATATTTATTAATGAAGTGAGTTCGTTATTTTTGTGGAGTGTATATTTGATGTATTAGCATGATTTTAGAACATAGGATATGATTTTTAAGTGTTGTAGAAAATCGATTTAAGCATGAAAGTTTGAAGTTTGGAAGAATTGCAACAAAAATCGAATTTTGGCCTACATATGTGAATTGGCCTAAGCATAGTTCACACAATTGTGCTGTATTTAAATTTTTTTGATAAGATATTTGGATTTCGGAGAAAATTTATATTAGATTAGAAATGTAAATTTTGTTAAGATTTGGAATTAGTGTGCAAAATCCTTAATTTTATAGGCAAACTTGTAATTTTTCATAAGTAGTGGAGTAAATTTTCAATTTATCCATAATAATAAATAAATAAATAAATAATTATGTCTCTAAGGCTATGTTTGAGTAATAAGGTGATCTTAGATTATCTATAAATAGTAGTGAAAAAGTGATAAAAAATAATGATAAGATATTGAATAGTAGTAAAAATTAGTGAAAAGTATGTGAAAAGTAATGATAAAATATTAAATAGTAATAGAGATATTCTAAGTGTTTAATGAGATATTCTAACCCTTAGAAATATCTCACTTCAATTCATGCTATTTCATGCTACTTTTTACGTCACATACAATTACAGTAAATTAGCCTTTAACTTACTTCCAATATATTTATGTATGTGCGGTTGTAAGTTCAACATTGTTATATTCTCGTCACTTATGATTATTATAAATTTTAATATATCATGCCAAGTCATTTATTACAAGTACATGCTCATCTATTACATGCTATATTATGTCATGTCATCTGTCACACATTCAATTGTTACCCATCATGCCATGTCACATGCATAGAGTATGTCACAAAAAATAATTTCAAGTCGGTGAAATCTTTTATTTTTATCATGACTCCAAGTATTAGGATGTGGTGTTATCCTAGTGAAACTCTATTGTCCATGTTGAAGTGTTTTCACTTGTGTGGAATTCCTAGGGTTGACACGGTAAAAATCAACAAGTTTTGAACGAAATCTAAATAACTTGTTACTGTAGCGAAGTCAAGCAACCAATGCCAATGGTTCCAACAACATGTTTATCAGTTTTAATTCAGTTATATTGATGTACTAACAGTTGGCGCAGATGCATATGATATGATGTGGTACTAGCAGGAGCACACGACTCAAGAGGATCTGTGTTACATCCATAGGTTTCATGTTTAATCAACCAGGCATATGCCAAACAAGTTTCCAAGTTCATATGAAGTTTGGTTCATGTCAATTTCAATTCAAGTCAAGTCACATCATGTCCATATTTTAATCACGTTATTTTTCAAGTCTAACACATGTCATGCTATTTTTCAAGTCATGTCATTGATATTCATATTTATGTCTCGATGCATTTATGTCATTTTTAATGTCATGCATGCTCAATTCTCCCTTCCTCATCTAGTAAATAAATATTACTTGATAATCTTAACTATCATTCCAATCAAAATAGTAGATGATGTGTCAGGATATTGAGAACTATCATCCGTAGGATTGGACGAGGCTAACTATTCCACAGAGAGACGACGAAGAACTGATAACTACGGTTATCTGCTTTCTAGATGCAATTTTGAAAATCATAGTCGTGCAACTTAGCAATTTAGTAGAATAGATTTCATTTTCAAACTGTATTTCCTGTACTTATATTACAGACCTTTTGGACAAGTGCTGTAACTTTTGGATATTAGTTATCATGTGAATTTTATGAACTATGTTCATGGGATATATATTACTTCTGGTACATAGTATTGCTCAAAGAAAAAAATTATATGTCACGAATATTGCATACTGTTAGATGCATGCTAGGTGCACTACATCTCTAATTATCATGAACCAGAGGGGGGGGGGAATGGGTATGTAACCTTGTGTTACATATCCCGACACTTCAAGCTCGGCCAAATCCCAAGCGAAAGTTGAGGGCATCATACTGTGGGCATTAAATGTAAGAAGATGTTGTGTTATAATATTCCTACAAGATATAACTCAACCTTCATGATATTGGAAATGGTTTAATATTATAGAAGACATTTGATGCCATGGGTGATGAGGATATACAATATGTCTGCCACTTTGATGAGGACGAAAGGAGATCAAGGTGACCCAACAATTATAATTGAAAAAATATCTGGGTTTTTAAAGATTTTTTTGAGCTTTTCTATGAGGTGACATGCACCATTTCTAGGTCTTTATATGAAACATCCAATAAATATTATTAACAAGTTTATCAAATGAAAGAGCAATTGGATGAAATGTGCTAAAGTGCTTGATCCTATTTTACGGATTAGGACATTGAGCATGAGGCTCAAGTATGAGAAATATTGGGAAATTTAAGTATGATCAATGTTTTGCTATATGTGGCTATTGTTCTTGACCCGTGGTACAAAATTGATGGAATGGTATATGGCTTGGAAAGTACTAGAGGGAAGGGATGGACGGATCAACTTGTGTTATAAGTTAAGGACTCCTTATATGATGAGTATGTTGCATTCAAGGGGTTAATATAAAAGTTCCACCATTCACCACATTGCCTCCTCTTGAAGTCTATAGGCCGAAAATGCGTAAGTGAGATATAAGGGTTGGTGATACCCATGAACTTCGGAAGGATTTAGACAACTAATCAAACTTGGAAAGATACTTGTTGGCATAATTACATCCATAAATGGAAGAATTTGATATCTTAGCTTGGTGGAAGGTAAATGCCATCAAGTTTCCCGTCTTTGGAGAGATAGACCGGCAGTATTTTGGTCATCCATATTTCTACCGTAGTCTTTGAGTCCGCATTTAGCATTAGAGGGCGCATATTGGGTCCATTTCAGAGTTTATTGTCTCCTAGCACTATGGAGACTTCGATCAAAGGGAAAGCAATTCAAGTTTGGGAGGTGGTAGACTTTGCAGAGAGCTACGAGAAGGATGATGTTGATTAGCCTGGAAGCGGTAATCGCATTTTTTGTTTTGTTTTATTGTTTTTTGGCTTTTAATAGATTGTGTTATATTTTTTTGACAAACTTAATTTCAAATTCAATTGTTGTAGGGACAACTTTGGAAAAATAGGCTCTATCTCAATCTACATAAACCGCAATTTGACTTTGATACACCATTATTAGTTTGTTAGCTTTGTTAATTAATTCTTTGTAGTTTGTATATATGTTAAGAATTTTATTATTTTTTCCTAATTGGAGTTCTTTTCTTTTTGAGACATCATATTATTCATATTCTCTTTTTCTTCTTTTTTTCTTTCAAGTTTTATGATTCACTTGAAAACCCAAAATTTAAATGCTTTCTACATGTTATTACCTTTATTTCATTTTTTAAAAAAGTATTTTAATTGGTGTAACATTGTTATTCATTCAAGCTATTTGACAATTTGTAATATTTTTAGATTAATTAGTAATAGTTTTATATTAATGTGTAATAGTTTATACTACTTGTAATAGGTTAGAATTATTAGTTAGCAATTTTATTAGATTTATTTATATTTAGAGATAACATTTAGTTTTATATTTTATACAATTTCAAAGTGAAATGTTAAAACAAGTTTTGGGCCAAAATTGGCTAAAAAAATAGGTTAAGGGCCCAAAAATAGCCTAAAAATAAGTTCTGGGCACAACAAGCCCATTGAAGCCAATAAGGGGAGGAAGGCCCGAGGGGCCAATTCGCCCCCGGCATCTGGACAGGGGCACTAACCCACCGGAGGCGGGGCCCGAGGCCCCAATTTGCCTTCTCGCCTATGCAGGGTCGAGGGCTGTCCACCTAGGAGGTGCAGGTAGTACCCTTAGGGTTTATATATTAGTTGTAAATATTCCATTAAATTTAATGAGCTTTTGTAATTTTGTATCTTTAATTGTTGGATTCATTCAAGAATAAATAAATATATAGTATGTAACCTAATTGCTCATGCCTAGTCACTTGTGCCTATATATTGAATACATTTCATAGTTATTTTATAATTTGTACAATAGTTAGTCGATAAGATTTAATAATTTCATATACTAGTTTGTAGGAAGCATATATGAAATGATATATACTATCATATTATCTATATATATTAGTAATTTATGTAGCCATACAATATATGGTTATTATGGATAAATATCAACTAGTTTATATTAATTATATAAAAAAAATTTACAATTTTTTAATTCAATAAAGGGTTTAGTGGTTAGTTATAAGAATTCCATTAAAATTTAGATTTTTTACTTTCTATTTATCTAATTTCTTAAATATTAAATTTTATTCAAAAATTAAAAAATAAACAACTCCCGCTTGGCTCAACTCTATTCAATCTCGTTTTTTGATCGAGGTCAAGTTGAAAACTTAGCTTACCAAACAGAGTTAAAAAACAAAGATTAGATAAAAAATTTAAATTCGAGTTCAATTTTTTTGAATCAAACCGAGCTTGGCAATCCAAAACAATATTTTGAATTTTGTACCGTACTAGCCAGTACGATCGAAATTTTTCGTTTCTGTGTTGTAGCTAGTACAGAAAATTGTATAGTTTCGTACCGGTAAAAATTTCGACCGTTTCAGCTCGTACCGACCGATATTTCGGCTTATACCGACCGATATTTAAGCTTTTATTTATTTTATTTTATTTTTTCATTTCTTCAAACTGTAAACTTATTTTTTGACCCCACAATTTAGACTAGACTATTTATAATATATATATTTATATATAATTTATTCATATATAGACTATTCTGAAACGGTATTCGAAACGGTACTATTACTAAAATATCACATTTCAATACCTCGGTTGAAACGATCACCAATACAGTATTCAAAACATTGATCCAAAGACATGCTTGACTCAACTATCATCCTTGATGTGAAGGCTCTAAAATAGAGAGTCGATTAGCTTTTAGTAATCCAGATGCTCTATAAGGAAAAGGTAAAGAAGATAGATCAAATTAATTTGAATTAAAAAAAGGAAAATGACGTATGCTTTGATTTCTAGTTGACACGATTTTTTAAAGCTATAGATTCGATTTGATTAAAACACAACCTATAGCTTTGAAGAAAGATAACCAAAATAAGTTTTTTTACAATTTTACTTTTTATTTAGGCTTTTTTGTTTTTGTTTGTTCCCACAATCTCAAGCAAATGCTTACGTACTGGTGTTTGATTCACAATACTTCAAACAAAGGATAACTAGCTTTGAATAAAATATAACTTTAACATCGCTTCAATACCTCTTTCGGGAAAGTTTTATCTACTTCTAAAAAGAAAAAATCTCCACAACTTTTTATTATTTACACAATTTCTATTCACTACATTTTTTTTAATTTTTTTCTTTTATCAAATTTTTATTATATGAATAATGAATATAAAATTTGAAATAGTTTAAAAAGAATAAACTCAAAAAAAAAATATTAAAAAATTTAAAAATTAAAAAAAAATGTGGAGTTTGGAGTGTAGTGGAGGTTGTGTAGCAAACTCTTAAGTTGAAATTGTTTTTGTTCTGGTCTTGTCTACAAGTTTTTATCCAAAGCAATAGTAGCAAATTTTTTTATGAAAATTATTTTTAAACACGTTAATAACAAATAATAGACTAATTTCATTAATAGAAATACATTAACACAGCAAAAAAAAAAAACTTTTCGATATTTAAGGTTAAACTTAAAAAAATGTTGATGAAAAGAGAGAATAAGGAGATGGTATTCAAATATAGTAATTAGAATCTTAGGTAGGTAAACAACATATCTGAAAGAAAACACCTCTTCTAAGAAATTCTCTTTTGTTTTTTTATTAAAAAAAGAATAAGTTGAGGAAGGAATTAGACTATTTGAATGAAAAGAAACAAAAATTCTACTCAACCTCCTACTATTCACACCACACTCTATTTTTTTTTTTAATTTTTTTTATCAAATATATTTTTATATGAATAGTGAATAAAAAATTATAAATAGTTTAAAAAAAATAAATTCCAAAAAAAATTTAAAAAAATATTAAAAAATATTAAAAAGTATGGAGTGTGAAGTATGGAGAGGATGAATAGAAAAACTCGAAAAAAAAAAGAAAAGAAAAGGGAAGAAGAAAAGAAGGCGGGGGAGCCTGATAGATATTTTTATGTCCATCACTAAATGCGTGCGTGATTGTCAATCAACTTGTTTCATGTCTATCCACTACTAACTAATGAAGTGACATTTTTTGTTTTTTGTTTTGTTTGTTTGGTGTTGGTAGGGTTTTCAATGCGATCAATGTTATTGCTTGTACTGTTTCAAAAAAAAAATGTTATTGCTTGTACTTATCAACATTCTCGACATAAAATAACTCAAATTCATGAACTGTTTTTTTTAGACAATCCACATTATTTTTTGAAAAATGCCAAGTCATCTCCTAGTTTTGCCTTCAAAATAGTTTTGCCTCTCATTTTGACCATTCACAGATTTTATTTTATATTTTTTCTTATTGATTAAAAAAATCCTACCAATTATTTTTTTTAAAAAATTTATTTAAAGCTGTTTAAAAAGTACTTAAAATAAAAAAAAAAAAAAATACAATTGCACGAATAATTTTGAAGGAGCAAAATGATGGGAGCTAGTACGAGAAAATAGACTAGATCTACCACAGATTATATAGGCGTGTTTAGATTGAAGATCTTTTTAAAATATTTCAAAAATACTTGATTTTATTTATTTATTTTTATTTTTATTTTTGGCAGAGCCTCTTCCCACCTTATGGATCAATGTCACCACCCTCTTATCTTTTACTAAAATGGCGATCTCATTGTTGCCTTTTCTAGCCAAAAGAACAAAAATTATTGTAATTTCGGAAGCACAATGTACGAAAATCTCCATAGATCAAGCCGAGATATATATATATATATATATATATATAGTATTTCTTTTTTAATAGTACTATAATTACTCTGTGCAGGATTCCAGACTCCAGAATAGAAACGAACAATTTGTTCAGAAGAGCCTGATAAAATAGAGTTTTGTTTCAGAATGCCACCGTAACCAGTTTCAGAGGCATCGGTTTCAACAATTTTAAAGGAATCAGAGGTAGGAATATCAAGACATAGTAGAGTTTTAACATGTGCCTTGATTTTGCGAACCAGAGTAGTGTGGATGTCTGACCAAGGTGGAGGATTTTGTTGAAGTCATTTGAAAAGTGAACGACATTGTTTCCTCATATTTTGGTAGAATTCAGCAACATAGTTAAGAGATCCAAGGAATCTCTGTAACTGTTTTTTATCAATAATAATATCAGCAAATTTGTCAGTAAATTCAATACCCGATTAATAGGCCTGATTTTGTCTTCCGAAATATCATAACCAAGTAATCGAATCTTGGTTTGGAATAATTTTATTTTTCGAGCAGAGACAACAAGACCATTGAATCTAATGATATCCAGGAACAAATTCAAATGTTTCCAATGTTCATCAATAGATTTGAAAAATATGAGCACATCATCAATATAAACAATAGTGAATTTGGAAAATGAATTGAAAATATCATTCATGATATTTTGAAATTCACTTGGAGCATTTTTAAGACCAAAGGGCATTACATTCCATTCAAAATGCCCAAAAGGGATAGTAAAAGCAGTTTTGTATTTGTCTGACTCACTAATCTTGATCTGCCAAAATCCTGACTTAAGGTCAAACTTAGAGAATACAACAGCATCACACAGCCTATGAATCAAGTCATTTTTGTTGGGAATAGGGTACCTAATCCACTCTAAGACTTTATTCAAAGGTTTATAATTAATGACAAGACGAGGGGCTTATCTAAATATGATCAAAATTCAAGGTTCGGGCATAGCAAAGTCCAAACTTACACCATATAAAAATACATCATCATAGAGAAATGGAAGTAGTGACAATCTCTCAAACTGCTCCAAAGGTTCCATATCAGAGTGGTCCTTAATTACAATTTCCAATACATTGGGCTATGAAATATGAATAGGAATCACCCAATGCATATGTTTATTGACATTATCATTTTCATTCATATCTCACCTGACTTTACATAATACAGCATCTCAGCACTAGCCCCTTTTGATCCATCCTTCCCTCTTCATTGCCTGAAGAATACATCCACATTAACTTCCTACTTCTATATAACATTTATCAACGAGAAATAAAAGCTAACTAATTATATAATTAAATCAATATAAACATGGCTTGTACTTTGGAAAGCCACCCGAACTAATCAATTATGGGGAGGTTGATCATGCTTGACCCCAATAGTTTACTTCTTTGAAAAGCAACATGCTTCAGTTACCCGTTTGGATAGTGAGATGAGATGAGATGAGATGATTTTAGATAAAAATTTAATAAAATATTGTTAAAATATTATTTTTTAATATTATTATTATTTTGAGATTTGAAAAAGTTAAATTATTTATTATATTTTATATGAGAATTTGAAAAAATTATAATAATGTGATGAAATGAAATGATATGAAACCGTTTCTGTATCCAAACGGGACCTAACGAGCAAAAGTCGCTCAGACCCACATAAGATTCCGCTGTCTAATATATGCTGGTGGCATACCGTACCATATTGTGCTCAACACTCACAAACGCTGTGGCCTATGTTACACCACCTATAAGTGCAACGGTTGGTCCGAACTGATATTCTCCATTTGACTTGAAAGTTGTCTTTTTCTTATTTTATCAAAAACCTCAAAATCATTTCATATAAATGCTCTTTTAATGGTAAGAGCAAACCAAAAGTACAATAAGCAAATTCTCCAGCAAAATTATGTACAACATACACAAGAAATTCCTGCCCTCTGCATTCTACAACATCCCTACAAAGGGAAGCTCGAGCATTTTGGAAAGTGCATGTAATACCGACTGCATCCTTTTTAGCAAAGAAATTTGTTATGCTGTTCACTTCTCTAACATGAGTTATCTTCAAATTCAGCATGGAAACTGCAATAGGACTATCATCCCATAGATTAAGAACCTCCCAGTGCGTTCAAAAAAGACATGTTGCATTTGCAGTCTCCAGGATTCCTCATTACCGTCAAAAAGAAAAAGAAAAATGCAAGCCATCTAGGACAGCCATGACTTCGGGAATTAGTACCATGGCTATAATGAGTTGAAAACGTAGCCAACAAAACCCCAACTTCTACCCCCAAAATAACAAGGTTTCCCTAGGCAACTTCCATCCACATTAGATTTAACCCACTCTCTTTCCAATTCAAGAAGCCTTATTGCCACAAACAAATGGTTCTAGCATTACTACAACTTTCAATCTATGAAAACCATCCAAACTTCTAAGTTGTCCTGCAGATATCAAATTTCCAATGCGCTTGCATTCCAGATCATGAAATTAGGAACTTGAAAGGAGCCTTGCTCAACAGTTGCGCAGCAAGTTTTCTTTCACAAGTTTGACGCATGTTGTACCTCCCAGCCGCCTTAGCTACTCATAATAAAAACTAAGGCCCTATACGGAAGTTCATGCCTGCTTATCCAGGCTACAATAACTATCAAAAAGTAATCCATCTGTCGAATGGCACTCGTATATCCCTAGGTGTGAGTCTGTACTTTCCCCTATTAGAGAAGGACAATGCTTGGAACTATCAAGCAAAACATGATCTACATAATAAGACATCATTGGGCATAGAGATGCATAAAAGAAGTATAATACTTTCATAAGCAGGTGGCGATCCAAACAGGCTCCAATGACACACTGGAGACACGTGTTAATACTACCCTAACCAATTTAATGCAACTTCACATTAAATTTAGTACATCATTATCTCTTTTTACACTTTCTCAGTAAGTCCACCAGAGTACCACAAATCAATAATGGTTGGTAACTTTATCAACGAATTAGGATGGCTCACCCCTCTTCAGCAATAAAACCTAAAGCAAATCAAACCCCCTCCCCCTATTTTCTTGCCCAAGTTTCTCATGAGATTGTTAAAGATGAAAGACAAGAAGATAAGCCAGCATTCATAAATCAAATGTAAAATGGACATACCTTCAGGGGGCTGAGTTAGCTTCCGGTTTTGGGGAGATGCCATCTCTTTCTTCAGTTGAGTCAATATATCCTCCATTGAATATTCCCTTTGCCAATTAGAAAGCATTGGAAATAAACTAGGTTCAACCTGGTAATTTGACCATCGATAAGCTTCTCTTCAATCATATGACAGTATAAATTGCCTTAAAAGAGTCGTATAACCTACCACTCCAGTTTCTTGATTGATGCAAGTCATATTTATCCGGGTTTGGAACCTAACTGAAGGTGGGTTATCTGGATAATCCTTCCCGCAGAACAGTTTCAACTGGTAGATTCTCCCTTCATGAACAGTCTGAAAGCAGCATGATCAACAAAACATCAATTATTGCTACTGAAGTTATAAGGGTGAAAGTTAGACATTTGCAACGTTGATCAGTGAATATCAGGTCATAAATTCAAAGTGAAAGAAATTGAATGTGACATCCGAACCACTCTTCAGTTCTAGGTGAACCACCTCACAACCATATTGTAACTAACAAAACTAATGTGTTTGGACACGTGTGAAAATTAGATTCTAGAACCATCTCAAGATGCATGTAACATGCAAGGATACCATCCAAAATTAAAACAACTGACAGGACACCTTGGCTGGATTATAAATGGAAGTTTCAAACTAAGTGGAGATTTCAAATAGATTTCCAATGTTGATGCTTTTGCACCATATTGCTTCTTTCTCCATTCTTTATCCTTAATACACATCTATTTTCCCGAGATTAGACATTTTTAGTACTCAAATTGGGAGAAAGAAAAAAGAAAAAAAAAAAAAAGGCTAATGTCAAGAAATTCAAGTTGAGTCAAAAGATAAATGGATCTTGTATTATAATGGAGCAAATAGCAAGAAGGTTAATTGATCTTGAGATAGAAAAATAAGATTTGCATGGGTTTGGTCAAAATCTTTTACCACAATGAATGGTAATTATATATGACCAACACAAAAAATTAAGAGCATATCAAATTTGTGAATCTAACTATCAATATGTATCATGGAAGTTAGTAGCCGCTGCTTCAGAACAATTGACTTTTACAGTTTATCAGCCATTAATACATAAATGTGTCATTCATGATTGCTACAAATTACAGATAGTGACTACATATGACTGTGAGAAGTCAACTAAGCAGAAAAGTTCCACAACAGAAAGCTGAAAGCAAGGAAGTTGAGCTCAGATAGAAAAAACCATCCAAGTGTTGTCAAACTGCAAAAGAGAGATCTTAACTATTCACAATGACATTCATTTTTTTAACTTTTCACTTCTATAAGAGTTGTGAACCTAAGATCCCCTGCAACCAGACCTTATTACTTGACCATGTGCATGACTATTGTTAAAATATAATCTGTACAACCTATTTGATTGGCAGCATGATTATAAGCATACTCAATATTAAAGCATATCTGTAAAGATAATTCAGCCATTAAAAGTGCCAGAGTTTTACATTCGTCTAAAGCACTCTAGAACCCACCATTTTACAGTATAAGATTCAAAATGTTAATAGTAACTAGTTAAAGTCAACTAGATTGTCATCAGTGACTAGAAAAATCATAGTAATTCCAAAAGTAACTGAGAAAGGAAGGCAGCCCTCACACGCCAGTTCATATACTTTTTCTGATATGTCATACAAATATTCATATATGAAAACTACATAGAGACAATGGTAAGAAAATAGAAGAGAAGAGAAACAAGAAACCAACATTGGGCGGACCAATAATAGTCCCTGTCCATGACTGCATGTATATATCATCAGCATCATCCATTCCGTAGCTAACAGTTCCATCCCCGATTCCTTTTTCACCTCTCTCAAGCTCTTCCAGTAATCTGAAATTCCTAGGAACTGCAATGACCACAAATTTCAATCACATAATTAAAAACCGAACCATACTTATATCCTGAAATGCCAACACTAGATTTGCCAATGAGATAAGTAATGCTGTTTTATGAATATTGTGAAATTACACATTAATTTCAGTTCTCAAAAAGAAAATTAAAGAAAAGAACTGTGGCAACCACAGACAGATCCATTTATTTAGATACAATACTACTTTCAAACATTTGGAGACACCCACACTCCACCCTCCCTCTCTACATACACACTTTTTCTTTTTCCTTTTTTTTATGTGATAACTGATAAGTACACACAAATTTAGAGTATGAGATTTGCAAGCAAGAAAAGATCACAGCATAATACACCAGAGACCACCTAAATTATATTTCTAATTACACTTGAATCCCTGAGTTATAGGCAAGTATATGTGGGGTAGTTACAAGGTGCTATCATTGCTTCGTATCACAAGGACACTGCCACCCTAACAGTTTTTTTATACCTAACTAAATATTAAGAGTGCAAAGGGGTGTGCATAATCCAAGTACACTGGCTGTACACAAGAGAAAGCAGCTAATTGGTGAGAGGAAAAGGAAAAATAAGGGGAGCTAGAGATACTTTGGGGCCACCAATCAAGAGATTGAAGAATGTCCGAAAAGACTCAAACTACCAATTGTGTGCTCCTCGAATAAAGGTCATATACTATTTTCTATAATCATTAGAGCTTTGCCATGTGTTAGCCACCAAGGTATCCATGTCGCAATCCTGAACAACTCTAGGAAAATAGCCTTCAAAGGCCTAGCTCCATGCAAAATCTCACATCAGAATCTGATCCTAGCATCATTGCCTACCTCAAATTTGATCAAACTTGAGAAGAGCCCCCATCCCTTTCTTATATATTACCAAACACCAATCCTATAAGAACACTTCATTAGAGCTCCACCCTCCCAATGTGGCAAAATACCATAGTCATGATGTGTCCCCTTCCGAGGCAAAATGCCAAAGCAATTTCCCAAGCAGGGCACGATTTGCCAGAGATTAGAGTACAAATCTTTGGTAAGCTGGTACAACGAAACTTGAACTCCTCACCAAGTGCACCCCATAAGAAATCAATCAGCATTTCTCAATCTGATGTCCCACTCTAACTGGTATAGGAATCAAACGTGGATAATAAGTAGGGAAGTTAGATCAAGTTCTGCTGATCAAAGTTAGTTTCCTTCTTGCCAAACACTGTACCATCTTCACAACAACGTCATCCCAGATTATGTTGTACTTGAATGACTCTACAATCCCTACTTCACGGATAAATCTCCCACCCTACATCTCTTTATGCTAGCCAATCAACTAATATCTTCACCAGCCCCCAGAAGAACTAATTCTGATTTGGCCTAGTTTTCTTCAGTCCCAAGGTAGCTTCAAAGCATCATAGGAAGCAATCCAAGTGACAAAAAATGATTTGAATCTACCGTCACATGAGTTCAGTGTATTCTCAGCAAAACAGAGATGTGACACAAGCCACTGGTCAGTATTTCAGTAGCTTGCCAAAAAAAACCTGACAAGAGACCTCTATCTATAGCTCTAATCAATATTCTATTCAAAGGGTCCATGACAACAACAAACAAAAGGATGGTACTGTCTCTATGCCTTAGGCCTTGAGAGCTACAAAAGAAACCAAATGGAGAACCCTTGATTAGAATACAAAACCACATTGAGAAAATGCAATGTGTAATCCATCCCACCACTTCAGACCAAAGCATCATCTCCAAAGCAGATATGACAAAAAACCCAATTAACGTGATCATAAGTATTCTCTTTCCATCCATTTGGTCCCCTTGATGCCAATAAAGTCAAACGTAAGCCCATCCACATTTGGCTGCCAATTGAATTCCGAAGAGAGATTATTTTAATTGTTCCCCAGAAATGCATGATCGGAATACGCTTGAAGAGAGCCATGACCGGATCTGCTACTGAGTTTTTGAATCTGCTCTCTATTTCTGTGGGATCTATATAAACTGCTCATCCACCGTCATAGACTTTCTTCTAGTCAAGTTGGCCACTCAATGTAAAAAACCTAGATTCTCACCCCCTTCATGCAGCCAAATTGCCCTTGACTTCTGTCTCCAGCTTATCACCTCTAAAAGGACAGCTCTTTCCAATTCATGATACTTTCCTTCTTTCTCAACTCCTCCAGCTTGTAATGGCTTCGCTCATAACCTTGCTAGAACTTCCTTAGAGCTAGAAGTAAACGTTCCTGAGCTGGTTCTTAATCCAGTCTGTAATCCAGATTCTTAACGAAAGCTTTGTTTCAAAAAAAAAAAAAACTCCTCCGGCTTAGACAAGGATCTTTCCTCTGCTAATACATCAACCCCATGTAATTCCTCCAAAAGAAGAAGCTTCCTTCTCTCAACTTGCTGAAACTCCTCTTCCTTCCATTTCATCAAATCTTTTTTCAACACTTTCAACTTGCTAGCCAATATAAAACTAGAAGTGGCATTAAAACAACATAAACTCCATTGTTTCACTTTATCCAAAAAGCCTTCATTTTTTAGCCACACGTGTAGTAATTGCATCTCAGTGGGAGTGAATTGTCTTGTAAAAAGTTTATTTTGATTATTGTAGTGTTCTCCAACTCAAAGTGGAGGAATAAATATACTTTCTACTGTATTCCCTATGTTATTACTACTGGGACCTGTAAGTGGTATCAAAGAATGATTACTACTAGCAAAGAATGGTATTGAGAAACTTGAAGCTTTTAGATTAATTCCTATAGCAGAACAAACGGTGCACTTAGAAGAAGCATTTAGATAAATTAATGCACGTCTCACAACCTCACATGAAAAACCTGAACGAATTTAGCTAAGAGTAGTTGAAAAGGGGAGTTCTTCTAAAGCTCGGTATGAGCATGAAGTTGGACAGTTATGTGAGATATCCATCAAAATGGATTTCACATGTTCAGCTGGAGAAGACCCCACAAAATGGTTGAGCTGGGCCTCCCAATTCTTCAATTGTCGAGGGAAACTATGGAAAAGAGGTTGAATCTTGTGAGTCTTGCCACATAATTGCATATTACCTTGGAGGAAAGGCAAGTCAATGGTCATGATATCTTCAAAAAAGGCATCATGAGGAAACAATGATAATCACCTGGGATATCTTTGACAGAGAACTGTTGGCTCAGTGTGGTCCCATGGATTGTGATGATTTCAATGAGCAACTCCCTTGGGTTAAACATCGTAGATTCTTATGAGACTACCAAAAGAAAATTTTAGTGGCTTGCAAATCATGTAAAGGGGTTAGAGAGAAAAGGCTCTGACTGGGACTTATTTGGGACGACACTCATACCTTGCTCTCTCTAAGAGATTATTATACTATCTCAAATGAGGGATGAAAGAGTTCATCGGCAGCAACGTTTGGTGAAATCAGCCAACCTACAGAGCTGCTAGCCACAACTGACTCATGCCATTGGCAAGCACTCATTGCAATGGTGAAAAAGCTGACTTGGAGGATATGTGAAAAGAAAAAAAAAAAGGCACAAGGGCCAATCTTTTTATAAATTTATCCCTAGCGATGAATTTCGAACCTCACCCTACCCCTAGCCCCCAAAATATTTTGAGGCTAGCTACTCAACCAAACCCAATATTCAAGTGGAATAAGAAAAGGAAACAATCGATGAGCAGACAACATCGGGGAAGTGAACCTTGGGGCAAGGTTCCATTTGATGGGAGGGCATACAATTGGTTTTTTTATATAAGGTACAAACTCTATTAGTAGTCAATACGCATAATCCAAGTACAATCGATGTATATAAGAGAAAACAAGAAACAAATACAATGAAGTCATAAACATTAAGAAAATTAAAATCTAAAGCTATTGCCCAGAGATGTGTGTTGAAAAAGAAGCTTCTAAGTTCCTCCGATGAGTGTTCCTTACCTTCGAAGTTACGGTGATTTCATTTGCGGGATACCACAAAGATTTCTCCAATTGGCAAGAAGATCAATCACCCTCCCAGGCATAACCCATGCTAGCCCAACATTACAAAAGAAACCATTTCATGGGGCCTTGGGAGGACAAATGATAGATTACAAAGGACTTGGAAGCTCAATATGAGATTTGTGCAGTAAGATAACATCATGGGAATGCAGGCACATGGCCGCATTCAGAAGAGGTCAGCAATTTGAGCAGTTCAAAGAAGAAAGTATAGACAATGTGTATGATGGAGTTTCTGTAGGAATGTTAAGTGGACAGTTTGAGCAGTCGAAAGTGTAGGCTACGTGGATGATGGAAGTTTCATGAGTTAGTGCAAGCAGGAGGTGGCAAGTGACATGGTGGTGCAGAAGTAATCCAACAGAGAGGTTGTAAATTGTTTCCTTTGTTGTGGTTTTCTCCCAAACGAATTGGGGTTGTCGATGTACTTTCTACTATATTTCGTGTGTTAAAATCTACACAATTTCTCAAGAAATACCAGAATCTTTTAGCTCCCAAAGTTGGCTAAAACTGAAGAGAATTTATCTATTCACAAGCATTCTCACTTCAAAGATAATGGAGAGGAATAGATTCCCTTGATACTAGTGTCTCCATTATCAGCCATGGTGATCCTGCCACATATTGATCGCTATCATGCCATTAGCACGTTAAGTTAGTTACAAGAGGCCATGTATTCCCATTTTTAGCTATTAAGGGTGGGATGAGATCCATAGATTCAAATCTTAGAAGGCCTAAACTAAGCCACCAAATGCCATCTGCTTACTCTCCTTCCACCTTGTTTCTCTGAAGAGTATGAAAGATTCTGATCATCAACCCATAGTTCTACTATGAATGTAAGAGTAAATGCAGGAACCAAACCCATAGTGACTTGTTTGGAGCCGAGTTAACCAGAGAGTGTCACAATAACACAGTTAACAAAATGTGTGATCTGGATTCAAGCTCAAAGATATATACAAGTCTATGGTCCATCATATCTTTGCATAGCAAGTCGACTTGAACAATCACTTTCGTTAACCATTTTCCACTCTGGGGATTTTTCTTATCCTCAGGACACATATTAGAAATAGGATTTATTGAAAGTAAATAAAAGAAAAGACAGACTGATCACAATGTTAAAGTCCAGGCTGTCTAGCAAGGACATGCCCAATTTGTATCAATAACTTAGGCAACATGACTATTAACTCAAGACAGAAGATGAAGACATAAAAGCATATTGATAATGCTAAATGCAATATCAAATTTTGAAGAAGAAGGAAGAGAGAGGGGAAGGGGGAGTAGTACATACATCCCCAGTGGGACTAAAATGTCTTCAGCTTTTCAATTTTTTCACAAAGTATCTATAATTTAATCCATTAAACCTAACAGTGTTAATTCCAACCCAAACTAATCGGTTGGAATTCACCTATCTAAATTTGTATAATAAGCATTAGTTTTTTAATTTAATGCAATAAAAATATTTGTATCAACATCAAAATCCATTATCATTGCCATTCAGAGGCAAAAAGAATTATTAAAGCACAGGAGATCTAATGTATAAAGATTTTAACTAGCATAGCAAACACATCAAATGGCCATCACCATAAAGGTGTATACAAGTAAAACCAACCCGAAATAGACAAGTTTATCCTAAAAACAAAGTAGATGAGGCATTCATGATGAAAAATTGTTGCAAGCATATCTGTATTCAATTCCACATTATCGCTCAGTACTTCACAGAAGCATTCTGTTCTTTCAGTATATGTTAGGCTCCATTGTGCAAAACTCAGAGAAAAAGAACTAAACGTTGTTTTTCGTAGATGTGATCAACAAAAAATTTGATACGATTTTCATTAAGGATCACAGCTTCCACACTTTTCTTATTTTCTGTCTGTGTGTTTTTTCCTTTCACTTGATCAGTGCTTCTCCCACTTTTATAGGTGGACACAGTCGAACCAATCACCACATATTGAGAAGGTCCTAAATAGTATATAATACAAGAAACACAATCAAAACATCAGAACTAACAATTCCTCACCATTTTCTATTAACTTCCCCCCCCCCCCCCCCCCCCAGTCTCTCTTAAGAGTTTCAATACACAGGACTCATACATCATACAAGGCCTACGGGGGGTTCTAATTACGACAACAAAGTGGGTTCTTATTCCAGTTTACCTACCGAAAGGGTTAAGACGCTATACTATACTGCGCCAGAACTCAACAAACCATCAAATCTTCAAACCCAAATTACCGGGGGGGAATGAAACCCCATATTTCCGAAAAAGACCAATAGAAACCAAAACAAAACACCTCATGTAACACCCACGGCAACAAAGAAGAGAATGCCAATAAAAATCCAACCAAAAAAACTAGCACAAAAAGATATAAAAAAATTTGCAAGGATTCCCAATTAAGATGGAACAAACCATTAAAGAAAAAACTAATGAATAAGAATCAAAGCTCACCGACAACCCTGGATCCCTCTGAGCCCATTTGACAAAGCTAGGGTTTATGAATCGTGGAGTGAGAGAAACAGAGAGGTTCTAGAGAGAGGAAAAAAAAGGAGGAGATTGAACTTTGAAGACTAATTATGATGAAGACGGGCGTGCAAGGTCTTTGCCCAACCACTGTTCTCACGAACTGCAATAGATTAAACCCCAAATTGGAAAAAAACAATTATAATTAAAAAACAATCTATAAAAAACAGAAATTAGTGAACCGGTAAATCGGATCGAATCGGTGGGCTTAATTTAGTATTGAGTTTCGATCGATTCAATATTGGTTTTTTTTTTTTAAATCGGTTAAAATCGGTTGAGTTCTATTTTTTTTTCTAATATCGGACCAATCGATTCATATAAATATATATTTTAATTTTTTTATTGTATAAAATATTTTTTATATTATATTTAATTTTTATATGTAATATATATATATAATAATTTTGTATTGCTAATTAATATAATATTAAATTTTAAAATTCTATATCACTATAGTCTATTGTATGAATAATTATACTAATACTATATCATTATATATTATAATATATTATAATATATCACTATATTATATATTATAATATATCATTATAATCTATAATATAATTATAATATATTACAATATATTATCACCATATTATTATATACTATAATATAATATATTATATATACCATATAATATATCGAAAAAATTGGATAGGAACCAAAAAAAATAAGAAGTATTAGTTTAGGAGTGCAACTGGTGCAGTATCGGTTATTTAAATCTCAAGATTGGTATATACCGATTCGGTTTTAAAATATATTCAAAATCAAATCGAACCGGACCAGTTACACTCTAGCTAACCAAATAAAAAATAAAATGCTTGATATGCACATTTCATTTAAATGCTTACAATGTTCATTTTTAAATAATACTATTTGGCTATTTGGAATTTATGACTTAGATAGTCTCTCCACGTTGCATCACATGGTTGCTACGTGATTTATTAAAAAAATACAAACACTAAAAGGATAGAGAAAATTTAAAGTTATATTTCTCTTCTTTTTGTATTTTTGGACGCCTTTTTGTTTTGAATATAATTTTTTGTATTATTTTGGTTATCTGAATAGTAAGTTTCAGATGATCCAATAGCAATACTCTTTATTTTTATATTAACGAGAAAAATCAAATAAAGTTATTATTTTAATTACAATGTTATATACAATTTTAGAGTATACATATCATGTAAATTTTATTTAAAAAAATGACGTTCACTATTATAAATTTATTTTTATGTAGATTTTATATTTGTCGATTTTTTTTAAATGAGTGTACAAGATTTATAAACCTTAAAACTATATAAATATGTTTTTTGTTTTGTTTTGTTAATCTTTTGTAATTGTAGGATATACTTTTATCAGATTAAGGTTAAAAATTAAAAAGCGCCTAATATTTTAAGCGTGTTAACAGTGGGTTGAGATGATAATGTTGTGGAATTCTGCATTACTAAAATGAAAGGTGCCACAATAAATTGGAGAAAAAAAACCATAGCAAAGCCCAGGAACTGATGTGTTTTAAATGAAAGGATTGCCCAATACGGGTCTAATCAACAATGGGCCCAACGTCGGACGAAAACAAATTGATAGCCCAAAGCCCTCAAAAACTGATATTATCTATTTCTATATATAACAGCCAAGTGTTTCAATATATATATATATATATATATATATATATATATATATACACTAGTAATAGAGCAACGTCCAAGGGACGAACGCCTAGTTTAGATTTTTTACAAAAATTATATGATTTTTTACAAAAGAAAAATATTAATAAATTAATAAGTAATGTTCTTTTATGTCATTTTTTTATTAATTCTTCTAAGTGAAATATTCTTTTACGTGTTTTAAAATAAAGATTTTTAAAATTTCTTTTCTTCAATATTTAATAAGTAATGTTTTTTTACGTCATTTTTATTAATTCTTTTAAATGAAATATTCTTTTATACATTTTGAAATAAAGTTTTTTAATTATTTTGGATGTGGTTATTAACACGTTTGCATAATTGTATATATGAATGATAGCGAAAATATAATTTATTTCACCTTATAGATTGTCACCACCCCACCCCAATAAATAGAGCGAGGCGGGACACTTACTTTCTTCTTTCATTTCCTTCCATTTTGACATCTGTATATATATATTATTATAGTTACGAGATTTTTTTATATTCTATGCTACGGTGTTAACATGGAATACGCGAGGACATGACATGCTTGCACTATGGGGTTCTAATCAAAGGGATGGAACACTTCATAGGCATTTGATTCAACATTTCTCTAAAGGACTCTCAGAGTCCATCATTCAAACATTAACATAATTAGTTTTAAACAAGAGGGAACTCAGTCCCCTCATTGCAAACCAAAAAGGGGCCGGACCATCATATGAGGAATTACCATAAGCATCAGTCCCCTCATTACAAACCAAAAAGGTGCCGGACCATCACATGAGGGATTACCATCACCCCTCCATAGAGGTCCCACCATTACCATCACACCACCATAGAGTTTACAACATACCCAAAAAGGAACCACATTGTTTAAGGTAAATAACACAAAACGTCTCCAACATGGGACTCATCCTAAATTCTATAACCAAAATTATCATCCAAACAACGAACCGGGGAACCCTAAGCATCAGTCCCTCCCTCCTCAGCAGTACCGGGCTCCACAACTTCTTCATCATTACCTGGACGTTTAACACATAAACACAAGAGTGAGTCTAATACTCAGTAAGCAGTACACCATACTGTTAACTTATTAGGAATATAAACATGCTTTTTAGACTTTTTATCTTTTCACTTGCTTAGGCCATTGCATACTGTTACGCCCTGTATGCTAGGGTTAGCGGTCTTTTGGACCAATGGATTCGCCCGTGGCCGCGGGTTGGAATCCCATTTCATTAGGGCGCAGCACTGGGTGCACTACCAGATACTACTACCCGGCATTGTCATCTGCCCATTCATTCATTGGGTACCCCTTTCATTCATGTGGCCATTACGTATTTTCATACATTGATCATTTCTTTCATTCTTTCCTTTCCTTTGCATTTATTCATTTTCATTGTTTTTCCTTAGTCCAATGCATATGCATTTATTAAAAAGGTTTCATGTCATGCTATATAAATAAGTAAGACATTAGCTATTTAAGAGAGAGCATGCATAAAAATCTCATGATGCATTACCTTATACCATACACACAATTATAAGTATTAGGGTGCTTAACAGGGGCTATCAAGAAGGGCTTATACATAATATATTTTCATACTTACTCTATTTTTAGAAGAACATTTGAAAAGAGAAAGAGAGACATTCTTTCATAATAGAACTTGTGTAAGGAGCATGGTTGTAGCTACTTACCTGTGAGTTTTACTTAATAAGTTCCTTTGATCTTACAAATAAACTCATATTCAATAAAATGAGATAGACATATTAATATCCACTTTACTTGAAGTTTCGCTAATTGATACTCTTACATGCCCACTTAGATTCCAACTTGGAATCAAGCGTTTTCTTAACCCGTTAATCTACCCAACATACATGGCATTAGATCACAACATTAAAATCCTCATCCTATTTAAAGAGACTCATGAAAACACATTACCCATTGGTTGCCCCTTTTAGAAAGGTTATTGTTTACCTCATAAATGATGGGTTGAAATCATAGGTTAAAAGACACAATTGGTAGGAATTTAAATGAAAAGGGGAATGAAACAAGGAAGTATTTCAAATCTGAAAATTTTCAGTGAAAGGGCATTTGACAGTTTTTGCAACACCATTTTAGGAGGTAAATCCATCAAAAACCAATGTTTGCAAAAAGGGTTAACTTTTGTCACTTCTTTTCAAGGGTTTTTTTTTTCATGCAACATCCATCTTTAATTGAGCCAAGGTAATTTAAACAAGGAATTAAATGGGCTGATTAGGCTTCAACAGAAGGATAGAAGAAAAATTCTGAAACTCTGGAACAACCAATAGCCTATGCACTTTCATACTCTTAAAGCATCCTTTACCTAATCCAACTTCAACTACATAATTAAATCACACTTAGGTTGTAAAAAGCTTAGGAGAACACCTTTTATCTTCTAAGAACAGATCATAAAACATGGGTATAGCACAAGGCAAACTCAAGGTTTCCAAAGAAATTTACTAGTTTAGATTAAACTTTTAGTGGCTTACTTAGGCCATAATTTCAAGGAAATATATGTTTAAAAATTGTAACTTTAACTCCATCAATGTAACACCTAAAAGCATGGCTTTAACAAAATTATATCATGACTTAACTTGATAAAAATACAAGAGAACAGTACCACAAGATGCCTTGAAATCATACGGCTGGAACCCAGAAACAGGGCACATGCACGGCTAGAATTTCAGAAAACAGAGCATGGTTCGACACACACACACAACACTATTATCTCTCCATCCAACTACCACTTAGATAAGACACGAAATAGAAGGAACAAACAGGAAATCAACACAGAGTAATCGGCTTGCACAGAAATTCCGAAACCCCCAAATACAATGCATAACCCACTAAGCATGGTTCCAGATTTCACAAGAAATCAAAAGAAATAATTAGAGTATTACCTAGCTTAGCAACCACAACGGAAAGAAGGAGAAGAATCCGAAGAGCTAAGCCACAAAATTTGTCCTCTCGAAGGAGCTTCAACCGAAACCCAAGTTGAGAGAAAGTAGAGAATCGGCTTGAAGAAAGAGGAGATGCAGTCGATCGATGCTAGAGGAGCTGAAAGGGTCCTTTTTCGTGTGGTTAAAATGGCTGTACTTTAGGGCTTGAAGGAGATTTGTCCTTGGCTTGATCTGGAAGTCGGAACTGGCGTGTAGGAGAAGATGAAGAAAGAAGACCCAAATGGCCTAAAGGGAAAAGTCGGTCATCACTTAAGAAAATAAGTCAAAGCTTCCCTTGGAAGATAAGGAATGGATGGTGGAGATTAAGTCATGGGAGATATTTTTCTCAGATGCTCATCCTACAGTGGAGGAGGTTTGGGCCACTTCTTCAATTAAATGAAAAGGTAGGGGCTTAAGGCAAATATATTATAAGATCTAAAAATATTCCCTTAGATTATTTTAATGACCCACATAAAATATAAAAGCACACATATCTTAAAATAAAATATAAAAAATATTAAAATCATAAAAATATTTACCTTAAAAATATTTAACTTAAGAAATTAAATTAAAGAAATGACGTAAGAACCTATGGAGTAGGATGCGGGTATTACATAGATCATGTCAAGAATTAATATATTTGTTAAGAAGTGTTACAACCATAAATAGATCTCACAAAAAAAATCTACAAACTGACATGACTTTATATGATATATTAGATGATCTACTTTATAATAAAAATAGTTTTACAATCTAACGTATCATATCAAGTCATATCTGTTTTGAATTTACTTTTATGAGATTTTTTGTGGTTAAAACATTAATTTCTAAGTTTTTTTTTACCAATGGCCACTAATGTATATTTTGTATTAAAAAAAAGATAATGAGTGCGTAATAAGACAAAAGCAGAAAAGAAATTGTCTTTAGTGAATATATCATTTTGGAGGGTGAACTTTTAATATAATTAATTTCACCTTATAGATCATGTCAAAGATTAATATATTTGTTGAGAAGTGTTACAACCATAAATAGATCTAACAAAAATAAATCTGCAAACTGACATAACTTCATATGATACATTAGATGATCCTACTTTATGATAAAAATAGTTTGACAATCTAACGTATCATATCAAGTCACGTCTATTTTGAATTTACTTTTATGAGATTGTTTTGTAGTTAAAACATTAATTTCTAAGTTTTGTTTTTTACCAATGGCCACTAAGGTATATTTTGTATTAAAAAAAGATAATGAGTGTGTAATAAGGAAAAAGCATAAGAGGAACTTTCTTTAGTGAATATATTATTTTGGAAGGTGAACTTTTGTGAAAAAAATGAAACACCAAACCTAACGGATTTTACAACATTACCCTTAGTTTTACTATTTCATTTATTTAAATATAACCTTTAATCCTAGCCATTGATTTGTTAGGTAAGGGAAATATCTTCCCAATTTAATCCTCATCATCCATTTTTGCTTCTACGAAATGAGTCTCAAAATTCACTTTAAGTCCTCAAGTCTATCTACTCTTCTCTCTCTCTTTTTCCTTCTTCTCCTTCGATGCTAACCCTCACCATTTTCTCCAACATCTCTCTCTCTCCTTACTGAAAGCTTGAAGACCAAAATCATTTTGAGCCCTTCCACAAAGTCAGTCATTTATCCACGAAGACCAATCGAAAGCCTGCAAAAATTCAAAGAAAATAGCCACTAATTTTGATGCAAACCAAGGGGCTGGACATGCTGATCATACACGTGGGAATGAAGCTGAATTTGTACAAGACCCTTTGTCACTTCCTAGTGGCCCAATTACAAGACTTAGAGCCAAACGTTTCAAGGAAGCACTAAATAGGCTAATTCAAGAGAATTGGGCTGATTCTAAAAAGACCAAAATAGGCTCAAATAATAATCAAGACTTAGTCCATGCCATCAAAGCAATTTAAGAGGCTAATTAGCATGCAAAAACATGCCAGCATGGTCTGACCATCAAAGGGCGTGAATTTGTTGAGTTTCAAGGATATTAATTAAGGGACTGAACTTGGTCTTGATTGGGTATGTTAAATACATTGAATCTAGTCATTTAGTTATTTTTGGTTGCCTCTAGAAATCCAAGAGGCCTAAAAATTTGGGGACTTGTTTATGTTGATGTTTGTGTTTTAAAGTTGTAGTTTTGACTTTTCCTATTCTTGGAGGGTTGTTCCAAGTATATAGATGGGCATTTCGAATTTTAATGGAAGATTTGGTTTTCAGAAAATTATTATGATTGTGAGGTCTTGTGTTCCTCTTCGTTCTTAAAAGAACTCTTTGAACTTATCAAGTTAATCTTGTGACGTTCAAACAATCAAACTTATCACTTTGATTCCTGAGAGATTCTTAGCTTTTCTTGGTATGGCGTTTTAATCCTTCGTAGTCTTGATTTTCATCTAGTTAGATGACGGGTCAAGGCTCAACAAATCTTGTCTATACGATCTTGGGATTCCAAACCATCATTGTTATTGGGTTTCATCACAATTGTTGGTGGAGTTCATATCAGATTTCAACATAGACGACGAAAACGACAGCCATTGTGTCTCGGTCTAAGGATGTCTTAGATCTACACATATTACTGATGGTTTTTCAATTTGGTTTGTTTTGGTGTATATCAGTATATTAGTGTAAATGGGTACTCGTTTCAAATTGAATATTTGGTTAAAAAAAAAAGCACATAAATACTATTCACCCCCTACTTGACAACTGGAAAACAACTCAAACTGAGGGATAAAGAAGGAAGAAAAAGGAAGATGAAAAAACACATGGGCATAGATGGAAGAAAGAAAGTGTCAAACACAAATCATTGTCCATTCTTGTTCATATGCGGATAGCCTCTTTTAAGTATAAGGAGATATATATATATATATACTAGTAGTAGTGGGGCAACGTGCAAAGCGCGTTTGCCCTGTTGAGAGAGAGAAAAAAATCCTCAAAAATATAAATGTGCTCTATATAATCAAAAGAAATTATAACAATAAGCTAAAGAAGGATAATAATGTAATTTCAGTTGGAAACTATTAAGCCAAATAGTAATAAGTTTAAACAAACTGTACGTTGAAGTAAGTTTGGAAAATAAAGCACGTTTGTTGGGAATTCAAATTACAGTTTCTTGCTTAAATGCCAAAATATGAAGGAATTATTTTCTTCATCATTCAAATGGTGGTTACAAAGTTTTGGGGGTTATACATATAGAGATCATGTGGTGTCTTCATCCAAGGCATTTGTCAAAAGAATATTGAAATGTTTGTGGCACTACTTCTGGAGTTGATCTACTTCTGCTCCTAGTTGTATGATCTATTTTTTTGTGAACACAATGTTTCAATATTTTAGACATATGATGGATGTTCCTATGTCAAGTGAATTAAGTTTGGTTATAAAAAATTTAGGAGCATATAAATATAAGAAATATAAAGTACGGTGAACAAATATAAACGCATCTGTTGGGTGTAATGAATCTCACCACCCAAAACATAAAAATGAGTAATTTATAATAAAAAACATGAATGGGGTGAATTTCATGATGTCAATGACTTATGATTATCCATGATTTCTCCTTACTGCTTAGATAAGCTTCCTCACAATAAAAATAAAAATAAAAACACATAAGATGCACACCACAGACAATTTTTTACACTGTTTGGCTTGATGATCATGAAGCAGTGTTGTTACATGCATCAAAGCTTATAAAGAATTATGAATACCGGCTACATCAAACAAATAGAACCTAAAAATAGAAAATAATATGAAGTTTCTCATGGTTATGAAAATAAAATTAACAATGTTCATTTAAAATCCTTCTAGATTGAAAAGATGAGCCAAACAATCTATATATTCAGTTGAGAAAGATTTGGGGGCAATGAATGGAAGTTGCACATTTTGCAAAGTATAATCAGAAACATAAATTGAAATATTTATGTTTTCTCCAAGTTTTGATATCTAGAAACATGAACATAAATTAAAGAAAATGTTATGTTATATTATAGGGGAGAGAGTCGGAATATGTGAAGCTATGAAGGCTTTTTGAGATGACCTAATAAATAATCATTCAAATTTTAATTATTAAGATAATCCAAAACTCAAAAGTCAAAGAATGGAAAAGTAATGTATTCTACAACAGTTAACTTAATAAGCATGATTTTTTTAAATACATAACGATTTAATTTTGGTCAAGTTTCAATAGAAACCATACTCAATGAATAACAAATATATGTTTTTTGTGTCTATTGGAGAACATGTGTTATGATTTAGTTGGTCTAATTTCAAGGCAAGTTACTTTTAAAAGTTATGAGTGGAGTTAATATTTTTTTTTTAATTCTATAGGCTTTAAAATAAATAAATAAACATGATAGAAATCACCAATTAAATAGAAAAATGAAGAATGCAAATTAGGAACACACCACCAATAAGTATAAAAAAAATAAAAAAAAAACTATTTTCTGAACCTTTTAGTAACATTACAGTTGAGACCTAAATATTTAATCATCAACCAGTTTTGGAATTCAAATATATCACCACTTATATGCTATGATTTTATATAATATAAATATGATAGATAATTATTTCCCTAAACATATGCACACTATGATATGCATTTTGAGATCACATAATAATGAATCATTTGAACTTCAATGATTAAGATAACTAAAAACAAAAAATCCAAGAACATGACAAAGTAATGCATTTAAAACCATTAATTTAATAAGCAAAATTTTTTAAGATAGATAGTGACTTCATTTCAGCGTACTTTGAATAAGAAGTATACTCAATGAATAACAAGTATATGCCTTTTGTGTCTATTGGAGGATATGTGCCATGATCTAATTGGTCTAATTCTAAGGCAACTTACTTTTAGAAGGCAATGAGTGGAGTTGATTCTATTCAATAAAGAAAAAGTTTCCTCCATCCATATTTCTTAAATTCTATAAGCTTTAAAATAAATAGATAGATATGATATAAATCACCAATTAAATAGAACCTCCGTCAAAACAATATGAATGACCAAAAGAATTAGCATGAATCACCAATAGAACCAAACAAACAACAGTTGCTCATAGATGGGCACAATCGAAAAGTAAAATACAAGAGTGAGGGACAAAATTGTAACAACAGGCAACCATACAGGGGCATAAATGGAACAAAAAGTGTCAAACAAAAAGTACTATTCATTCCTATTCATATGTTATTGCAGCTTTTAATATATAAGATATATATCTATTTAATTATATAAAAGCCAAGTTTTGACTTCCTGACTTGGCATTCAAACCGCATTAGTCGGTGTTAAATTTACACGCTACCATTTCGGTCAAAATGCTAAATACCACTTCAGTAACTTTAGTTAAACAAAGCCCAAAAGCCAAAAGATAGCCTTTACTTACAAAACTTCGACGTTATCGTGACCAGAGTTCAGAGCTCTCTGCTCTCCTTTGACAACCACGCCAACTCGAGCTATATTATTATTATAAAGTGTGTTCCGAATATTCTTCTTATTATTATTCATATTCCATTCCATAGACATGCATGTAATGTTTTTTTCTTATAAGATGAACATATTAGAGAAGGCAAAAGGAGTTAGCATCATGGTAGCATAGGATTCTAGGGGGGCCCTATTTTCAGGTATAAGGATAAAAACTAAAAACTCTTCGCGACAGTTTTCTGTCAATTTGTTGAACTGGAATCAAGTTTTGAATTAAGTACCAAGTGATATCGAGTAACCTCATCAAGATTGGAAGATAATCCAAAGCATGGAAAATATAATAGTAAAAGCAACATTAAAAAAGTCAAAAACTTGCTATGCCATGTCAAGCTATTTCTGTAATTATTTTTTCGATAAGGACATATTTTTATTTTAATGTGCATATCTTAATCCTCTCAAGCTTTCTAGCTCTCAAAACTTTTCAAGGTTAAAAACTCAATGCACGGACCAAAAGAAAGCTTATGGTAAGTGGGATACAGTGGAGAAATTTAATGTGAGTGGGATATATATAAATATATATACATATTTAACTGTAGTAAACCTATAGACTATGTTTTAGGAACCTGGACACTCCGCATATATATATAATATATAATATATATGGGTTGTGGATACACACACACACACATATATAAGCTGCTCATTCAAGGTTCATGCCACATATATATAATATACATTATATATACACCTGGACACAATCTCCATATATATATTGATGATTAGTTGTCTTCACTTTGTTTAATGCGAGTGGGATATATATATATAATGGTAGTAAGCGGGTTATAGGAAATAAACCTGGACACTCCGCATTGGGTGGGGAATTAGGCACTATTTCCAGTGCAAAAAATCCTCTATTTTTGTAGGTTAAAAACAGAGCTTTCAACTTGCAGTGGTTTTTGGGTAAAAGGCGAATTACAATTGAAAGGGTGGAAAGAGAGAGTTGCACCAAGTGAGCATCGTGAAACATTAAGGGAAGAGGCAACCGTTATAAAAAAAATAACTACTATCGAAGAGGCAACCGTTACATGAAGAGGTAACCATTTTTAAAAAAATAGACCGAATAGGCAACCGAAGAAACTGAAGTGGCAAATATAAAATAGTTCTCTTTCTTTCACTCTTTCGATCATATATATTTTGGAAAGTTAAATTTCTTTGTTTCACTTTCTTTTCCTCTCGCTTTCTCTCAAATCAATGCCACTTCAACCACAACGCCAAGCCACTATATATTTTCTGCATTAAACTGTGTTTCAGTTGTGGAGGTGCCGTGACTTCATCTCAAGAATTTTGATTTTAGATCTTGTAGCGGTTAGTGATTTATTATTTCTTAGAATGATATTTTTGTTTTCCTGCAAATGCATTGGTATTTCCTATTCTAAAAACAAGTTGATAGATGTGTTTATGTGTAGAGCCACTCTTTCTCAATTACTTCCAATACTGTGTCATTTCTTTATTTTTATTATTGTTATATCAATGCAAGTTTGGTCTTAGAAAGTCTTTAATTGATAGGCATATATATATGGTGCACAAACATAAACTAAAACACAAGATTTCACACAACCTTTCAAGTTTTTTGATTGAATAGTAAAAAAATAAGGGGCCAAAAATTTTCTGTTGTACTTAATTAGTATGAAAACTGAGGAATCCAATGAACTCGAACTTATTTTGGTAGTACTCATGATCACGTTCACCATAATCATCTGCATGATACTGATCCCACAATTTTTACTAAGACTTGATAAGTACAACTTAAAATATAAATGAAAAAATGACACAATTCAGCGAATATTTGATCCTGAATTTAAAAAATCAAAGTCAATTAAAAAGGTAACAATAAATTACACGATTTGGTATTTAATCATATTTTCTATTAAATTTTATATTTATAATGGTTTTAGTTCTCATTATTCAATCAATTCATTGGGAGTGTTGATTAGTACACTGTTATATTATACTTTACTAGAAATATAATGATTAAAATGTTTTATACATAAATATTTTTTAATGATATAAATCTTATTTCAGGAAACTACTATAGACATCGATCTTGACATCAACTCAAATACAAATGAAGATGATCATAAATCTCAGGCTACATCATCCAAGAGGAGAAAAATCTAGAAAAAATATTAATTGAACAATCGTGTCTCATATTAATTCTATCTATTTTACATTGTTTAAAATTGAACAACCATATACGTATATATATATATATATATATATATATATATATATATATGTATATTACATTTTTAATATTGTAAATTAACCATGAAATATTTATTGGTAAAGTGAACTCTTTTATATATGCATGCCCCATTTTATATATATTTAATATACATTTTATTAATAGTTTTGGTAATAATTATGTATATTAATAAACTTTTTAGAGTTATAAAATTCAGCATAAAACACAGAGGAAGAAAATCGTAAAACACAGGCTCATCCAAGAGGAGAAAAATCCAGAAAAAAGAGTAGATTGATATAATATTTTAAAATATAATTTTTATAAATGTAAAATATAAATATACAATCGTGTCTCATACTAATTATATCTATTTTACATTGTTTTAAATTGAACAATCATATATATATATATATATATTACATTTCTAATATTGTAAATTGTGCATGAAATATTTATTGGTGAAGTAAACTCTTTTATATATGCATGCTCCATTTTATATATCTTTGATATATTTTTTTTAGTAGTTATGATAGTGATTATGTATAATGAACTATTTACAATTACAGTCTACGAATTGCACGGGTTATAGGCTTGTATATACAATAGCCAAGATTCTTTTTGCTGATGTGGCATCCATTTCATGCAAGTTCTCCTCCCACACTGTTTCAGTATTATGATAGGTACATAAAAAATTTGTGACATTTGCAAGTTCTCTTATTATTTGTGTCTATTACTTTGTTTTTTTAGGATTTGTGTTTGTTTTTTTTTTTATTGTTATATTTTTTAAAATTTTTTTGTATTTTTTTAAATATATAAAAAATACTTTAAAAAAAAAGAAAAAAAATTTACACCGTCCATATATTTTATCGGTACCTTTTATCAGTGGCTCTAGCACCATCTTTTTTTTCGAATACACATTTTCTCATGCAAAAGTCTTCAAGTGGGAAATTACAAACTGATCGTATTCATCACTAATCTTTAGGATCATTTGTTCATGTATGTATGTACATGGACCATTGTTTATACATGGACTTGAGAATTACAAGCCGAAATGCCATCTAACAAATCTTCTTAATTCTAACTAGTTGGGAAAAGATAGCTACACTCTATCCCTTGAACAGTTTCTCTTTGTGAGAGTTCCCTCTTGTCTTGTACAAGATTTAGTTTCCAACTGGTGTTGGCATTATTTTTTCTCGATTTCAGCCGTACTTTCTGTATTGTTCTAGGTCTCTTGTTTTCATGTCCTGGTTGGTAATATATGGAGGATGATATCATGAAAAGGTGGAGGAATCTCTCCCTTTTTCGGCAGTGAATTGCATGAAGTTACTATTGAGGATACTTGGATTATAACAGTGTCTTGTAAAGGGGAAAATTGTCTCTTCCTTATGTTATTGACAGATGAGTATATTACAATAAAGATGCCCTCAAGTCTTTGATGATTAATTTAGGGAAATCGGTTAGCAAAGTGTCTTTTAAGAATGGTTATTTTCATTACCACAGAGGATAAGGAGAAAGTTTGGTGTCACAGTCCTTGGTCATTGGATAAGAATTTGGCTATTTTGAAAGAATTTGATGGTGAGTTGCAACCAAAAAAAGTTCAAATGGCCTATGCTTAGTTTTGGATTTGTATATGTGACCTACCCTTTTCATAGTAAGTTGGGCATAATAGGTCATTTAATTGGCCAATCTATTGGTGACGTGGAATATGTGGATGTTTCAGAATATGATATTTGCTAGGGTGAATATCTTCATATTTGAGTGAAGCTTAATGTTATGGAACCCTTTCGCATGGTAAACAAATAAATGTTGGTGGTCGGGATCCCATTTGGGTGAGTTTTAAGTATGAAAAACTTCCTAAATCTTTACGGATGTGGTTGTCTGGGGCATAATGAAAAAGATTTCATGTCGAAAAAAACAAACTAAGGAGTCGGAGGGTGGTCATCAGATTCAAGCACTGAAATTACAGCAACCAACAGTATACTCCTCCCCTATACAGAAGAACTCTATCTGACATTTACAAGAATTTACTCTGCAAACTCATCGAGATAATGATGTTTTGCAAAAGGCCGACGTTGGGGACATCTTCAAATTTTGGCCGTTCACGATTGCCAAAACGGTTGCTACTAAAAACGCAGAAAATCAAAGCAATTGAGACGGTTAATGCATGACATTTAAATTTAGGATATGGGCCCACAATAGCTGTCTATTGAGCCTTTAGGCTTTGGATCTGTATTGCGGCCCAACCTTTTGGGCACTAATAGGCCATCAGTGCCCTTAGATCTTGGCCCAGATTCAAAGCCAGTAACTCATCCTTCTATTCCAGATCAAGAGTTCTTTACAAGGTCTTCCCTTAGTGATCATCCTTTTGAGCAGCAACGTCCATGCAATGGGAAGGGGGTTTTGATTTTACCGAAATGAGGTGAGGGGTTAACCTTGTTTGAAGCTGTGTCTAACCATTTTAGTGGTGCTAGACCATCTCAAAAGTGTAGGAAGAAGGATGTTCATGGAGAAGGTGCTCCCACATTACAAATATCGGTGGCAGCTACTTGCCAGCCCTGCCGGTCACCATGAAGTTCATCAGTTGGAACACCCGTGGGCTTGGAAACCCACGGTTCATTCGATTGCTATTTTGGAGAGAAGTTCTAGACGTCATGTTCCTGCAGGAAACAAAATTTGTTGTGTCAATTGGAAAATTTGAAGTTTAATTTGCAGTTTTTTGGCTTTATGAGGTCAATTTCATTCTATGTAGTTTTTTCCAATTTCATATTGATACTTGGATTGTTGATTCTGCACTTAATCTTAAATGGCAACTTACTGGTGTGTATGGACACCCAGGGGTATCTCAGAGGGGTTATGTTTGAAATATGCTCAGTCATTTACGTTGTCTTGATTGTATGGCATAGTTATGTTTTGGTAATTTGAATGAAATACTTGTCAAAGCTAAAAAACTAAGGGTTGTCCTTGTCTTGTTAACAAAATTTTGGCTTTTCATGAATTTATTAATAATTTTCATTTTAAGGATTTGGGCTTTTTGGGTTTCTCATAAACTTGGTGTAATCAGCGTGATGGTAGGGATATAATTTATGAGCGGTTATATCATTTTCTGGCTACTATAGAATGGATGGAGTTGTTTTCTTATGCTACTATGCAACATCTTCCATTTTTTACTCAGACCGGTTACCAATTGATTTGGCTTTAAATGGTTGGATGTCTAATGTTACTCTTGGTCCAAAGCCATTTGGGTTTGAAGTTATGTGGACTAGATCTCCTGATTGTGAGGATGTTATTAAAAAAAGCTTGGATTTTACTAAGGGCAATTATGTTGTATCTTTTATCATTTCCTCCATAGTGTGCTAGGAATCTCCTATTGTGGAATAAAAATTCTTTTGGGATTCTTCAGGCTTAGCTTCATGAAAAGCAAGGAAGACTAAGAGCTTGTTTGGAAACACAAACCGTCTCGTCTCGTCTCATCTCATCTAAAAATTTCTCATAATTTCATTTCCCAATATCACTCAAATGCAAACACTTTTCAATTTTGAATCTTCAACATTTTTATCTAATCATTATTTAATCATTACTACTTTCCCAAAATTCCAAACAAAACATAGAAAATTCAATTTTTTCAAATTTAAAAACAAAAATAATATCAAAAAAATTATATTCTAACAATATTTTAACTTTATAATATTTTTATTCAATTTTTTATCTCTCATTTCCCAAAACCCAATAAAATATCTTAATTCAAATAATTTCACTACTACTTACAGATTTCTCATTTCATCTCATCCCCTAAACATGCCTTAGGAGATATATATGAATTGCCAGTTTTATCTTTCGAGGTAAATGCATAACAAATACGAGTACTTAAAGAGGAGATTAATGAGTTGCAGGAAAGGGAATAGATATTGTGGGTATAGCAGTTCATTGACTGAATACAAAGTACTTTCATTCTAAGGCTTCACAATGATGTCGGAGAAATAGGATCACTAGCATACTTAGTGCTGACGGAAGGTGGTCTAAGGCCAAGTAGATGCAAGCTAAACTCTTGAAGCATTTTAGTGAGGTTTTTATTTCATTAATCAAGGTTTTGGAGAGCATGTGGTACATCTTATATAGCAACGGGTGATAGCAGAAATGAATTCTTCTTTAGATGTAGGTTTTCATCTAGATGAAGTCTGGTTTGCCTTAAGTCAAATGCAACCTCATAAATCTCCAAGACCTGATGGTATGTCTCATTTCTTATTTAAAAAATATTGGCATCTGGTGGGTGAATGTGTTACAATAGTTTTTCTTAAAATTCTAAGTACGGGTCTTTTACCTACTAAACTCAATCATACTTTTATTGCTTTTATTTCTAAATTGAAGAATCCTACTAAGGTTGGAGATTATATGCCTACTAGTCTATGCAATGTGATTTACAAATTAGTTTTTAAAGTGCTAGCAAATAGACAAAAGAAAATCTTGCCTCTTATCATTTTGGAGAACCAAAGTACTTTTGTACTAGGAAGACAAATTACAGATAATGTCTTTGCTGCTTCTGAGCTGATTAATTTTTTACACCACAAAACTCAAGGGAAAAATGGTTCATGTATATTAAACTTGATATGAGCAAAGTATATGATAGAGTAGAATGATATTTCCTTCAAAGTGTTATGAGGCAAATGGGTTTTATTGACAAGTTGATATCTTTAATGCAAATGTATATTTCCACTATCTCCTATTCCATTTTTGTGAATGGTGTTCCTAACAGACCTATTATCCCTTTTGGGGGTTTAAGGCAAGGTATCCCCAATGTGATAGTGTTTTTGTTGAAGAAGACAAATAGATGCTTGCTTGAAAGGGATTTGACCGTGCAAAGGTTGCCCACACATGGGTAATCTATTTTTTTGTTGTTGATTGTATTTTATTTTGTCGAGCTACCCTTGAAGATAACATTCAAAATCAATCTTTGTTGGGGCAATATGAGTTGGCATCTGGATAGCAAGTTAATATGGCCAAAACTTCAATTTGTTTTAGTTAAAATGCTTTTATAGAGGTGAAAAAAGTATCCTAGGCCTGTGGAATGTGAAGAGAGCTGTTGCACATGATAAGTATTTGGGTTTACCATCTTTTATTGGTCGCTTTAATAGACGTGTTTTCAATGGTATCAAGGATCGAGTTTGGAAGAAATTACAAGGCTGAAAAGAGAAGAATCTGGCACAAGCAGGGAATGAGATTTTGA
Source organism: Cyclocarya paliurus (assembly GCA_029856935.1). Classification (NCBI taxonomy): domain Eukaryota; kingdom Viridiplantae; phylum Streptophyta; class Magnoliopsida; order Fagales; family Juglandaceae; genus Cyclocarya; species Cyclocarya paliurus. The sequence goes on along the minus strand of CM056957.1, from coordinate 20,530,525 downwards.
TCAAAGCTGTAGCCCCATACATTATAGCATATTCTATGAGTTGCTTTAAACTACCATCAGATTTGTGTAAAGATCTAGAAAAGTTAATGGCACAATTTTGGTGGGTTCAGAAATCACATGAAAGGCGAATATATTGAATGAGCTGGGTTAAAATGTACAAATCAAAGTTTGATAAAGGGGGTGGGATTTCATTGTTTGAAGGCTGGAGATTGCTTCAAAACACTAAATCTTTGTTTTACAAGGTCTTCAAATTAAAGTATTTTCCGCATTTTTCTTTCTTTATTTATCAGTGAGTAATCATCATTCTTATGCTTGGAGAGGGATTAGTCAAGCTAAGTGGATTTTGAGACAAGGTTGTAGGTGGTGAGTTGGGATTGATCGAAATATTAGAATATTCAAGGATTGTTGGTATTAGGGACAAAGTCGACTGAGTCCAATCTATTGAAAACCTATTACTAATAATAAGGGAAGATGTAAAGTCAAGAGATCAGGTAAGAAAAGATAAGGCAAGTTGACTCAAATTCCTAAAAGGAAAGGATTTCATAAGGCAAGCATGACTTAATCACTCTAAGGAAGGTACTAGATCTGCCCCTTCGACTCTATTGTTTTTAGCATTATTAATGAAATAAAAATAAGAGACCAAAACTTGAAAACACTAATCTAAGAGGAATTTTATCTACTTCTTTGGAGATAATTTCGCAAGCCAAAAAATCATCCTTATCCCACTTTCAATGTGGAGAATAAGTCGGATTTCATAGACGGCGCCAAATGTTAGAAAAAAAAATCACCCAACATGTTGGAACGGGAGAAAGATTCATTTTGAATCCACGATGACGCAATTCGAGCCTCAAGGATGTGGCTTGGAGCCCACGATGACAGTTTGGGGTTGCGATATGGTACCCGTACATACATCAATATCAGTGAACAAAAAATAAATATAGGAAATGTAAAGAGAGAATGAGACACACGAATTTATGTGGTTCGGCATAGAGCATACGTCCATAGGTTGTCTAGATGGAAAGTCCACTATAATGAGAGTATTTTACAGTCTCTCATAATTCACTGTACAATAAGGCTCCGTGACCCCTTTAACCTAGAGTAGATAATATCCTTAGAGTCTCTTGTGATGAGGTTGAAGAAGCCCTCTCGGTGATCTAGCTATGGTCACCTGAGAGCCTCCCTCTCTTCTCCCCTCTCATTCAATCCCATATCTTAGATCGTCCATTCCCTTTTATCAAGTAGGAAAGCCTCTTTTATGGAGGCATTGGTTGGTGAGGAATATCAGCTTTATGTCACATCACCATCTCCTTTTAGATTTGCGTGTCTGACTTTGTTTCCTGAACCCTAATGCTTTACCTTGTCTGTTCCTTTCTACCTTTCCTTTCCCTTTTACTTTGGATGAGGGACACCCAATGGATTAGGTTTGAAATGCTATTGTGGGCTTGGTATTTTTACCCCAACAAGTAGAATTAGTCTTCAATCTCCACTTTTTTTCTCTGTCTAGAATTTATGTGTTTCTCTCTTTCCACGATTCATAAACCCTAGCTTGGTCAAATGGGGTTTGAGGGATCCAGGGTTATTCGTGAGCTTTGATTCTTATTGATTAGTTTTTTCTTTAATGGTTTGTTCCATCTGAAATGGGCATCCTTGCAATTCTTTTATTCGCATTCTCTTCTTTGTTGTCTTGGGTGTTAAACCATGGATTTTTGTTTTTATTGGTAGAAAAGAAATTTTTTAGACACAAAGAGATCATACAAAAATAAAAACACAAACTAATGTGGTTTAATGTGGTATGTTAGATTATAAAACTATTTTTATTATAAAGTAAATCTAATGGATCATATGAAATAATATCAGTTTATGAATTTATTGTTATAGGATCTCTCTATGAATGTAGTACTTCTATGTTGGATTTAAAGATTTGATGGTTTATTGTTGAGTTCTAGCGCAGAATAGTATAGCGTCTTATTTAGTGAGATAGGTAAACTGGAATAAGAACCACGTTGTTCTCTAATCACAACCCCATAAGCCTTGTATAATATATGAGCACCATGTATTGAAACTCTTCATCTTATATAACACATACCAGTTCTGACTTCCTTTTTGTACATGATTTAGTAAACATTTTCGGTCTGTGTAATTTGGACATTTTGTTTTTCTCAAAGGTGATGTTTAGGGTTCTTTAGTGGAATTCGACAGGACAATTGAGTTGGATCATTGTCAAAAGGCTTGTAGGTTACAGGGATACTTGATAGCCTATCGATATAATGTGAATATATTTCTTTTTGATTTGGATTATATGAAGTTGGTGGTGTTTTTTGTTAGATCTTTGGCAAAGGACGCTCTCATTATACTATCAAGATAGGTAAAATAAATAATAGTTCTTGCCCGTTCCATTTCTTTTGCTTTCTAGAAAATTCTGGTAAAGAAAAGACTAGCAAAGTTTTGTGCTTAAAAAGTCTTGATATTTAGAGCAAGCAGAAAAACCTACTCAATTTGTTGTAATCTATTTATTTATTTTTCCATTATGATAAACGAGATAAATCTCAGAGCTCAAAATGTTGTGAGGAGACTGAAGTGGGTCGAACATGGAAACACGAGAATGGATTGAGGAGAAAAACATGGGACTCCGTCAGACACAGGAATACGAGATGTCGGTAGTTGTGGAGAAACAAAAACATTGCAACTCTGTCCTACAGATTGAAAAGAGGAGGGAATTTTTTTTTTTTTAGATTTCAGAGGGAAGTTTGTTGGTTTTGTGCTTCTCTTTGGGAAAAGATGGCTTTGTTTGTTGGTTTTGTGTTTCTCTTTGACAAAACATGGCTTTCATGGGTAGGTAGTATGGTCATTTACTTGAGAATCAGGTCCGCACGTATGAGGACTGCAAAGAGAGTCCCCATTCGGGATTGTACATAGCAGGACTCGTGTTGTAATTACATTCTGAATGTGGCCATGTGCCTGTCTTCCCATGATGGAGTTCACATAAATTGTAAACGTTGCTGAGTCTTTGTTCCAGCTTGAGCTTCGGAAATAAAAGTTGAAAAGAAAAGTGATACTATGTTACTTGAGTTTGTCCCTCAATTTGACCCCTCATCTATTTTAATTTTTTAAGATTTAAGAAAGTGATGATGAATAAATTTGTGTTTTTATTTTTATTTTACAAATGTTTAAAGATATTTTAAAAAATATTTTAAAAAAATTAAAATAAAATAAAAAGTAAAAATGCACTATTGGGCACGCTCAGTATAATAGCAACATTCAAGTTAAAAAGGATCGGTTAGAAAGCCAAACGACACTGTCACAATTGTCTCTATCACCCAAATCAGCCAACACTAGGAGATGGAACAAGGAGGAGTAGGGGAGTGTCCTCTAAGACTGTTCATCCAGGCCGAGTTTCCTCTAAAACTGGTCATCCAAGTCGAGTTTTCTCAACCCAGGCTGAGACCCACATTTCAAAATCCGAACCTATCTAATCCGGGCCGAGTCGGGTTCTGTGTTTAAAACCCATTACCTAGATTTATTTATAAAAAAAAATCTTCAGCCTTAAATAAAAAAAATATTGGATTTTTTTATATTCATTTAGTTAAAAAGGTAATTTGTTGTTTCTAGGTTTATTTATTTTTTCACAAAATTTAGTTTCTTATTTTAATATATTTTTATTATTGTAGATAATGTTGGATACATTAGTATTATGATTTTCAGCATTAAATCTTTAATTTCTTTAATAAAATATTAAATTTTATATAAAATAAAATTATGCTTTTCTATATTATTTAATTTTTTTAAACAAATTATATAAAAGTCTATATTAAAAAATTGTAATAAAATAAAGGAGGCGTTTAGATAAAATAAAATTATGTTTTTTAAAATTATTTAATAAATTAATAACATATAGATTTTTGTAAAAAAAAAAAATTGAAAGCCTGAACCTGAATTTTCAGATTTTAAAAAATTCAGTTGCACTCGGGTTCTGATCTGGTCGTAACGTGGGCTAACACGGGCCGGATTCCCGACTGGACTTGAATTCCGGATTCCAGACGGGGATACCGGGTACAGGTTGAAACTCGGGTGAACAGTCCTGACCCAGGCCACTGCCGTAAGGACTACAGAAAGTGCTTACCCACGATACTTCTGTCTTGGTAACAGTCGCTGTTATTTTGCGTTGCAGCTCGAGTTCGGCAGAGATGGAGTACGTGAACCCCGAAGGACTTCGCTTGGATGGTCGCCGTCCCATGGAAGTATTATCTCTCGCTTATCCTATTTTACCTTGCCTTTGAGAATTAGCATTCCATATTTTCCGAATGTTATTGTTGTCTTCACCAATCTCATGGAGTTGCATTCTCTTTTATACCCGATTATCCTCGTTTACTTTTTTCGTGATGCAGCGCTTTTATTTGTTTCTTGTACTTATTTCAGATGAGACAAATTCGAGCAGAGATTGGTGCAGTTGCTAAAGCTGACGGGTACTAAACCCTTGATTGAATTTTTTTTTTCCTTTCTACCCATACTCTACCCTTTTTTTCTCAATTCTTTGAATGAATTATAGGTCTGCTGTGTTTGAGATGGGTAACACCAAAGTCATTGCAGCAGTATATGGCCCTAGAGAGGTACCCCATAGCATTTGGTCCTGTTTTAGGCTGTTTATTTTGCAAGATGAGTTCTTTTTCAAGTTATTGCCATACAATGACTTTTAATGACAAATGCTCGTTTGCAGGTCCAAAATAGGAGTCAACAAATTAGTGACAAGGCGCTGGTAACAGTCTTTTATACGTATTTTTCTTTTATTTTTTAGTATTAAATGCGTTCAGTTATTAATCTTCTTCTTCTTTTTCAATGTTGCAGGTGCGCTGCGAGTATAGCATGGCTAACTTTAGTACTGGGGATCGAATGAGAAAGCCAAAGGGTGACAGGTGATCATCTTAAAATCATCGTCGCCTAATTTCTATTTGTTGCCTTGATTTAATCCTTAGTCTTCTCTGTGTACAAAGCCGTATGATTGCAGGTATCACCTACTCAATAGTGTAGGAATTAGGGGTGAAAACCAACTGTTTCGGTCCAAAACCAAAACTGAACTGACAACTTGTATACACGGATAAAACAGGCTGAAACTGTCTGGTAGAGGGGGAGAAAACCGGTCAGTCTTCAGCGTCCCTTCGGCATCACGATGAGACAGAAAGTTGACTGTTTCAGCGTCGCGAATGGTTTGAAACTCAGAGATGTTCGGCGTGGTGTGAGAGAGAGAGAGAGAGAGACAGAGATGCACTGCTGCTTGAGAGAGGAGAGAGAGTGAGAATCGGGAGAAGAAGAAGGGAAGGGGGGGTATTAAATCCTAAATTGAAACGACGCCGTTTGTTGTATTAAACTAAACGGCGTCGTTTGATTCTAAATTTTTTTTCTAAGCAATACGTGTAAAACGATGCCGTTACGGCGTTGTTTTACCTAAGATGTATATAAATATATATATAATTGGCTGGTTCAGTGGTTTGAACCTAGTTCAAATTGGAATCGAACCGGCTGACGTCGGTTTCAACTTATTTGTACCGCCGGCCGCTGGTTCTCTGCCGGTTCCATACTCCGAGGGCCAGTTCGCGTCGGTCGCGGCCGGTTTGATCAGTTTTTGTACATCCCTAGTAGGAATGCAATTTTAACTTTTGTCCTGTTGAAATATCTTAACTGTTGCTAATTGATGAACCAAAATCGTGATGAGGTGGCATTCATAGTATGATAAATTTGAATGAGATGTGATTTGAATGATTTGTCTGTATAAATGAGTTATTAAGCCATGTAGTAGTTTCATTATGAAAGAGAATGTCTACTTTTGGCTTCAGTTGCAATACTTGGCTAAGTTGTTTATCTTACAAGAGGAGGGACGAAGTCTTACATGCTGCATTTGCTTCTAATATATGTTTAGGGTTATGATGCTTTAGCTTAGTGGCAGCCTGCAGGCACATATCTTGGTCAGACTAGTGTATTGACTTTAGCTTCTCTATTCTAACAGGAATTAAAGGTTTCGGATATGATGCTAGGCTTCCAGTTGATCTGTTTTCTTTGTAAACCTGTTTTACAGTAACTATGTTAAAATAGAAGACCTACATCTCCTTTTGTAACCTTGTAACATTATGACTTGTAAACTTTTTCGTGAGTTTGATATAATTCCAAAAAATTATTTTAGGAACAATTGTTAGATCCTCTGTATTGTGGAAACTGAAACATCTGTGGTTGGTTCTAAGGAGTGTACGTGCTGCATCACCTAATCAAAGGTGTATTATCTTTTGCTTGCTTATTGATAAAAGTTTTTTTGCACTTAGACGATCCACAGAGATATCTCTGGTTATTCGCCAGACCATGGAAGCTTGCATTATGACACATTTGATGCCTCGGTCTCAGGTTATATTACAACATCTTAAAACCTTTCCTACACAAGTGTGTGTTGGTTCGTCCTTTTTCTGAAGCCATGTTTACTTATCTTGCAGATAGATATTTTTGTCCAAGTTCTCCAAGCTGATGGAGGTAGGTTGAGACTCAATTGAATCAATGCACAATTATTACACCTGGATGGCATCAATTCTTTTAAAAATGATTTCATGGGTTGATGCTCCCTTCTCCCACAATGTTTGTGTGATAGTAGATTGGGGATTTTGTATGAGTGGCTTATTATTATTATTTTCTATTTTAGGCAACAGATGGTCATAGGGAAATTATTATGTAAGATTATACATGCAGAATCTGGCTCACGTTTTGGTTGTAAGATACGTGCTTATATGTTTTTCATGTTGTTGTTCTTAAGCAATGTTTGGTTAGGGGTGAATCAGTGATGCTGCCATTCAGTTGGAAACATGTAGACACTTAATGTACATAAAAAGGAAATAATATAAGGACTCGCATTAAGTATCTGACAGTTGTAGAACCTGTGAATGGAAATACTAGTTGAATTCATAATCAAATCAAACTAGCATGTTATGTTGAGTTCTGTTCTTGAATTGCGAATTCATTTTCTGCAGGGACTAGATCTGCATGTATCAATGCTGCAACTTTGGCCCTTGCAGATGCTGGGATTCCTTTGCGGGATCTTGTTACTTCATGTAGTGCTGGGTACCTTAATAGCACTCCTCTGCTTGGTAAATTTACATCCCTCATTGGCACATCTTCATTTTAGCTTGTCCAAATGAATTCATGTTTAGAAAATTGTTATGTGAACAGATTTGAACTACGTAGAAGATAGTGCTGGAGGTCCTGATGTCACTGTAGGGTTTCTACCTAAGTTGGACAAAGTGACTCTTCTTCAGGTTATATTTGAGCATCTGTTCTTGTTTATTATTCTCTATATCTCTTATAGGTTTGATTTATAGCACTTTATGTACTTTTATAGCACTTTATGTACTTGGTCCACTGCTGTTGATTTTAATGGCATGGCCTTTCATGATTTCCTTGTTTCTATCGCACCCTCCTAGTTAGGAATGTCTTTTTTTCTCTTTTTCTTCTGTATATACTGGGCTAGGCCTATTCTTTGGAGTAATATAATTTGTTTTACTTATCAAAAAAAAAAAAATATCTCTTATAGGTTTGACATAGACTCACTTATACAGAAATCAACTCCCTCTCTCTCTCTCTCTCTCTCCCCCCCCCCCCCCCCCTCTTCTCTAAACTTGAATTATTTGCCTGCAATATGATCCCTTAGATCAACTGCTTTTGGCCAAGGTTCATGCAAATATCTTTTCGCACGGCCAGTTGGCCTTACTGGGATTTGTAATATCCAGAGTTGGTGTAATATTTCTTGATGGATTCTTCTTTGATCCATATAGTCAACCTGAATAATGAGAATTAGGCTTAGGCTTTAGGTTTTTTGATTACTTGTATTATTGAATATTTGATACCTTTGATGTTTCTGAATGCTTTTACAATTTTTGCATTGTATTAGATTCTAAGGTTCAATTGATATTGTGCATTTTCCATAAATAATTTTTTTATTGATTTTGCAGCATAAAAAACTTATTTGTGGACACTCATTTGTTATATTTTCTGAAGCAGATGGATTCTAAGTTATCAATAGACCTTTTTGAAAATGTCATGCAACTTGCAATTGAAGGCTGCAAAGCAGTAGCAAATTACATTCGGGAAGTAAGGACATTTTACTTCTAGCTTAGGATAATGCTGGCCTTTTCATTTTTAGATTTAGTTCTATTTTATCGGGTGGCCTCTGTTTATAAAAGATGCTCAATGACATCTCCACATAGGCGCTTGCGTCATTTGTTCTATAAGTACAATAGATTAAAAAAAAAATTTTTTTTCTATAAGTACAATCATGACGGGTTTGTTGAAATATTCTGTTTGATTGGCAGATATTGCTAGAGAATACCAAGCAACTAGAGTATCGCCGGGGTCTATAGTTTACAAGCATGGTATGAAACTTAAAATCCTTCCTTCATTGACAATTGAATTAGACATAATACATATGATTAGGCCTTGCTGGTCCTAAAAATCAAACTGCAGGCATCTCTTCCCTCACCTCTCGTTCCTTGGAAGCTGCAGCTTGGCCTGATCAGTGTTGAACTCTTATAACTGGCACCTGTTTGTGGTTGGGATTTTGGTAAAGTATATTTACCTCAGCTCTCGGAAATACATTTTTTTTTGGGTTATATCTTAAGCTTGTTCTAATGATGCCTTCTTGCTTGTATTTGAAACCATAAACTGAATTTTGAGTCAGAGAGAATTTTGATCAAGAGAGTTGGCATGAGTTTTATGTTTCATTCTTTTCCTCGTCTTTTCCCCTAGTCATTCCTTATCATGTTCTTCTACTGAATGGTGGTGGCACCTGAACGTAATCGCCTTCAATCGATGAAGTTACCGCTGTAAACATGAAGAGTACAATGCGAACAAGAACTTGTTAAGAGCTTTGTGATCAACGTAATGCAACATTCTATTACAGTCAATTATATACGAAGAGTTCTGGAAAGAGTTGACATAGAAAATATGGAAACTTGAAGATACGACACTCGAACATTTCGAACTCTGCCTTCCCACCTTTCTCTTTAAGAGCCCCTCTAATTGATTATGAAAAATTCAGGCAACACTTTATCATTGATAAAAGAAGAAAATGTTTGTGACTCCTTAATCCCCATTTCTACATTTTGAGGCGGCATTACGACCCACTCTATTGCACATCTAAATGCTAGAAATTTCTATTCATCTTTTTTATCATTATTCTCTCAACATTCTTTAGCGTGGAACAAAATGATCGGCAATGAAACATAACAAATGGTTTTTACTCATTTAATATTACGTCAAGGGATGATAAAAATATATTCTTAAAAGGATTAATGCTACTCTTAAATATAAATTACATCTGTTCCATCTTTTTTTTTAACTCAAACTTCACCTCGCCCTTTTCTTTTCTCTTCTCTTTATCCCAACAGCTGTCCGTTCTTTTCTTTTCTTTTTCTTTTTTGTGGAAAAACGTGAAGAAGATTTTTCTCCTCCACGCGTCTTCCTTTTATTTGTAATTTTGATCTTTTGCCCAAGTTTTTATCTTAAATGCGTGATTGTGTGAGAGGCTGTTAAATTATTTCTGTTGGGGATATAAAGCATATTGCGTTTTAGTTTGTCATGTTTCGATGGAATTGAGCCAATGGTGATATAAGTTCATTTTTCTATTTACTCTCACTTTCATTGCAATATATAAATATATATATATATATATATATATATATATATATATTTAAATTAAGAAAAAAAGTATCGAGTTCCGCAAATAATGGTTATAGTGAAAATTATATAAATTCATTACTTTAGAAATCTGGTCTTTTTTTTGTGTTTGATTGTGCGTGAAAAAAGTGGGTAGAACGGTGATGTTTAGAGGTATTAACTTAGCCAAAAGAAGTAATTAAGTTGAAGTAATGATACTTCAATTACAACGAAGGTAGTTCATCACAAATGATTTTTTTTTTTTTTTTTTTGTGCTTATTTAGTAAATTTAGCCATTGCTCATTTACCACTTATTACCTATGTTTGTTTAGTAACTTTTTTTTTCCCTTTAACTAAAGCTTGCTATTTCCTTTTACTTTGTGTTTTTATTGTCAATTTGCTAATATTGCCAAGTCAAAGGAAATCTCTTTCTAGATTTGATTAAAGAGATATGTTTCATCCCAAAAAAAAAATGTAAGTAAACTCACAAACTAATATGTCTTGATATAGAACCTTCTTTTAAGAAAAACATATTCTCATCATCCGGTTCAAATATACTATACCACACACCTACTAGGCAAACCTTTCCTTATTTCGTTTGTCCTCTGCTCGTAACCTCTCCTCGTTTTGTTTGTCCTCTCCTCGTTTTGTTTGTCATCTACTCGTTTCATTTGGCCTCGTTTGTTTTCACAAAACCTGTTATCTCATTTCATTTAATCATTAAAAATTTTCTAAATTTTCACTTAAAATAAAATAAACAATTCAATTTTTTCAAATTCTAAAATAAAAATAATATTAACAAATATATTCTAACAATATTTTATTCAATTTTCAATTTTTATCTCATTTCATCTGGTGAAAACAAATGAGGCAAATCCATGAATAGCAAAACCTCTCCTTTGCTCTATCTTCATCACCTTGGCCCAAAGTCCTCCACTATCTCCTCTCCTCTTGTTCATGCTTCATCTTCTCGTGCCCGAAGTTCTCATGGTGCTTCTCTCTCACTTCCTCGCATGTTTGTAATAAACCAAATTCTATATATAATCTTATGGAAGAAAGAAAGTAAGAAGATGAAGAAGATTACGTAAGAAATAAGGAGGAAGGAGGGAGAGAATTTGAGAGAGAAGATCAAGAGGGACATTTGCTTTATGAATATGCTTCGTGTGTTTTCTTCTTCATTTAGTCTGTTTTTATAGTTACAGTAAATGCCATGCGACACCGTTTCATATTTACATCAAAACATGCATTTCACTTATTCCCTTATGAGCTAAACGACTTGTAGCACTTACTACTTCTATTACAATTAATACATGTAAACGACACTTGTAGTAAGACTATTAATAGAATTAACTAATAGTCTCTTCTATCCTCAATACCTTCATCAATTGCCTTCCTGGTTTCATTAGCCTTACATCTGGTTGGTCCAAACCATTACACACCCCTTCCCTTCAAAGCACCTTGCCCACAAGGTGAGGATAGTGTTGTTTCAACTGCCAGTATGGCTCCCAAGTGGCGTGTTCAAGATCAGTTCCCTGTCAGTGTACTAAAACTTCAACTAAGGCTCTATTGTTGCACTTCCTGGTGCGCTTTTGTAGAATAGCTTGAGTTTCAGGCACCAATTCTCCATGACTGTTAACAGGAGGTAAGGTTGAGAGAGGAGACACATGTTGTCCAATTTTTCTGTTCAAACAAGAGACATGAAAAACAGGATATAGTTGAGATTGTGGTGGTAATTGCAATCTATAAGCAACCTGGCCAATCTTTCCTAAAACTTGAAAATGACCATAAAATTTTGGGGAGAGCTTCATATTCTTTCTAATTGCCAAAGACTTTTGTCTATATGGTTGGAGCCGTAAAAACACTTCATATCATTCCTCTCTCTCCCTCTTTACTCCTCTCTCTCGTCTCTCTGTGGTAGCTGAAGCCTATCCGTTTACTGCTGAATTCTGACTACAAAAGCACCAAGGCTTCCAAACTCCCAACTAAACCCACATTATTTTCACCGTACCGACGTGAAGATCCATATATTTAAACTCAAACCAAGAACATTGCCAAGACCCTAATAGCTTCAGGATTTTCAAGGGAAAAAGAAGCCAAAAAGAACAAGAGATGGAGGCATTATTGGGGGAACTCTAGTTGGGATAGTCTGTTACTACAAGACAATGCCTAAAATCACCAAAAGTATCATTTTTTTCTCTCTCGTTCCTAAACAATGCTCGCATAGACTTGAATATCTGAAAGAGTAAAATTTGACATAATTGTCTCAAAGGAACAGATTTGGTAACACAAAAATCCGCATTTCAGTAAGAGAAAAGAAATGAAGGGCTCAGCAGAACACACGTTTCAGTCGTTTCAGTAAAAAAAAAAAAACAAGTCAGGGTGGTGGCACTGGTGGGTGGTGTAGGATGAACAGTAGCTGATTATTAGCAGGGCTTTTTTTGAAAGAAAAATAAATAAATCTGACGTATCACATCAAGTCAGATCAATTTATCAATTTACTTTTATAAAATCACTTTGTGGATCTAGCACTGATTAAGATTAATGAGTAAATGATGTTTGTATGGTGATGGATCAATATTATCCAGGACATTCTTTTAATACAAAGGAAAATATATGCCTTTTTTGTTCATGAAAAGGCATATATATATATATATATATATATATATACACGTGACTTTTTGATTGGAATTCATAGCTTGCACTGTCTTCTTCTGGTTCATATTATTACTAATTGTGTTGCAATTGTTTTAACAAATTCTTAAATTTATCTTCTAACTTACACATGTTTTTGTTGCAACTGCTAATCTGCTACATAACTTGATCAATCCAAGGTTGCTTGGTGCTTCGTTAGGATATACTGGCATGTTATGATTTTTCAATTAATTTCTCTACTTTTGAATCTAAGTGCAGTTAACTATAATTACTTTGTAAGCTTGCTAGTTAAAATTTAAAAATACCCCTCAGCACAAAGGCTATTTTGTGACTTAATTTGAGAGTCCATGTATATATATTCTTGATTTACAATGTCCAAAATTATCGACTTAAAATATTCGAGATATTATATTCCTGATTTTCTCAGTTACGGTAAATCAAAGTGCTCTGGTGTTAAACTAAGAAGATAATGATTGATCGCACAGTGATAATGTCGGAGTGCCTTCTTTCTCCTTAGAGAGAAACGAGTAAGGCTCTAGTGCCTTTGAGTTTTATCAAAGGTATCAAGTCTCACCTCCGGGGAGCTTTGGTTTTATTTTCAGCTTTTTTTCAAGAGATTACAGCGGTACTGTGTACGGGATGACTATGGAGGCTGAAGAGTTAGCTAAACGCTGGGAGAGATTACGGCTCTCCACAGAAGAAAACTCATGTTTTCACGTCGAACAGGAGAGTATAAAGGAAGAGGACAGACATGGCAAACACTGCATTGTTGGGAGAGTCCTATCGGAGAAGATAGTGAATGGTGAAGCTTTTCGGACCACTATGTCCCAAGTTTGGAGGCTGGTGGGATGGATACGCTTCAAGGAGCTAGGAGATTAGTGCTTCCTAATAGAATTCCAAAATGTAGCAGATAAGGAAAAAGTCCTTAGTGGGAGGCCTTGGTTTTTTGACAGAAACCTATTCACGATACTTGAAGTGGATGAGACGGTTGCTATCAATGCATTACACTTTGGCTTTGAACCATTTTGGGTTCAGATCCACAACTTACCATTGGCTACCATGACAGAAGAGATAGGAGGAAGGTTCGCCGAGTCCATTGGCCATGTCATAAGGATAGAGGCAGAAGCAGATGGACGTGCATGGGGAAGGTTTCTCAGGGCAAGGATTGCGGTTGATATACACAAACCCTTGTTGAGAGGCAAATGGCTGATGGTTAACAACAGACAGCATTGGATATCGTTTAAATACGAGAGACTCCAACAGTTCTGCTTCCACTGTGGGGTGCTCTTTCACAAAGGTAAAAACTGCTCTAGGCAGAGTATCGAAAACCAGGATGAAGAACAACTACCACAGCAGTTCGGACCATGGCTTAGAGCTCAACCGAGGAATTCAAATATTTTTGACAGCCGGAAGTATGGTGGTACAGGGGGAGGACGGCAACAACACAACAGCGAGCAAGACGTCGGGGATAGCCGTAGCAAGGAGGAATCCAGACCAAGGAATGACGTGGAAGTCACTAAGGAAAAGCCAGGTTGTCAGGAGGAGGATGCAGTAAACAAACAGCTTAAATTCGATCGAGGTGGTCAAGCACAAAACGAGACTGAAAAAGACTTGGTCAAAAGCTGTCTTACCGGCTGCAGTAATGGACATCCCACCCACTCACTAGTGGAGAATATACTAACAGGGAAAGAACAGCATGCGTACATGGATGGGAGGATACCACTAGAGGATGTTGGGGTGATACATGACAGTCTGGGTATTAGCTCGAAAATGGAACTTGACAGCAACATTGAACCAATATTTTCAGCAACTCAGACACCCCAGGCCCACCTGGAGTCAATTCACGAGGGGGGATTTACCAAGGAGGAGGGAGCACCGGGTAAGAGTCACCAAACATCAAAGCGACAAGCTACCCCACCAATGCTCTATAGTACAAATGAGTTGGGAAAGATGGCAGCAGTAGGAAAAGGAACAGAGGAAATCAAAAACAAGAAGTGGAAAAGACAAGCTCGAACCAAGAGTGATCACACAAGAACAAATATCGAGGGTCTGGATGATATCTCAAATAACCAGTTGAGAACAGTGAGGGCGAGAGGCTGCAAGAGGAGATACAGTGAAAATGGTCCTGCACCGAAGAGAGCAAAAGATAATTATGGCAACAAAGAAAACTACCTACCAATGGCAGAGGCTGGTCTCCAGCCCTGCCAAGAACAATGAGTCTTCTAGTGTGGAACTGCCGGGGGCTTGGGAACCCCCGGTCAGTTAGAATCCTTAGCAAGCTAACTAAGGAAAAGTGCCCCAAGTTAGTTTTCCTTGTGGAAACTAAATATAATAAAAAAAGAATGGAGGAGGTCAGATGCACCTTGAAGATGGATGGATGTTTTACAGTGGAATGTGTGGGACTGAGTGGGGGAATAGCTATACTGTGGAAGGAGGAGTGGAATGTTAAAGTGATCAACTATACTAAATGGCATGTAAGTGTCATGGTGCAGGAAGCAGATAATGAGCAGCCATGGCAGTTCACAGGCTTTTATGGTCATCCGGATACTGCAAAAAGGAACAGCAGCTGGCAATTACTTAGACAACTCAAACCCCCCAACCCCATAGCATGGTTGTGTGCAGGAGATTTTAACGAGATACTCCACCAAAAGGAAAAAGTAGGTGCAGCAACAAGACCATACAAGCAAATAGAGGTGTTCAGGCAGGCTGTGGAGTTTTGTGGAATTCAGGATCTACACTATAAAGGTCCTAAGTTCACGTGGGCAAATAACAGGAGTGGAGCTAGCTTTACTAAAGAAAGGATTGATCGAGCCATGGTTAACCAGGAATGGAATACAAGGTTCAGGGTTGCATACTGCAATGTACTACCAGCTGTAAAGTCCGACCACTCTCCCCTCCACATCTCAAAGCAGACCTCAGAAATTGGGAAGTACAGAAGGAAAGCATCCTTCAGGTATGAGGTGGCATGGGAAGCAAGAGAAGATAGCAGTGAGGCAGTGAGAGAGGCATGGAAGCAAGACAACCTGATAGTTGGGGAAGCAAAATCAATGAGGGTAAAACTCGAAGCTTGCAAAAGGGGATTGATGAATTGGCAACAAAGTACCAGTCAAACAAACCACAGAGTATTAACTCAGCATCTAGACAGAATTAGTCAGCTCCAAGACCAAGGGGTGGGGGATCATATAACAACCATGCAGAAGCTACAAAAGGAGGTTGAGAATGCATTACTAGCAGATGACCTCAAGTGGCGTCAGAGGGCAAAACAGCACTGGTGTAAACATGGCGATAAGAACACAAAGTTTTTCCATGCACATGCAACCCAAAGAAGAAAGAATAATTGGATTAAATGTGTAGAGGATCAACAAGGTCGAAACGTCACTAACCAGGCAGAAGTTGGGAAGATATTTACTACTTTCTTCTCCTCCTTATTCACTAGTTCCACACCAACTCAAATGGGGGAATGTTTAGCAGCAATGGACACTAAGCTGGATGAGAACATGAAAGAATGGCTCCTGAAGCCCTTCTCTGAAGATGAAGTAAAGGTAGCTACCTTCCAAATGAACCCACTAGGCTCGCCTGGACCTGATGGATTCCCTGCACACTTCTATCAAAAACACTGGGAGGTAGTGAGTAAAGATGTCTGTAAGTATGCTCTTCAGGTGCTCAACCGAGGGGGATCTTTACATGAGGTAAATGATAATCACATATTCCTCATACCAAAAATCAAGAACCCAACAAAAGTCACTGAATATAGACCCATAAGCCTCTGCAATGTAGTGTACAAAATTATTTCCAAAACCATATCAAACAGACTGAAACTGATCTTGCCAACGCTTATCTCTCCCAACCAAAGTGCCTTCATTCTCGGAAGACTAATCACAGATAACACCCTTGTAGCATATGAGGTTCTTCACTCCATGAACTCTAGAATGAAAGGGAAGAAAGGATGTATGGCCTTGAAGCTCGATATGAGCAAGGCCTATGATAGAGTAGAGTGGAAGTTTGTGGAATCGGTTATGCTTAAAATGGAGTTTCCCCCGAAATGGATCACCCTTATTCAGTCATGTCTAAACTCAGTATCCTACTCTATTCTAGTAAATGGTGAGCCCCAGCAGAACTTCAGTCCATCTAGAGGCCTCAGACAGGGGGATCCCATTTCCCCCTACCTGTTCATACTGTGTGCTGAAGCTCTAACAACACTCCTGAACCAAGCTGAAAAACAAGGGACTCTAACTCCGGTTAAAGTAGGAAGGGGTCCAGTTAGTGTGAATCACCTTTTCTTTGCAGATGATAGCATAGTATTCTATCGAGCTTCATCTGAACAACTCACCTGTGTTCTCAGCATTCTAGCTTTGTATGAAAAGGCATCGGGTCAGGTACTGAATAAAGAGAAGTCTTCAGCTTTTTTCAGCAAAAATACAAAGCAAGGAACTCAAAACCATCTCTTGAAGCTGACAGGTATAAAGTCATCAGGTGCTTTTGATAAATACTTGGGCCTACCTGCACTGGTGGGAAGAGGTAAAATTGCAGCCTTTCATTCATTGTTAGACAGGACATGGACTAGAGTGACAAATTGGAAAACAAAGCTTCTCTCGGCTGCAGGAAAGGAAGTACTACTAAAAACAGTTCTTCAAGCCATTCCTGTTTATACTATGGGTATATTCTTGATACCAAGATCCATTACCACAAAGCTGAACCAGATGCTCAGGAAATATTGGTGGGGATATAATGAGGACCATGCTAAGATATAGTGGGTAAATTGGAAGCAAATCAGCCACGGCAAGGATGCAGGAGGGCTTGGTTTCAGAGATTTCAGAAGCTTTAATCTAGCTTTGCTTGCCAAACAAGGTTGGAGGATGCTACAAAACCCAAACTCGATGGTGGCTATGATTTTTAAACAGAAATATTTCAGAAAGGTGGATATGTTGCATGCTCACCTAGGGTCAGGCCCTTCTCTAGTTTGGAGAGGGCTTTACGAGGGACTATCTCTAATAAAAAGAGGTGTAATATGGAGAGTAGGTGATGGCAAGCAGGTGGATATATGGAAGGATAAGTGGCTCCCAACTTCCCAATCACACAAAGTTCAGACACCTAGAGGGAGTCATTACAGATTGGTAAACGTGAATGACCTCATTGATCCACAACTGAAAACATGGAAGGTACCACTCATTAGGACCCTCTTCTCCACACAGGATAGTGAAGCAATCCAAGCAGTCCCGATTAGTCTGAGTGGAAGAGAAGACAGGCTGGTATGGCAACATACTCATAACAATATATACACGGTCAAGAGTGGATACCACCTCAACAGAGAAACAGAAAGAGCTAAGGAAGGTGAGACATCTAGCAGAAATAGGGATCAGAGCACATGGAAACACCTTTGGAAACTGAAGGTACCTCCAGCTACAAGGATGTTTCTATGGAGAGCCTGCAATGAGGCCTTACCAACATTTGCTAATCTCAGTAGGAGGAAAGTAATAGAGGAAAGCTTATGCAGGATCTGTGGTCAAGAACCTGAAACTTCAGGCCATGTTTTGTGGGGGTGTATTGTTGCCCAAGATGTTTGGAACCAAGGAGGGAAAATGGTGCAAAAAATATCAGTTCACAATGATCTTTTCATAGTTATTTGGAAAGAACTTGTGCATAGACTGGAACCTGAAGACCTTGCGGAGGTGGCAGCCTTTCTAAGAGGCATATGGACTAGAAGGAATGAATTTATTTACCAAGAGAAATTCAAACATCCTACGTTAGTATACCATCAGGCAAGAGCAGAATGCACACACTACAAGGAGGCAACCAAGGATGCACGTGAACCGAGAGCAGTGGGCATTGGAGCTCCTACAAAATGGTCCAGACCTGAGGCTAACCAAGTAAAGGTCAACTGGGATGCAGTGGTCAGAACAGAGGAGGGACGAATTGGCATAGGAGTCATTGCAAGAAACCATCTTGGTCAAGTTTTAGGCACAATGCGAGCTGTCAAGAAACTGCGAGGTAGTACACATGACGCTGAAGCATATGGTCTGCTACTAGCATCGGTTTTCTGCAGAGAACTTAGATTGGAGCATATCTGTTTTGAAGGTGACTCGAAACCAGTGGTGGATCAACTCCAAAGCCTGGTCATGGATTGGAGCATGGGAGGATGTCTCATTGAAGATGCGAGACAAGTGCTGAAGGCAGTGGCTAGTTGGACAATCCAACATGCATACAGAGAGACAAACATGGCAGCTCATCAATTAGCAAAAGAGGCGCTTAACTGTGATGAAGATATAATAGACCTCGGAACATCTCCAGCATGCGTACTAGCTGTAGTTGAAACAGATAGTTTCATCGATTGAGTGATATAAGTCTGTTGTAATGGATTGATGTAATCTCCATGATTTTGTCTTAATGAGATCAGATTCTATTAAAAAAAAAAAAGAAGATAATGATTGATCTTGTTGAGGAATGGCAAATTCATTATTTTGGCTTTTGTCCATTCGCAAAATGTCACCTTTATTTCTCGAACTCGTAATAAATAATATATTGGCATATTCTTATCCTAAAACTAAGTCTAGTCAAGTTGGAAAAAACCCTATATGACAATTTTTAGACTATTTGCAGTGCAAAAATAGACATGCATGTTGTACTGATAAAAGCTTTATCGAAAATTATTATCTTTTTGATCTTCTGTAAAGGCAGGCATGGAGATGTGGGAACTCAATTTCATTTACAGCTACCACCAACCATAAAGATGCAAATCCTTGAGATCCCTTGCTACAGAGAAAGGTCCCTAGCTAATTCTTTCAGGTTTGTTACATCCTTCAGGTTTTTTTTTTTTTTTGATAACCATGAATGTCTGGGCCAGCTTAAAGGAGAAGGATTTTAGAAGATTGGTGGGAGATAATTGTTGCTTAGGGCTGAACACTGACCAATTCGGAGTCGGTATGGCCAGGCTCCGACTCCGACAGACACATGCTCCGCTCCGACTCCAACTCCGATTTGTCGGAGCGGAATCGGATTTTAGACTTTTTTGCTTTTCTTTTTTAACATCATATTTGGCCTACTTTTTTTTTTTTTTAAAAATTGTGCTTTCAAATTTCAATGGTTACAAAAATTACAATCTAAACTAAATAATTCACTTTTGATTACAACTAACTAAAAACAAGTACTAACATGCTTTCAAAAATTAAATAATAAAACTAAATTAAATTACAAACTTCCAAATGCACCAAAATAAATTAAAATTACAAACTTCTAAATCCCAACAAATGAACCAAAATAAAGTATGTAAATGTTTATAAGATTAGATATGGATAAGCACAATACAAACTCATTATAATATATATGGATAAGCTAAATAATATATTAGACTATATAATAGTATTAATATTAGAATATTAGTTTAGTTATATATTAGTATTAGTTATAAACTATATATTAGTATTAGTTATAAACTTTTAGTAGTACACCCCTACTATTGGTATAGTACTATTACTATATGTTAGTGATAATATAGTATTATCACTAATACTATAGTGATATAATGATATTAATACTATATATAGTTATAGTGATTAGTATAACTATATAGTCTATATTAGTATTAGTTAACTCACTAATAGTGATATTAGTTATACTATATTATAGTGATTTAGTATAACTATATAATATATTAGTATAAGTTATAGTGATTTAGTATAAGTATAAGTTATAACTATAGTCTATATTAGTATTAGTATTAGTATTAGTATTAGGCCATAAATTAATTAATATACTAATGTATATTTATTAAAAGGAATATGTTGTGAATTTATTAGGCCAAAAAATGTAATATTTTTAATAGTATGATATTTATATATAGTCATATACTTAACTATATTATTAGTCAATTTAGTCTATATATTTTATAGTGTAAATATATTATTTAACTAGTATATTATCGAGTTTAACTAACTATATAAGATATAGTTGTATAAAATTTAAATGATTAATATATAGAAAAATACATATATTTTTATAAAATATGTATAAAATCGGAGGCAAAGTCGGAGGACCAAATCGGAGGCAGAGTCGGAGTGTCGGAGTCGGATCGGAGCGGAGTCGGATCATTCACAGCTCCGACTTCCAAGGAGAAAAAAACTCCGACTCCAACTCCGACTTTGCGGAGTCGGAGCGAAACAGGAGCGGAGTTGGATTCGGAGTCGGATTTTCGGATTTCTGCTCAACCCTATTGTTGCTAGAGCAAAAATTCAGATGTTTAATTTTTTTTTTTTTAATAATCTTAAACAAGTCAACTCCAACTTGCAAAGCAATCCTTTTTATCATTCAAACCTTCTACTCATCTCTCTAGCCTCAACACAGCTTTGCTAAATGAGGTTGAGCAAGTCCTGAGATCATTCCAGTGCAAGGGTAGCTCTCTAAACCACATCGAGGTAAGAGGTTACATGGGAAATAGTTTGTTTGAAACATTGGAACCAAGCTTGTGCAAGGGAGCTTGTTTAACCAGCCTACAAACTTAAACAAGCTTAGGGCTGAGCAATGGGGGCGTATCCCGGCATACGAGGCAACATCCACCTTCTCACAAGGGTAAAGGACAATTTTACCCCTTAGCCATAGGGGAGCTGCCAGCAGAGAGCAAGTTCAGGGCATAGAGATTTCTTTAACAGAATTTCTAAAGCAAAATAAACAGAGATTACATTATTTTTCCACTCTGTAGAGGAGGAATATAGTTCGATGGGGGGAATTAAATTTGTGTGCAGCTTTGTCTTCATAGGAAGACCAGACTAAATTTATAAGGCATACAGATGTATACGTGCAATGATTTCCACAAGAACTAATTAATACATTTCAAAAGTAAACTACCTAGTTCGTGTCTTGACAAACTTGCCCCTAGACATCTTCTTCTCCATCTTTTCTCTCTTCTTGCGAGACTTTTCATCCTCTGCATCTCCCTATTTCACACACAAGCATATAGCAAATGGTATTGGGCACATAGATGCTATCCATAGCTTTAAAATAAGGAAACAAAGTCTGGGAAAGACAGGATACCTCTGAACCTTGCGGCAAAAATCCCCTAATGAAACCAAAAGACTTATATGCTCCAAATGCCGGTATCTGGAAAGCAACAAAAAACAAATTGTTACAACACCAACCAACTTTGTGTGTCCTAAACAAGATATTCAGGAGATAGTTGTATTACATATAAGGCATTTTCTACTTCTACAGAAATAAAAATTTAACAAAACTTCTCCGGTCTAAAAAATCTTCCACATGTATTTAAGTCCTACAAATACCCAGAACATAGTTACTTCCCCTTCGCCAGAAGAGCCTCAATACCGTCAAGAGTCTATATTTGATGAAAATACCATATCAAACATGAAAGCCAGGCAGAACAATTCAAATATTGAGTCTTGAACCTACGAATTTGCACTGCACGTTTCATTAGATTATCTAAACCATAGGGAAAAACCTCTCAAAATGGGAAAGAAAATGTGGATCAGCAAAAGCCCAAGCCACCTCATGTCTAGTAACAACCACTGCATCGACTTTATCAAATTCTTGGAACTATCAATTCTAGGATTTGATGCTTAAGCTCGTATCTTCTACAAACAGGGTGAACATAGATTGATCGTTAGAGACATCCATACAGATGTATACATGTAACATACGGATCCTAAATTAGAACATAAAATAATATTTGGTTTATTTATTTATTTTAAATATTATCATAAACCGCTGGGCAATGCCTTAAACTTCCATCATTCTCTCTCTCCTCTTGGGTGACCCTTCAGCAGCTTAGCGTTACAACAGTCAGTAACCAACAACAATTGAGCACGTTGAACACCCTTTCTCCATCTTTAAATCTCCTCTCCCTCTCAATTTCTCCAAAACCGTAGCATTCTATCCTCACAGGAAGCCACTGCCGTTCACCATCCCATTAGCCACCTCCACTTCCCTCACACCCAGACCACCACAAACCACCCTAGCACCGCCCAAGCAAGCCAGCAAAAACTGAGACACCCACTGCCTTCAATCACCTTATTCAACCCCAAAAATTACCAGATCAGCCACCATCGCACTGCCAAGGTAAGCTTTTCTCACCAGATTTCCCTTTCTCCTCCATTGCTCTCTCTCTATATAGCAAGTTTGTGCCCACCAAAAACCGCAACAGGGAGAGTCGGAAAACCACCAGGACAGCCAGAAACAGCCGGCCGAACACCTCCCATCATCCTGGTTGTTTCTGGCTGCCTTATTCATCCACCAGAGATTCCTTTTGTGTTTCTGGCTGAATAGCTGCTCCGTCGCATCCTTCCTCTTTTGTTGAGTCTCTGTCGCATGGTTCCTTCTCTCTTGAGGTGAACTCCTGCTTCTTTAATAAGTTTTTAGCCCTTTCCATAAAGCACGTACAGACCTAAAAGTTTATCACAAAAATGCCATTTAACCACCCTTCCATAAAGCATGATACACGTACAACTATTAAAGGTGTTAATTACAGTAATGCCAACAAAGTATAAGTCATGTCAGTATGCACCTTGGGCTTGTTTTTACCTTCGGTTTGTTTTATTTTGTGCCTGTTTATGTGGATGACACTTAGTTTCAGTAACTTATATTTTCTTATGGAGTATAAATTATATTATTAGACTACAGTAATAAATCACAAGAATTTGATTTTTAAATTTGATCAAGTCTCACTATTGAACCAAATCTCCACTGCTTATTTTTGACAGACTTGGATAAAATCTAATTATTCTACAGAAATAATTTAAAAATGAAGACATGTTACGAGTATTTATATAATATTAGTATTTATTAGTTTGTATAAAACAGAATAATTATTAAATTATTTTCTATAGTGTATTTAATTAAATAGAATATTATGACAGGCTATAGGCATGTCATAATATTTAGAAAATTTAGTGGTGTACAATACTTCATATAGGCGTCAGCTACGAGTTGAGATTTAGAAATCTACGCTACGGTAAGTAGCTTGATCATAAAAATTAGGATTAGCACAAATTAGTTAGTTTAGATAGATTTATTATTAAAGTCAGTTATTTGGACACCAATTTTCATGTACCACGCATGACATGAAATATTTAAGCATGCTATTCATCATAAAACATGATCACGTTCACTTCCAGTTTTGTTATTATAGCCAGTTAGTTATTATGTATATCATACATCTCATGTCGTAGAAGACACGTAAGCTTGCATATGATAAGTGTAAGATAAAGATAAAGATAAAGATTAATAAGATGAGCATAGAAATGCATGGTACCACTGTAGTCATGGGTGGATGTGCAAGCCACGGACCTAAGCGTGGTCCACCACAGTATGTTATGTTATGTTCATTTTTCACTAAACATAATGTTTGTCCAGTCAAGATAAGATAAAAGAAGATGACACATTTGAGTCATACATGTCATAAGCATAATGTTTGAATAATCAAGATTTTCATTCTCTCAAGCATGCAAAATTTTATGAAGAACCTTATGTCTATGTTATGATGAGTTTCTTACCAAGTCTTTGACTCATTTTAGTTTTTTTTTAATATTTTTAACCACCAAGGTGAGGAAGACAATCAAGATGAGCAAGTGGGCCAGGCTTAGATGGAATAGCCTGATGAAATTTAGTCCCAAATGTCTTAGTTTAGTTTTACATTGTGACAATAGTTTTTCCAATCTAATTTGTTTGAAAAGTTTGATTATGTTTTTATGAAAGGCATGGTTTTCTCAATAATTACTTTAAAGAAATAAATAATTGTTTTATTAATTGTGCAATCTCTTACCTGACTTTATTTACATAAGTACATAACATTCCTAACACTCCCTTCCCTTAGTCTAAAAATATCACGTACTTACGCAAATAAAGTCAAGCAAGAGATGCATAATTAATAAAATCAATGTTAATCTCATAAAGAGTTACTAAAATAAACCGTGTCTTAAATAAAAACATAATCAAATTTTTCCCACCAACTAAATTGGGAAAATGATTTTCATAATGTAAAATCAACTAAAACGCTTGGAACTAGATTAATCAGACTACTCCATCCAAGCCTGGCCAACCTACTTGTCCTAATTGTCTTTCTCACCAAGGTGGTTAAAAACATAAAACAAAACTAAAATGAGTTGAAGAAGTAGTAAAAAACCCACCATAACGTAGACATAGTAAATATTGGGTTTTTCATAAAAAATTTCATGCTTGAGAGATTTTTTTTTTTTTTTCGTATAGGTAATAAGAGATTTTATTCCAAGTAAATAGACATAGTTCAAGTATATAGGAAGCATACAAGAGAATACACCTAAATATAAACAAAAGCTTGAGAGAATTTAAATACTGAATATTCATACATATGCTTATGGTATGCATGACTTAGACTATCTTCTTTTATCTTGACTTATTTGACTGGCTAACACACCTTAATCATGTGTGCAAGGTTGTGCACCGGTTCTACATCCTGTGGCCACAAGGGGACCCGCAAATCGTATCATAACATACTATGGTGGACCACCCACACTTAGGTTTGTGGCTTGCACATCCACCCATGACTGCATTGGTACCATGCATTTCTACGACCATCTTATTAATCTTGATCTTGATCACTTTATCATATGAAAGTTTATGTGTCTTTTGCGACATGAGATGTATGACATGAAATATATAATCATGCCATTCATCATAAAACAAGATGATGTTTAATTCCAGTTTTGTT
Source organism: Cyclocarya paliurus (assembly GCA_029856935.1). Classification (NCBI taxonomy): domain Eukaryota; kingdom Viridiplantae; phylum Streptophyta; class Magnoliopsida; order Fagales; family Juglandaceae; genus Cyclocarya; species Cyclocarya paliurus. The sequence goes on along the minus strand of CM056957.1, from coordinate 20,505,504 downwards.
ATTATAGCTAGTTATGTGGACCACCCACACTTAAGTTTGTGGCTTGCACATTCACCTATGACTGCATTAGTACCATGCATTTCTAAGGCCATCTTATTAATCTTGATCTTGATCACTTTATCATATGAAAGTTTGCATGTCTTCCGTGACATGAGATGTATGATATACATAATAACATAACTAGCTATAATAACAAAAATGGAATTAAACATCATCTTGTTTTATGATGAATGGAATGCTTATACATTTCATGTCATGTGTGATACATGAAAATTGGCTTCCAAAGAATTGACTTTCATAATTAATCTATCTAAACTAACTAATGTGTGCAAATCTTAATTTTTATGATCAACTTACTTACCTTGTAGCGCTAATCTCGAAATCTCATTTCGTAGCTCATCACCTATATGAAGTACTATACTTCACTAAATTTTCTAGAAAAGCATGTCATAATATTCTATTTAATTAAATACATACTATGGAAAATAATTTCATAATTATTCCATTTTATTTTTTTTGATAAGTAAATAAATAGCTTTATCGAATAGAATGAAACTAGGCAATACACAAGTACATAGGAAGTAAACAAAGTGAGATACCTAATTACATTCTAGTGAGCTGAAAAGAAGATAGAAACTCATGGACATTCCCACCCTTCAAAACAAAAGCAGAAAACCACTATAAAAGAGAGAAAATAAAAAAATTCCAAATTTCCCCCATTGCACGCTCCTTGTTGTTAAAGCACCTCTCATTCCTTTCCGACCATAGACACCACATTAAGCACAAAGGTATCATACACCACACTGCTGCTAATTGTGCACTGAAATGCCTCCTATTTCAGCACGTTAGTAATTCCGCCACACTCTTGGGCATTACCCAACTCAGTCCGGCTTTGTTAAGGATACCAGCCCATAATTCCCCCGCCACCTCACAACATAAAAGCAAGTGATAAATCGATTCTCCATTTTTTTTGCACATGTAGCACCACTCCATGACCACCATACCCCGCTTCCTTAAATTATTATTTCTTTTATCAGTAAAAGATAGATATTATATATATGAATGAAATAGGCAGAACCCTTGTACACAGGAAGTATATCTAAGCACACCTAATTACATTCTAAAAGCGATAAATTAAAGACAAAAATTCCTGAATATTATCCCTGTGTAATACAATAGTGGAAAACCAACACATAGTGTGGAGAAAAAAATTCTTCAACTCGGTCATTGTGCGTTCCTTATCTTCAAAACAACGAGCATTCCTTTCCGTCCAAATGCACCACATAATACACAATGGAATCATCTTCCACACTGCTGCCACTTGATAACAGCCTTGCATCTTTGACCAACAACCCAACAATTCCACCACCTTCATAGGCATAACCCAAGCAACGTCAACCCTTTGAAAGATTTCATCCCACAACACCCTTGCTACCTCAGTGTAATAAGAGATGGTCCATAGATTCTCCGCTCTTCTTGTACATATAGCACCAATCCATTACTACACATCCTCTCTTCCTCAAGTTATCCGTGGTCAATATCTTCCCAAGAACAGCGCTCCAAACAAAGAAAACTACTTTAGAAGGCACACGAGATCTCCATATATTCTTCCAGGGGAACGGCGTAGTATCAATCTATGTAGACAAGATGCTATAATACGCCTTAACTGTACATATCTTGTGGTCATTGGACCTCTACTTCAAACTATCTTGCCGTGCCATAGCAACCTCCGTTGAATATAGTAAGCTGAAAAATTCTAAAACAATAGGTAATTCCCAATCATGAAAATCCCTATTAAAAAGAATGTTCCACTGTTGGACACCATGAGAAAATAGACGCACATCCGCAACTGAAGCCTCCTGATTCACTGCAATACGGTATAAGGTCGGAAATGTTATTTTTAATGTGTGTTCTCCACACCACAAGTCCCTCCAAAAACTGATTCGAATACCCTCACCAACTACAAAACGAGTTCGATTTGCAAAACATGGCCATCCCTTCGTTATATACTTCCATAAACCTACCCCATACCCCCCACTCACTTCCTTAAGAGCACCAACCACCCCAAGCAGTACCATATCTAGCGTTGATAATATCCTTCCACAATGATCCCCCCTCCGAATGATATCTCCAGAGCCATTTTCCCAGCAACGCTTTATTAAAAGTTCTCAAGTTACACACTCCCAATCCCCCATTCACTATTGAGGCATATACAGACTTCCATCTAACCAAGTGAAATTTCTTCTCCTCCCCCATGCCTCCCCATAAGAATGCCCTAAAGAGTTTCTCCATTCTGTTCACTACCCCAACAGGCATAGGAAACAGAGATAAAAAATAAGTGAGGAGGTTAGTGAGAGTACTCTTGATAAGAGTGAGGCGACCTCCTTTCGATAAATACCGTCAAAATCTTTCCAAGCGCAGCTATCCAAGTGAAAAATACAACTTTAGGCAGAGCTAGTACCTTCCTTCCAAATGCTCTTCCAAGGGAAGGAAGTGGGCTGTTGTATTGTCAAAACCTTGTAAAAGTATTTAACAGTAAACTTTTTTCTCCCCGTGTGAATCCACAACATACGGTCACCCATATTTCCCCCTACCTTTGCTGAATACAAGTAGCTATAAAAGGCTGCCATCTCATCAAGTTCCCAATCCTGAGCATTTCTAGCAAAAGTGACATTCCAAGTTGCCTTTCCATTGGCACAACACAGCAAATCTGAAACTGCCGCTTGCTAATTTCCAGCCATATTAAATGAGACTGGAAAGGCAATGGAAAGAGGGCTCTCCCCACTCTAAGCATCAAACCAAAAGCAAAGTCTTGCTCCATCACCCACTCCAAACCTAATATGTTTTGCAAAGGTGGTCTACCCCTTTCTAATAAATTTTCTTAGGCTTACTCCATATGACCCCCTACCCTCCTTAGAACACCATTCCCCCCACTCACTACCATACTTGTGATCAATTACCTCTCTCCACAACGAGTTCCCTTCCATGTGATACCTCCACAACCACTTGCCAAGAAGGGCTTTATTAAAGATGCTCAAGTTTCGCACCACTAATCCCCCAGTCACGATTAGACAACACACCATTTGCCAACTTACAAGGTGAAATTTGGTTTCCTCCCCCACACCACCCCACAAGAAAGCTCTAAACAACTTTTTAATACAGTTAGCCACTCCCACTGGTAATGGAAAGAGGGAAAGGTAGTAAGTAGGAAGGTTAGAAAGGGTACTTTTAATAAGTGTTAACCTCCCCCTTTTTGATAGATATAGTTGTTTCCACCTCGATTAATCTTTTTCTCAATCTTCTCTACCATCCCATCCCAAATGCTCTTTGCTTTAAATGACGCCCCCAAGGGAAGTTCAAGATATTTTATAGGAAGTGACAATTTTACAACCCAACAACTCTGCTAAAGAGGCAATATTAATCACAACCCTGACCGGTACCAATTCTGACTTTCCCAAGTTCACCTTAAGTCCCGATACAGCTTCAAAACACAACAAAACCGCCCTTAGAGCTTGAATTTGGTCACTAACAGCATCACAGAAGATAAGCATATCATCTGCAAATAATAAGTGAGAAATGGAGCTGACACCATTGCTATTGTTGCCCACCGAAAAATCAGAAATAAATCCCCCCCTAACGGCAGCCTCCACCATGCGGCTCAAAGCCTCCATAACTAAAACAAAGAGGAAAGGTGATAGTGGATCTCCTTGTTGCAAACCCCTTGAAGGCTGAAAAAAATCACAAGATTTTCCATTGACTAAAACCGAAAACCAAGCAGTCGAAACACAGTGTTAAATCCATTCGCACCACCTGTTTCCAAAACCACATCTTCTCAACATATAGAATAGGAAATCCCAACAAATGATCATAAGCCTTTTCCATGTCTAACTTGCAAAGGACCCCCGATGTGCCTTCTCTTAACTGGTTATCCAAACACTCATTCGCTATCAAAACAAAGTCCAAAATCTGCCGACCCCGAACGAAAGCATTTTGAGGTTTGGAAATGAGTTTGTCCATCACCAAACTCATACGATTAGCTAATACCTTTGATATGATCTTGTAAATCCCACCTACCAAGCTAATAGGCCGGAAGTCTTTCAAATCATAGGCACCAACTATCAGCAATGAAAGTAGCATTTAAAGACTTTTCAAACTTAAGATTAAAATGAAAAGCATGGAAAATCTGCATCACTTCCTCCTTCACTATCTCCTAACACTCTTGGAAGAAAGCCATAGAAAAACCATCTGGGCTCGGGTCTTTATCTTTACACATACTTCTCACCACTAGATGCACCCTCTTTGACAAACGGCCTCTCCAACCAACTTGCTACCTCCGAATCGAGTTGATAAAAAATTAAACCATCAAGTTTGGAACGCCACTCTACTTTTTCAACTAGGAGCCCCTCATAGTACTGCACTATATGGTCTTGGATCTCTTCGGGAGACTGTAACACATTTGAACTTGAATGAAGGACTTCAATAGCGTTGTGGCGCCTGTGAGAATTGGCAACCTTGGGAAAGAACTTAGTGCATTATCTCCTCCTTCAACCACATCGCCCTTGATTTTTGCCTTCAAGATATTTCCTACATCAACAAAACTTTCTCAATTTAGGTTACAATTCACTCTTTCTTGACAAAGAGTCCTCATTCGCCTCCCCTTCCTCCAATACTTGCAACTCATCCCAAAGAATATTTTTCTGCACTTCCATATGTCGAAAAACTTCTTCATTCCACTTCTTTAAGTCAACCTTTAGAGCTTTAAGTTTGCCCACCACTATGAAACTAGGTGTTCCATCAAAAGAATAAGCTTCCCACCAAGCCTTTACCTTCTCCACAAATCCATCAACTTCCAACCACATATTCTCAAATTTGAAGGGACGCCTACCCCCATGAATGCCACCACAATCAAGCAATATTGGAAAATGGTCGGAACATACCCATAGCAACCTTTTCTCGCGTGGGTCCGAAAAGTGCGACTCCCACTAAGGGGATACTAGAAATCTATCCAACCTTGACCACCCTCGACTATTGGACCAAGTGTACCCCCCCTCCCCCCAAAAAAAAAAAAATCAAAAGAAGATCCACAAGATTCAACTAAAAAATCAACTTTGAAAAATTTTCCATTACTCTTGTCGACGTAGATGTCCCCGCCCTCTCACTAGGGAATTAAACAATGCTGAAATCACCAGAAAAAATCCAAGGTAAATCCCATACAGAATACAGACCCGCCAATTCCTCCCACAAGAAGCTTCTATCACTATCCACATTGGACCCATACACACCCGCAAGAGCCCACCTCCACCCATCCTCAGTATTCCTAAAAGAAACAGCCATAGAAAAGGACCCGATGCAATCCTCTACCATCTCCACCACTCTCATGGCCCACATCACCAACACACCTCTCGAAACTCCCGACGAAGCTAAATAACACCACCCCACAAAAGAACAACCTCACAACTGCGAATTATACTTCTATCAACACCACACAATTTAGTCTCTTGTAGGCAAACAATATCAACTTTCTAACTACGAAGAAGAGATTTAATGCGAAGACGTTTGTTCACGTCATTGATCCCTCTTATATTCCAAGATAGTATTTTAGGCTTCATTAACAAAAGTAGAGTCCCTCCCTTTTGTTCTATTTCTCCACGAAGTTCCCTCCTTGTTATCATAATTAATAGAGCATTGCAATCGTTTCAGCTCTCCTTTCTAACAGCTGACTTCATACCGTGGAGCGGCCAACTTCAATGGCTATTAGGAGAGCCATGAATTGTTCTTCATATCCATCGCATGTCAATCCCACCCAACCTTGAAACGATTGCAAAATTATTCCATTTTATACAAAATTAATATTATTTAAATACTCAACATATCTTCATTTTCAAATTATAACTTAGTAGAATAATAGTGTTCGAAAAAAATATATATATAAACTCTTACAATTTACTACTATAATCTAGTTGTAAAAATTAATACTTAATAATATAGATTAACCCCATAAGTGCTTTCTGTATAAATTTCTGAGACTTAAAACAAAGCCCACAACAAAGTAAGCCCAACGTAAAATCAAGCCCAATGTAAAGCAAGTCCAAATTAATACCAATCGAATATAAAAACCAGCACAAAATAAAAGGGGAGAGAAGCGGACATGGGCTTACCGGAGAGGAGCAAGGTGACAGGAGGCGTTTGACAGCAGTTTCTGTGTGGCTGTCCAAGAACTTCCAACTCCCCCTGTGGTGGTCGATGGTGGAACACAACATACCACACCCACAAATTAATTAGTAAAACGTTATATGGGGAGAAAACAACGAAAGAGATATATGGGGTCGATGCCCTCGTGGAGGAACGGGAAACTTACCGGTCAACATCTTGCCATGTCCTTGACGATTTCCAGCAAGATGGGTGGTTCCTAGGGGCTGAATAGTGAGTTGGGTGTCTCAATCTATACTAGCTTCTTTCGCCAGTGGTGATTCATGTTGATCTGGGTGTGAGGTAAGAATGCTACGGAATTGTGGCTTGCTGTGGCAAGAAGGTAGCTGAGGTTTTGAGAAGATTAAAGATGCTCAACGTGTTTTAATTCCGTCAATTACGGACTGTGTAACATTCACCAGTTGAGAGGTCGTCCAAGAGGAGATCGAGGGCGGCGGAGGCTTAAACACATTTAACTACACTTATAAAATTGATAATAAAATCTCGAATGTTGCAGTGTTACAATACATACAATGATGTCCCAAGTCAAGGTCATCAAGCTGTAATCTATTCCATCAATTAAATTGAGTCCAACATTAAACAGAAAGATATAATGGCCTCCATTAACCACACAAACCAGTTGCTAATATCTGATAGCTGCCAAATAGTTATCAGCAACAAAGAAACTTGTTTGAAAACAAAGAAAATCCTGTTTCATGCCAAAGATCCAACTATATAAGTGGCCAAGAATTTCCTAGTACTAGGCCACTTTTGCATTCGTTTTATGACTCATTTGACTCCTCACCTCTTCTCCCAAAACAAAACCAACCCCCGAAAAAGTGATATTGCATGGGTTAATTAAGTTTGACCTTGAGGACCCACAAATTATGTCATTCAGAGATATAGAGTGACTGCACCATGATATCATTGCTACTTTTCTTATAAAAGAAAATCATAGCTCCTTCACCAAGAAAATTCAGAATCAGAACCAGAATGGACCTTCTCCATTCCTAAAACATAAGCATGAGCATGTGTGAATGCAAGTTGATTACAAGAAAAGACATGTGAGACTACATGCTTAGAGAAAAATTAAATAGACAGATCTTACCACCAAGTAAGTGTACCAAAATTTTCCAGAGATGATAGACATCACTTGTACGAAGCTTGTAATGTAAATTACATCATGTAAATAGCTGCAAGACATGACCAACTATAAGTCAATTTCCATTCCTATATTTCATGTCAAAATTTTCATTCTTAATTGGTATTTAAAAAACATGTATAGGAAGGGGGTGGTAGAAGAAAAAAATATAGGAGGTCTTATTGAGCCTAATTACAAAAAAATTATTATGTCAATGTAATAGCATTTGACCACCTAATATGCAAAACATGACTTGAAACTAATTTCAAAAATCAATCCTCTCATATCAAATAACCAGCACGTGCTTCAGGCCAAAGTCTAATGATTAAGAATAAACCACAAACGGTTCGAAGAAGCTAAGATATAGATAACAGATACATTTAAAACACAACATAACATGGATACACCAACACCAAAGATAATTCTTGCAAAGGTAGGATAGGGAATGGCAAGGATATTTTCACAAACATCGATTCTTCAACTTTGTGTCAATTTTGTTGTTATATAATGTGCATGGATATCTTTCCTCTCTACCATAAACTTGGAAGGTTTATGGTCTAACACTCAAGGCTGGTCTAATTGTATCAAGGAGAAGTATCATATGAATGTATCTGGTTTGAGAAGTGTCATCTGATCATATCATCCTTGGATACAAACATATAAAAGTTACACTAATAATATCAATTAATTAACTGAGATGCCTTTCAATGCGGTGCCTCTCCTGCAAAAAGTCATCAACAAGCAGCTAGCATCAAATCTTTGTCGGCTCAGATCTATGTTGTCACCATTGCACATGGCTTCTACCAGATATCTGATATCATAATATCAATGCCATCTTGAGCCACACAGCATGATATAGGTGCCTCAGCAACTAATAATTCTCTCATGTTAGTTTTAATTTTGTAAACAGGGTGACATCTATATTATCTTGAGGAAAGAAAACATCTTGCAGATTCAATGCAAGCATGCATAGGTATGTAATAAAGAAGAAGGACAAACATAAGCTGGCATACCCACAAACTCCACCAGTAGTCATATCAAAACCACCATCGAAAAGCTCCCCATCATCAGCATAAGCAGGCTGAGCCATTCTGGCAAGTTGTTGGTAGGGAATCAGATAAGCCACAGACGTGAGAATCAGACCAATCCAATGCTTCCAGGTGAAACTTGAATGGAAAACCACCATCCTCACCAGCACATAGATAACCTACACATAGATCAGAACAAACCCACGAAAACCAACATACGCAAATAGCTACTAGGAAAATAAGAAAACAAAGCAGAAGAATTGATCAAGAAAGAAAAATACATTGCAGGCAATGATGATGCGGCGGAGGTTCGCCATGTGGCGAGCGTTCTCTTCCTTGCGTTTCTTCGCACCTTGATTTGCCATTTCACGCTCCCCTGTCTTTGATACTGTAACCCTAGAAATAGTAAAGAGGCCCAGATGGTGATTTCAAGAGGAGGAAGAGCCTGTTGACAGCTCAAATCTAAACTTTCCTTTTCAAATTAAACTAGCCATATATACTAGTTTTGCATATAACACGTGATACCGGGTTACAGAATACACAGAGAGAGAGAGAGAGAGAGAGAGGAAATCGGTGTACCGTGAAGTCGTGGACGGTGGCTAGGTGGGTGGAAAGCCTCGAAGCGTAAGCTGCTGCTGAGCAGTGTGCGTCTGGCCGCTGGACGCGCCGGAGTGAGGCAGAGTAGCTGAGGTCTGATCGGCTGAGTGTGAGTGGGCGAGTGGCTACGGGCACCTGCAGCAAAATTTAGGGTAGGGGTGATTGAAGAGCGAAGACGGAGGAGACGAATGCATAAGGTAGTTTTGCAAGTAAAATTAGCAAGGACCGAGGCCTACTATAAGGTAATTTTCTTTTAAAAAAGAGTAACGTTGATTATTAAAATATTAATTTTTTATTATATGAATTTCATATTTATTTATTTAATTTTTATTATGACATTTATAATTATAAAATGTGCAAGATTCGGTCTGAGTAAATACAATAATCACATGATAAAAAAATTAATTTTTTAATAATAAATTCTATTTTGTTAAAAAGATTTTACAATATTTACACACTCCATAATTATATGCAGTAGGAAAATATTATTCTTACCGCTCATTTTTATAGTTTCATTCCACCATTGTGATTTTTTAGTTTTATTTTTAATTTTTTTTAACTTAGTGATTAAGCAAGCGTTTTTTTTAATAATATTGTATTTTTTTATTTTTTTTAAATATTTAAAAATATTAAAAAATACATATACGAAAAAGCAAAATAAATAAAAATAAAATTCTTATAACTAACAATACCTCCCAGTGGTAGCTGGAAGTGGTGGCTGTAGTGTCAACCATATGTAATATTATTCTCTTATCTAATTATTATCTAATTATTATAATTTTTTAAACTTTCAAATAAAATATAAAAATAATTCAATTTTTTTAAATCTTAAAATTAAAATAATATTTAATAATTTTTTAATTTTTTTTATAAGTAAAGTACTTTTTTTTAATTTTATAATACTTTATATAATTTTTTCTATCTCATTTCTCAAAATCTTATCAAATATTTTAATTCAAACTATTTTAACTCATCTCATCTTATATCAATTCAAATATCTTATTATTATTCATAAATTATGTGAACTCATTTCATCTCAACTAATTATTCAAATTAAACTATGAGTTTTACTACAAATATGAGTTATTATACCATCGGACTACATTATAATTTAAAAAAAATCAAAATATTAATATATTTTTACATCAAGGTGTATAAAAAACAAAACTTTTAAATAAATTTTCTCTTCACATTTAATGATACGATACAATTTTTTAAATGATGTACATTTAAGCAATATATATAAGAAATCACTGAAATAATTATTTGAAATTTAATGCATCATTATTTTAATTTAATATAATAATATTGAGAATAAAACTTAGCATCACAACAATGAACAAAGCCATTGGCAGGTCACAGTAGGCTGAACATCGACCAAGTCAAAATCGAAGTTGGAGTCGGAAGGCCCAACCTTCGACTTTGACTGTGATTCCGAAATGTACATCATTTGCTCTAGTTCGATTCTGACTTTTAGAGTAGATTCGGATTTTAGATTTTTTACTTTTATTTTTTCGACTTCATATTTAGACCATTTTAAAAAATAAAAAATTGTGTGGACTCTCAAATTTTAACTTTTTTAAAAATTATAATCTAAACTAAATAATTCACTTTTAATTATAACAAAAGATATAACTAAATAAAAATAAGTAACATACCAACATGCTTCCAAAAATTAAAAAGAAAAATTAAAAATAAAGTCCTATTGTTAGAGGTACTCCAATAATCTATTATTCACATCTAACTAATCACTACAATAAACATCCACACCCACCATTCATCATCAACATCCAAAATCATCCACACATATCATAATAATATTTACTTACCACTACTACAACAAATATTTTCTAGGTTTCCATTTTGACAACAAAAGAAATCCAACATTTTTTAAGTGCCAACCATATTAAATGTTCCCAACAACAAGAAGTTATAAACTTCCAAATGCACCAAAATAAATTAAATTAAAAACTTCCAAATTACAGACTTCTAAATGCCCAATAAATGAACCAAAATACATTAAATGTTACAAATTTACAAATGTTCCACCTTCCAAATTGTGAAAAAGGACTGAGCTGGATTATGCCAAAAGCAGTGGTCGACCTTCTAGCAAACTGGACCAACTTTCAAACTCATACTTGTTCCCAAGTGGCAGCCGCATGGAAAATTATATCTTTGTGTATTATGTGGTGTATTTAGTTGGAAAGAAATGAGAGGTCCTTTAATGATAGGGAACACAATGTAAATGAGTTTTGGAAGTTTTTTATAAGCACTTGGCTTAGCTAGTTCTCTGCTATTGTAATCAAGGGAGGGACTATAAATGAGTTCTTGTCTTCACTTTTTTAGTATTAAAATATAACTAGGTGTTTCTTTTGTATATTTCTTGTGTACTTGGACTTTGCCTATTATATTGTGTTTAATAAAATTTTAACTTATAAAAAAAAATTGTAAAAAAAATATGAAAAGATTAATAAGGAAACAACCACAACTTTAATTTATAATAAAAGTTTAATCATTCAAAACAATTCTAACTCTTTGTCCGAACACTTCAGTATCCAATGTGGAAGAATTCAAACACTATTCATTAAAAAAAGAAAAACAAAAACAAAAGCTGATGAGAAATTGCTTCTAAATGCTATTAAAAAGAGCTAGGATACAGGAGTACTTAATTATATAAATATATATATATATATATATATATATATATATATGTATATGTATATGTATTTAAGGAACTAAAATTTTGATATATAAGTAAATGTACAAATTAGTGGAAGTTTGAATATACTAAATTTAGCTTTGATTCAGTGGTTATCTAGTCCAAAAACATCTGCAGTTTCATTTTGTGATCAGAGGTTTGTGTAAGAAAAATAATTTCAGTCAAATGCTTAGTTGTGGGGCACTGCGACTTTATATCTCAAAACTGAATTGGTAGTTGGCATTTCCAGTTGTACACCCCATTCTCCACTACCAAACATAGAAACAGGGCCATGAACTCTCAATTTAGAGCTTTGTAATTTTTTCTTTCTGTTATGTTTCTGGGGAAATTCGATATGTAGTTTTTGCTTCTGTTATGAGCTTTGTAATTAGTATCATTCTTTATGTGGTGGGATTATGCTTTTTGGTGAAATCATGTGATGTAATTTTGTTGATAACATGGCGTTCCGCCTCCCTCAGTTAGGCTTTTTGGTTGAATGTTGTGTCGTGTGAGTGCTGGAATCTGGTGGATAATATATGGCTTACGAACTTTGTGAACCCTACTGTTTTTATTTTGCATACGAACTTAGTGAACTCTACTGTTTTTGTGATTGATGACACTCATGTTTCTGTGCAGTAATTGTAGTAGTTGGCTGAAATGATGACACTCATTCCAACCAGGAAAATGCTAGTTTGTCCTTTCATTTTGACCACTTGTGTATTTAATTTTTTTTTACTTAATGATTAAAAAAGTGATTTTTAGTGTATTAATGTATTTTTTTTATTTTTTAAAAATATTTAAATATGTTAAAAAAAATGAAAAAAAATGAGAAAAAAAAAATAAAAACAAACATTTGAACTGGCAGTCACATTTAGCGGGCTACTCTGAGCAGCAGAGTAGCCCGACTCTTCCAACCAAGCCTTGAGTAGAGCAAAAATGAAAAGAAAAATTTCTAACCTTTGGGAGGCAACAATTTGGAAGTAGTACTTGTTTGGAAGGTTATAAAAAAAATAATTAATATTGGCATCAGCCACTATTTCAGATCAGCCAACACACACCATTGTAAAATTACTAAAAACACCCTACAATAAAACTCACTTCTCTCTCATTTCATATTTCAGTTTTGGCTCGATCACGAACTCCCCCCCGCCTAAGGCCTTTGCCCATTGCCCATCCTCGAGCGTTGACTGTCGAGGTGCGGCAACTGTCGAGGTGTCGTCGATTGTCGCAAGATGGCAGTAGTGTCGGTAGTCCGGTGGTGTAGATTTGGCCGTGAGGGAGAAAGGACCCGTGAGGGAGAGGGCATGTGAGGGAGAGAGAAACGGGCTGCATGCGGAGGAGCTACTAGCCTCGGGCTAGGGGAGGAGGACGGACTCGGTGATGGTGGTCGGTGGCTGTGGTGGGAGGCCGAATTGGCGGCGGCGATGGCGAATGTGAGCCGTGACGTGGGTGCGTGGGGTGGGGCGACGGGCGTGCGTGTGGGCCTCGGGCTGGGGGAGGAGGACGGGCTCGGTGGCTGCGGTGGGAGGCCTAACCGGTGGCGGTGATGCCGGATCTAGACTGCGACGGGGACACGGGAAGAGGAGAGAAACGAGAAGGAGAAGAGAGAAACGGGTGAAGAGAGGGAAGAAAAAAAAAGTATAAGAATGATGGTGACACGTAGGGTGTGCTACGCATCAGCCGTGAACAGTAGCTAATGCGTAGCACTTCTCTAAAAAAAAATGTAGTAGTTAGTTGGAATGATAGGCTAGTTTTAAGGAAAATGCCCTATTTTAGAGCCACATATTAATCTGAGCAACTATTTCCTTACCATATTGCCTGGAACCACATATGGTTAAACTGGACTGCAGCTTCTTAAGCTGCTATGCAAATGCCTAGATGCCTGATAGCCTAAGTAGTTATGAATTGTGAATGATATTATAATAGGCATCATCTGGAGGGGTGGTACTTCACCAAATTTAAGGTTGCCATTGGAGTTCCTAATGGATTCCCTTGTCTAAAAAAGCTACAAATATGAATAGTTTGGGCTAGCTAGGAGTTCAGGTCGCCATTGGAGTTGAGCATGATTGGGTTATGATCTGAGAAGGTGGTCGAGATCAAGTGAGTGATTGGGGTTTCGAGGGAAAATGGAATTTTGTTAAGATTCCACCAAAGTGAGTCATTATAAACTAGAAGAATTTCTTGCTAGCAGACAAAGTGAGATCTCCTTTGTCTGTTTTCATATATATACTTCTTCTGCAGTGTTCAACCAAGTCCTTAATTCTCACAAAGGAGAAGGTGATCTACCCATGAGGGCAGTTGATAGCATTAGAACTAGAAACCTAATTCAATCCAATTTTGTTAAGATGTTTCTGACATCAAAATCTCATTCCAGCTTGTTAATCCAATTTTGTTAGAAATGAACCTTTCATAAACAGTAGAGGAATGGTTGTAGTGTTATTATGTGCTATTATAATAATGTGATTCTTCTGGTATTTGCTTCATTTATTTTTTACTGCATGTTTTTGGTGGATTTCTAGTTACTTTTTACTGATTAGCTAGTTTGATCATATACAAAGTTGCAGGCTGTCTTTAGGAGTTCAGTTCTTTGTTCCAGTTCTGTTAGCCAAGTATTCAAAACTGAATATCCACTGTTTCTTTGTTATTTTCTATAATGTCTCTGCTATGTTTTTCAAAATGGGCAGTGAATAGAGATGTTTATATTGCAACTTTTAATTTTAGATGCACATACATAACTGAAATTTGAAGGGACTATAGGATTAGGAATGAGAGTAACAAGTTAAGTTGCCCATATTCCCTTGAATAAATGGTTATGTTTGGAAGAGAGGAAAAGATTGGAAAAGGAAAGGAAAAATGCTTGGCAGTGTCTATTTTTTTTTTTTGTCCAAACTAGATTCCACATGCATTTGTGTTTGCTAACTTATTTCATTTCATGTAATAGCATTACTACTTACGCTCTTCATCATCGTCATCATCTTGACAGGTATCACATCTTTGTGTACGAACTTATGTTTTTTATGTCAACTTTTAAATTATTTATTTCCTACCTTATATGCTAATTTCCCTCTCATCTTTAAATTCTTTCCGTTCTTTATAGTGTACAACATGTTGTTTTGTTAATTTCCCTATATGCTATATTTATCATTAGCATGTGACCATCTTATATACATGTTCTACGCGTATTGGGTCATTCTATTTAAAATGCATGTGGAATTTGGTTCACATCTACAAATATTACTGCATTGGTTTCAAATTTTGATGTTTTTCATTTGAACATATATTAGCACCATATGGATGAGCCAATCAACTCGATTCGTGATCGGCACTTGTGGAGTGATAAGATGGTGGATATCCTGATTGATATGTTGTACCAAGAAACACTAATGGACGTTTGATAAACACTTGGTGCTATTGAGGGATGTAGATGGACTCCAGCAAGTTCACCAAGTGCAGTTTGTTGAGGCACTATTCTGGGTTCGGGTTCATTCATGATCTTCCCATTATGGCTAGGAACTGGAAGATGGGGCATATTATTGGGAAGGCGTTAGGAAGGGTGGTAGAGGTGGACTTGGAGAAGGATGAATTAGCCTGGGGTGAATTTATGCAGATTAGGATTGGGTTGGATGTGAAGAAGCCTTTGCTGCGTGGAAAGAAACTTTGTGTGGGATCCTCTGATCCTATCTGGGTTCGATTCTCTTATGAGCGTCTCCCAAACTTTTGCTACGTATGTGGTCTACTTGGACATAATCAGAAGGAGTGCAGTCAGGGGACACCAGAGATGGAGCAGTTTTCAGTTGCTGATTTTCCATATGGCCCATGGTTATGTGCTGGAAATTTTGGTGATTATGGGGGTCCTGTACATGAAAGGTAGAACCAGCAAAAAGATGGCCGTGTTTCGGTAGCTCGTGAGATGTCTCAAGCCTACGATGAATCTCCGAGCTACCAGAATATGGAAGTTAATGCTGATAATGATTGTGAGGCAGATATTGAGCAGCAAATTTCGGTTGATATTCAAACTAGTAATAACGCTCATGTGTTTCCGTTACACGGGAATAATGAGATGGAGAAGATTTCGGGGCAACAACTGTACAGTCAAATTCCTTCCGAAAATTTGGGAGACAGCTTGGGGAAGGTTCCTAGTATAGATCAAGTTGATCTTAATAGGGACACTGAGCAACATAAGGTTAACTCTGTCTTTTCATCTAAAGTGTCTGTTGCTAATGATTCGTGCGGGAAGGACATGCATGCAAAGTCAAATGGACTCACCCACTTATCCTTTCCACATAAGTGGAAATGAATATTAAGATCCCAGACTGAGAAGCCTCTCTCTATCAGCATTCAAGAGAGTTCTAAGACGAATATTGAATCTGACTATGTGGAAGTGGCTAGAGCTTCCAAGCGTTTGAAACTCAAAGCAGGTATTAATGGGGACAAGGAAAGAAAGAACCATCAGGAATCGGTGGAGGCTGGTGTCCAGCCCCACCGAGATCAATGAAAATCTTAAGTTGGAATACACGAGGGCTTGGGAACCCTCGTGGTATTTGTACTCTTTCTGATCTAATCAGAAGAGAAGATCCTGATGTTTTGTTCTTGCAAGAGACAAAACTTAATGCTGTGAAGATGGAGTTCTGTAGAATTCATTTAAAGTTTCAATGCTGTCTCACTATTGAAGCTGTGGGTAGAAGTGGAGGTCTAGCAATGTTATGGAAGGATGATGTGCAGTTGTCTATCCTTAACTATTCTACTTCACATATTGATGCCAAGATTACTGAAAACTCAAGACAATGGTTCTTAATAGGTGTGTATAGCCAACCCAAAACTGCTAGAAGAATGAAAACTTGGAATTTACTAAGAAGATTGAAGAAGGACCCTGGTAAGGCTTGGTTAGTTTTGGGTGATTTTAATGAGATCTTAACATTTGAAGAAAAATGGGGGGGGGGGGGGGGGGAGACCAAATCAACAAATGCAGGATTTTCAACAAATGTTCCTGGATCGTGAACTAAAAGATCTCGGGTTCAATGGGACAAGATATACCTGGTGCAATGGTAGGCAGGATGATACTCAAATCTCTGAGAGGTTGGATCGATTTGTTGGTAATAGTGCTTGGTGCAACCTGTTTAATAGGGCCTTAGTCACTCATGGTTCTATATCTTACTCTTATCTTCTCCTTATTTGGTTAGAGTTAGAAGGTGTAATTATCAGAAGGGGTGGTTCTAAGCCTTTTAGATTTGAGGCTATCTGGATTGGGGAAGCTGATTGTTTAAGAATTATTAAGGAGGAGTGGGTTAAGGGTGATCCTCGTAGAGGCCTACAAGAAGTTATGAACTGTATCTCTGGTTGCAGCTTAAACCTACAAAAGTGGAATAACGCACACTTTGGCAAGGTTCATACTAAACTCAAAGAAGCAAAACTCAGATTGGCTTGGGAACAAGAGAAAGATCCAACAATTTTAAAAGCTAGTGAGGTTGGTGTAGCGGCTGAAGAAGTTAAAAAATGGATGGATAGAGAAGAGATCATGTGGAAGCAAAGGTCGGGAGCACTTTGCTTAACTGAAGGAGACCAAAACACCAAATTCTTTCATGCTAAAGCTTCACAAAGAAGGAAAAAGAACTATGTATCAAAGCTCATGGATGATCGGGGTCAGTGGATGGAAGGTGATCAATGTGATAACTTGATTATTAATCACTTCTCTTCTCTATTTACTTCTACAGGTTCCCGAGACCAAGATGTTTTTATTGATAAAATAGAGAGGAGGGTATCTATTGATATGAATGAGAATCTTATTAAAGAATATACAGCAGGAGAAGTGATGGAAGCTTTAAAAGAGATGCACCCTTCTAAAGCCCCCGGACCTGATGGTGTGCCACCTTTATTTTATCAAAAATTTTGGCCTAAGATTGGGGAGTCTGTCATTGCTATTGTTTTAAAAGCTTTGAATTCCTGTGAGTTTCCACAATCAGTGATTCACACGTATATTACTCTGGTTCCTAAGAAGAAGTGTCCTCAAAGAGTTAGTGACTTTCGACCTATAAGCTTATGTAATGTTATCTATAAGCTTATGTCAAAAGTAATTGCTAATAGGATCAAGCAAGTTTTACCTGCTGTTATTTCAAATTCCCAATCTGCTTTTCTACCAGGAAGACTTATAATTGACAATGTGTTGGTGGCCTATGAAGTGCTTCCTTTTTTGAGGAGGAAGAAGAAAGGAAATAAAGGATTCATGTCTCTCAAGCTTGACATGAGCAAAGTTTATGATAGAGTGGAATGGAGTTTTCTTGAAGCTATTATGAGAAAAATAGGCTTCCATGAAAAATTAATCCAGCTTGTGATGAAATGTGTTATGATCCCTTCTTTCTTTGTGTTGATTAATGGTTCACCCACTGGTTTTATTACTCCAACAAGAGGATTGAGGCAGGGAGACCCCATTTCTCCCTACTTATTTCTCTTGTGCACTAAAGGATTGGTTAGTTTGTTAAGAGCAGTAGGGAGTGAAAATTTTGTTGCTGGTATACAGGTCTGTCGTGGGGATCCTAAGCTAAACCATCTACTTTTTGCAGATGATAGTTTGATCTTTTGTGCTGCAGATGTAGATACAACTTCCAAGCTTCAATGCCTGCTTAATCAGTATGAGGTGGCTTCAGGACAACAGTTAAATAAAGAGAAAACATCCATGGTTTTCAATGCAAATGTTGATATGAACAAGAGGTAGACTATCATGAATCTTTGGGGTTCTTCTCAATTGCAACAGTATGAAAAATATCTAGGACTGCCTCCCTTGGTAGGCAGGTCTAAAACAAATGCTTTTGCTGATATTAAGCATCGAGTATGGTTAAAGTTGCAAGGGTGGAAAGGAAACATGTTCTCTCAAGGAGGTAAGGAGATTCTGCTCAAAGCTGTTGCCTTAGCAATTCCATCTTATGCCATGAGCTGTTTCAAGCTCCCAACTAAGCTTTGTAGTGAGATTGAGAGCATGATGGCCAGATATTGGTAGGGGCAGAGAAAAGAGGAAAAGAAAGTGCATTGGATAAGCTGGAAAAAGATGTGTCAATCAAAGGTTGTTGGAGTGATGGGTTTTAAGGACCTTCAGATTTTTAATATGGCTTTGTTGGCAAAACAAGCTTGGAGATTATTGCAAAATAAGGACAACTTATTCCATAAAATATATGGCTGCTAGATACTTCTCGGATGGAAACCTGTTAGATGCCTCTATTGGTGGAAACCCTTCTTATGATTGGAGAGGTATATGGGAAGCAAGAAATTTAATGATTCAAGGTGGTAGATGAAATGTGGGAAATGGAAGACTGATTCATATTTTAGATGATGCTTGGATTCCTAGGACTCGAAATCTTAGACAGATGTTGTGTGATGGCAGTTTGAATCAGAGTGAACTACAAGTCTGCCAACTTGAGGAGCAGGTCTCTTCCCTTATTGATTCTTCTTCAAACTGGTGGGATATTACTAAAGTCAGAGCTCTATTCAATCCAAGGATGGCAGAAACAATTCTAAGATTGCATCCTAGTGCCTCAGGTGAAATGGACAAGTGGATGTGGGAGCATGAAAAGTCAAGAATCTTCTCTGTTAAAAGTGTTTACAGATTTTTCAAATCATGTTTAGAGTCTGAAGATGGTGAGCCTTCGAATGGTGCCTTTTTGAAAAAATTCTGGAATGCTCTTTGGAGTTTAAAGGTACCCCATAAGGTCAGAATATTTGCTTGGAGAGCATGTAAGGAGAGCCTACCTTCTAAGGCTAATCTCATTAAAAGAAAGCTGGATATAAGTGGACATTGTTGTTTCTGTCATCACCAAATGGAAGACTTAACCCATGCTTTGTTGTTATGCCCTCCTATTCATGAGATTTGGGTTAAGAGATTTGATGTCTTGCTGGAAAACTTCCATTTCAGTTCTTTCTTCTCTACTGCAATGGAAATATTCTCTAAAGGAACAATTGATGAGGTAACAGATTTCTTTCTAATGGCTTGGGGCTTTTGGTTTAGAAGGAATAAGATGGTCCACGACCAAATTTCTTTACCAACACAACAAGTTATTGGTTTTGCTTTCTCAAAGAAGTTGCGGATAGGGACTGCTACATCTTAGAAGGGATTTCAACTTGTCAAAAACTTGCAGTATAGATGGTCTCCACCAACTCAGTATTCTCTCAAACTTAATGTTGATGGGGCATTGTTTTTTGAGTTAAACAAGGCTGGTTTGGGGATTATATTAAGAGATCATGCAGGGGATGTTCTGATGGCAACTAGTTGTGCTGAATCTGTGCAATTGGAACCTGAGCAAGTAGAGGCAGTGGCCTTATTGAGAGGTCTGCAGTTATGCTTGAATGTTGGTATCTCTAAATTGGTTATTGAGAGTGACTGTTTGTTATTGGTGGATGAAGTAAACAAAGAGGCTGATTCTAATGCTTCCATTAGATCAGTGGTTACGGAAATCAAAAGCTTAATGCTCAGACTCCCTCATTGTTCACTCCAACATAGTAACATATTCACAAATGAGGCAGCTCATCGATTGGCTAGACATGCATGGTCCATTGAAGATATGAATATATGGTGGAATAGAGTTCCTCCTTTCATTGAGAATGTAATTTTTATTGATCAACACTATTGTACACCTTTTTAAAGTTTTATACCTAGATGAAATGAAGCTATTTTCACTATCAAAAAAAAAAAAAAAACACTAATGGACACATTAAGGGGAGGGAAGATCACACTCAGAGATCATATTCGGTTTGCTGAACCGTTGTCTCTGATTGGGCCAAAGAATTTCAATTCTGATCAAGTTAAAGGCAAAATTGCTTGTTTTAAAAGAAGGCAACGGGAATTTACGAATCTTATGAAGCAAACCGATTTGGGGTGATATCCTAGAAGGAAGACTCCAATTGCCAGAGAAGAGCATTGGGTGAATGCAATCAGGGTAAAATTTTCACAATCTAAATATTATTGAATTATAGTTTTTTAAAATTGTGTATTTAATTACAACTTCAATAAAGTGGTTACTCTAAAAAAAACCAACTAGAGAGAAGTCAGAGCTTCTCTTTCTAGTAGGTGAAAAACAACTTTTGCACTTATTGTTGCTCAGTTTCATGTAAATAGTTATATAATATACATAAGAGATCTGTAGATATCTGCACTTATTATTTCGATCAAAACCTTCTCAATATCACTTTAATTATCAACCACTTCAGCTACAGCTTCAATTCCAATTCCAAATGGACATGAATTCTCTCATCACTCAAACGGAAGCTTTGTCATGGCATGATCTTAACCTCCAACCAACACCCGAGACAGCAAAAGCTACTTCAGACAAAATCCTGATAGGAAGGTTAGTAGCAAATAGACCTTTGAACAAATATGCTATTCATTCTAGTATTAAAGCCTCATGGAACTTCATCCAAAACTTCCTCATCGAAGACATGGATATAAACAAGTTTATATTCACCTTTAGATCCCTTCAGGATAAGTTCAGAGTTCTTAATCAAGCTCCTTGGAACTTTAAAGGGCATCTGCTTATTCTCAAACCCTGGTCCCTTGGTACAACTCTTCATGAAATTAGTCTAAATCATGCAACTTTCGATGTGCAAATCCATGGTCTACCTCTAGATCATATAACTCTCAACAATGCAATAGAAATTGGGAAATCCCTTGGTACTTTGATTAAGGTGGAAGAAGACCCTCTCTGTGGTTTGGCTTTCAAACAATTTGTAAGGATGAAAGTTGAACTAGACATTACCAAATCTCTTTAGCAAGGATTCATGATGCCAAGACTAGGTAATCATGAAATATGGGTAGCTATCAAGTATGAAAAACAGTCAGACTTTTGCCATGCATGTAGAAGACTTGGTCATTCCCAAATTTTCTATGGTTACCTAAGTTCACCCCAACAAGACTTAAAATATGGCCCATGGATCAGAACATAATACAATAGCAGCCAAGACAACACTCAAGCATTTCAACAAACGGATAGTGGGCAATATCAAGAAACAGAGCACATAGAAAATCTAACTCCTATGGCATCACTTATTGACAAATACAACAAAGGGAAACAAACAAGTTTTGCGAATAAAAAGCATGAAATCAACCACATCACTCTGAGAGGCCAGCACAGTCTTACCAGTGGTCATTTTGAGAATATCTCTGCCAACAAACTGGAATTATTGCACTTCTTTCCATCTCCATCGAGCTCCTAGAAGCCAGGCGAAAATTCCATGCGAACAACCCCAATAAGTTCTCAGACACTGTTTAGCTACAATGATCCAAACTCATTAAATTTTCCACCAAGAAGAGTTAATATCTTCACTGTTGAGCCAACCATAGAATCCTGCAACCTTACTTCAATCCGCGCCAAATCTCATTTTTGTCTTCAAGTCCAAAAGCATAGGCAACAAAGGGAATTAAGTCACCGGTGCAAGAATCTCAAAACATCATTTCATTGATTGAGTCAGCTAGAAAGCACCCACCATGGAAGTCTTAATGGAGACAAATCTATTAGGCAATGCAAGGTTATAAGACTCAGCAGAAAAAATATGGGCTTGGGCTTCATCAGGCCCATCTAGTCGAACCCACTTCTAACTCTACATCCCAAGTTGAGACAAGACCACTATTTATGGGCCCTTAGGATTTTCACTCTAGAAGGCCTATTATCATAAATCCAACTCTGCCTCACCATCTTCTATCTGGTAATTAGGCCGAGACCTCAAGAAGCCTCAGCTAAGTACAGCTCATTACTAGCCCAAAAGTATAGCCCTTCAGCATTGCACTACCCAGGCGACTCTTCTACACTATTAGCCTCAAACCCAACACCTCTAAATGTTACGGAACTACCTTAACCTCAGCTGACTATTCAACTGATTGAAGATTCAAGCCCCCAAAGTGAAATCTACCCTATGCATGTTGAAACGGCAACAAAAATACCAACTGATCTCATACACGCATCATAATATACTGAAAGTGAAGTTAGTTCCAGAATGATTCCTACTGCACACATTACACAAGATCATCAACCAACTCAAGCACTTCTCCCTTCTAAAAGGCAACAGAATGTTGAGCTTATTGAAGCTCCAAAAAGAAAATCCCAACGTCTCTTTAAAGTGGAGAAAAAAGATCCAATTGAATGTACAGCTATAGAGCTAAAATCAGAGGAATATTCAATGGCTCTAGCTCTCTTGGAAATGCATTCGGGCTCATTAGGCAACGAGAAAAATCAAAAGGGAAATCAAGATTCAATCCCTACAGTAGGCCACCCTCACACTGCCAAGGAAAATCCAAATTAGCTAACGAGACTAGGTTAAAAATGCCTCCACAAGTCAAGTGAAGACATTGGCATGGAATTGCAGGGGATTAGCCTGTCCCAAAGCAATTAGAAATTTAAGAGCTAATATTAAGAAATATAACTCGGATGTAGTTTTTTTGTTGGAAACCTTGGTGACGGATGATCGCACCATATCTATTGTTAGTAGTATAGGATTCCATCATTTTGTTCACTTTCCAGCTGTTTGTAAAAAATAGGGCCTTTTACTTTTGTGGCGACCGGATGTAGAAATAGAACCTATAAATATAAATATCAATGCAATCTTTGTTTTAGTGTACTCTAATCCTTTACACCAACCATGGTTGATTACTTATGTTTATGCACTAGCCAAATGGAATAACAAAGCTAACTTCTAGAGCCATTTAGATTCATTATATCAAGCTTTTTCGGGGGTTTGGTTATGTATGAGAGACTTCAACGACCTCATTGATCAGTCTAAAAAATATGGAGGAAGGCCTATCTCTTATAATCTGAATAAGGGCCTAAAAGCCCTTATGGATAGAAATGGCCTAATCGACATTGGTTATATGGGCCCAAAGTTCACATGGACTAATAATAGACAGGGTAAATCACTCATACGAGAAAGATTAGACTGAGACATAGCAAACTAAGAATGGAGATTACTTCTTTCAGATGCTACATTACAACTTTTAGCATCATTGGCATTATTTCATCATCCAATCTCGTTACATACCCAGGCTAATAATCGTCAAGCTCCATCTTTCAAGTTTGAAGAATTTTGGACCCGTGAGCCCTTAAGCCACCAAATAATAAGTTAAGCATGGAGTAAACCTCATTTAGGCAATCCGTCTTACATTCTATGCAAGAAAATCAAGCCAACCAAAGAAGCACTCAAAGATTGGAACAAAAATCACTTCGGGAAAATCAATCACAATATACTTCAGCTTGAAAGCGAACTTCTTGAGGTACAAAGCAACCTTATGTCTCATTCCAATCAAGAAAAAGAAAGATTCTTGCAGCACAGACTTCACAAGCAAAGAGAATAGAAAGAAATATTATGGAGGCAAAAATCTAGACTCACTTGGCTCACTTCAACAGATCTCAATACCAAATTTTATCATTTGACAACAACTATCTGAAGAAGAAGGAATGCTATTGAATCAATCAAATTAGGGCTAGGTAATTGGTCAATGGACTCTTTTGTTATATCATCTGCTTTTTTTAATCATTTCATAACTATATATTCGTCTTCAAATCCACTTGTCCTGGATCACTTGGATAATCTTTTTTAGAAGCAAATCTCAGACATAGAAAACGAATCTCTAATTGCCATATCAGAAGAAGGGAAAATCTTAGAAGCTTTCAAACAGATTCCCAGCAATAAAGCTCTAGGTCCAAATGGAATGACAACCCTTTTCTATACGCATTACTGGAGTACTGTTAAAAAAGAAATCATACTGGCAGTGCATAACTTCTTTAGAAATGGGCAGCTTTTAAAGCAGATTAATTAGACCAACATTGCTCTTATCCCAAAGACGTCAAGCCCAAATACCCCAAGTCAATATCGCCCCATCAGTCTCACAAATGTCAGCTACAAGATTATTACCAAAATCATGGCCAACCGTCTTAAAAGCTTACTCCTAAAAATCATCTCTCTACTCCAGACAACCTTTGTCCTAGGCATAAACATAAAGGGAAATACTATCATAGTCCATAAGCTTTTTCACCATCTCAAAAAGAAAATGCAAAAAAAAGGTTTGATGGCAATTAAGCGAGACATGGAAAATGCATTTGATCTGGTGGAATGAGATTTCCTCTTTGTAGTAATGAAAAATTCGGGATTCAATCAAAAATAGATAAATTTGATAAAGAAGTGCATAAGAACGGTGTCATTCTCCATCCTTATCAATGGTTAGCCAAGACGGTTCTTCAAGTCTGAGAGAGGAATCAGGCAAGGTGACCCAATATCACATTTTCTCTTCATATTGGTCACAGAAGCTCTATCTAGAATCTTATTAAAGGTTGAAGTTCAACAAAAGTTGGAGAGGGTTCAAATTAGCAGAAACAATCCAACAGTGTCACACTTATTATTTGTAGACGATACAATCATCTTTGCAAAGGCTACAGAAAAAAACACTCAAAACTTCAGAGTGTAGTAAAATATCAAAGTTGGTCAGGACATAAGATAAATCTGAGCAAGTCTTCCATGTTTATTACCAGAAATACAAGCCAAGCAACTAAAGCATCTATTTCCCAATGGTTGCCTTGCAAAGCATCATTGGCTAGAATGAAATACTTGGGCTTACACACCTCGTTCAACAAAAGCAAAAAAAAAAAAAAAAAAGTACATTGAAATGTTGAGTAAAGTGGGGAAAAAATTGGAAGGTTCAAAGTTAAAGCTACCAGCACAGGCAAGCAGAACCATGTTAATCAAATGAGTAGTAAGTACGATACCAGCATATCATATGAGCTCATTCTAGCTACCAACATCAGTATGCAAAACACTTGATACAACTTTCAAAAATTTCTAGTGGGGATTCCCAAAAGATAAAATTCATAATTTGACACTAAAATCCTAGAAGTCTATCTGCCAACCAAAAAAAGAAGGCGGCATTGGTATCAGATTGATGGAAAAGATGAATTAAGTAATGCTAGCAAAAACAAGATAAGAATTAAGTGGATCTAGAAATGGATTGTGGCACTCAATCCTAACTGCTAAATATCTAAAGAACACACCATTCTGGGAGGCATAACGGAAGACATTTGATTCTAGCATGTGGAAGAAAATACTCAAAACAAAGACTTACTCAACAAAGGGAGCTGCTTCCAAATTTTTAGTGGACAATCAGTAAATATCTGGTTAGATCTGTGGGTCCCTTCATTGATAAATTTCAAACCAAAGTCAATCCAAGGTATGGCCCTAAATCATCCAACTCTAATAGTTTTAGATCTCATAAAAAATAATCCTTGGATTTGGGATGTTCCAAAAATGCAAAATCTCTTTGATCAGGAAAGTATATTAGAAATACTAAAAATTTCACTCTTAGCAAGAGCATATAAGCAAGATAAAGTTGTCTAGACACTAAAACACAATGGAAAATACTCAGTTAAAATAGCTTATCAGGCAAAAAAATTTGCCCAAGAACCAGCTTAGCAAGACTTCTCAATGTCACTCTTCAAGCTGATGTGGAATTCATGATCATCATAAACTACTGATTTGGAAACTACTTTGGAATATTCTCCCTACTAAATCATGGCTTGGTGAAATCATTCCTCATCAAGAATCTAAAGAATGTCCACTCTGCAATAGGAGAAAGAAACTCTGATGCATCTCTTTTTAGAATGTCCTATCAACAAGATCCTGTGGCAACAGAGCAATTGGCCCCTAAACCTAACAAGTTTACCAATTGATTCTATATCGGAATGGATTAGAATGATCATTCATCCAGAAAAATAATTGGGGTTTCGAAATGAGGAAAAACATCACTTCCAACTATTTACAGTTATAATGCTAGATTTTATTTGGAGGAAGAGAAATTACATAGTTCACAATCGCACCTTTTTGTCACTCGAAGAGGCAAATATCCAGCTTATACACATCTATGAAGACTATAAGGAGCTTGGAAAGAAAAGCTAAGTCAACACAGCAAAGAAAACGAATGGAATCCCCCTCCTCCAAACTATCAAAGCTTATCCTTTGATGCAGCAGTACATGATCAATTCTTAGTAGCTTAAGCAATACGAAGGAACCACAATGGAGACATTCTGGAATTAATAACGGAAAAACTACAAACCACAATTCCTTTAGTTGCAGAAGCAAAAGCAGCGCTATTAGCATCTGATATGGATTATTCTCAAAGTCTATCAATAATAAAAGTGGATGCCCAATCAGTATTTACATCCATCGAAAGCCCAGATTCCACTTCTTTTTGGAACATCTCAACTATCATTGAGGACATTCATCACATTTCTCAATATCATCAAGAATGGAAATTTGCTAAAATATATCGATCTCAAAATCGATGAGCGCACTTAGTGACACAATGGGCAACTACCAATCATGTTTTTGAAAGCCTACCCTTAGATAAAATCCCTAGTTACTTCTTGTTTATCGATAGTGGAAAGGATCCACCTTAAACTTTTGTACCTTTAATTTTTTCTATATAATATGCTTGATTAGAAAAAGAAAAATTACAACTTTAATGTTAGGTGAGATCATCATTCAAGCAAGTCAAGACTGGGGGATGCCCAAAGTATGAACAGCTCTGCATAATCTTTGGATGTTTAGTTGTGACTGGGACACTGCATTTGGCATCGATTGACCCAACCCCAACTAGTGACGATGAGCAGATGCTGGAGGAGGAGATGCAAAATTGTGGTCGACCGGTGGTTGATCATGAAGGGGCCCATCACTAGTAGTTGGCATGGACGTATTGATGCAATCAGGGAGACCCTTCTCCTCCTCCTACGGTAATGGATCTCATCGACGATAGAGGGGAGGGCCTTCCCAGTCCATTGCCCTTGAAGAGCAATTTAGCGAATGCCTAGAGGAAATTAAGTGTAGTGCTCAAGCTAGGCGGAAAGCTGCTGAGGACGGGAGGTATGGGAGCATGTCTGGGAAGTGCAGCAAAGGGGCGAATAGCATGGACTTTGATGGCGCATTTGTTCTCCAGGCCCATTGTATGAAGTTGTTGGAAGAAGTGGAACCTCCCCTACCTCCTGAGCCATTTAATAAGGCCTTCGACTGATTACTTGATCCGGCAGTATAGAGATCGTTCGTGTCGATCTCTGCTATTTGCAAGACTCAGTGGGCTTGGATACTGACCTGAGTATTATTCATGAGTGGTTCATCGAAGGGATTTCCAGATTGGTATTTTTATGCTTATTAGCTTGAGTGATAAGCATTTATCTAACTTTATGTTTTATGCTATTTATGCTTGTTTTAAAACTTCATGTTGGATGACTTTGCAGTTATTTATTTTGAAGTTTTATGCAGTTGATAATTAATGTGTGACATTACATTAAAAATTAATAAATTATGCAGTGGGTAATATAAGCTATGATCACATTTTATTGAGCATATGTTGATTCTTTAATTTTTGCTAACATTTTATTTTTTGAACGCACACGCAAGAAGATTATTCAGAATGGACAATGATGATAGTTTCGATGATGCCCATGATAGTGGAGATGAATAGGCTATGCAGGAGATGAACCTAGTTTTTATGATGTGGATGGCATGCCAAAATTCTGAAGGTCGGCTTCGAATGCCCCAACACAATATAGTTCTCCGGGAGGATCGATATATTCAGCAAGTTTTGAATGGACACCCCCGTAATTGCCTCTAGATTTTTTGCATGGAGGTACCCACATTTCATTATATATGCGATGTGTTACAACAATCAATGATTATGGACCCTACAGAAAGGGTCTCGGTGGGGGAATCATTAGGCATGTTTTGCCTTCTTGTTGGCCATGCATAGGGTCAATGTATCTTTGGGGACCGCTTCCAACATTCAAGAGAAACTATTAACCACCATGTAAGAATGTTATACGAGCACTACATGAGTTATGGAGGACTGTGATTAGGCCAACACACACAACTGTGGTCCATCCTTACGTTGCAAGAAACCCCTATAATTATCCATGGTTTGAGGTAGTGACTTTCTGAGATTTGAACTCTATCATTCCAGTTTTTTGGTTTCATGTTATAATTATAATTTTTATAATTGAGATGTGTTATATGATAATGGTTTTGTAGAAATATCTTCGTGCAATGGACGACACCATGATTTCAGCTGTTGCACCCACTCGTCTAAGTAACGCATATAAAAATCGTTATAATAGAAATGTACAAAATCACTTGTGCTTATGTGACTTCGATATGAAATTCATGTATGTGTATACTGGGTGGGAGGGAACAATCCATGATGCACGTATTTTCATAGATGCATTGAGTTGAAGTCAGAATCAATTTTCATGGCCACCCTAGGTAAATTTTATATAAATAATAATTGGAAAACACTATCTTTTGAATTTTGCGTCAAGTTATTTATTTGGAAAATAACAAAGTTTCTTGATTTATAATTGTGTTTAGGTTATTATTATCTTATCGATGCGGCTTTTCCTTGCATAGAAATGGTTATGTTGCCCTATCCAAGAGAAAGATATCAACGGTCTGATCATTATAGTGGGCGTCAATTTTGGGGATATAAAGATTATTTCAATTATCGTTATTCATCCTTACGAAACATTATTGAACACACATTCACTTTACTGAAAAGCCGATTTCAAATATTGGATGCTATACCTTGATATTGCTCAATCAGGCAAGGCATGATCGTTACTGCATGTTGTACACTACACAACATAATTAAAATGGTGATGCCCAATGATCAGTTCATTCAGGATGTATTGGATCACCGGACTTCAATGAAAAATATGGTTGTGGATGGTGACACGGGTGAATCCTCGCATGTGGTAGACATGTCTAATCAATCGACCCGAGTTATGGCTGCAATGCGGGATGAGATCGCGTTATCGATTCGGGAACATAGAACTGGGCAATGAATGTGTAATTGAGAATAATAATTCTTCATTTTGTCAAGAATAATCAACTTGTTGTGTTTCATTTTGTCACAATCTGTTTCCATATATACACCAAAAAAATGCATTAGTAATGTTTGGTCTCATTTTTTCAAAATTAAAAATCTAAAGAATTTATTTTTAGAATTATTATATACATTATAATATAAATAAGAAGAAATTTTCGTATATTTGAGTATTTTCATAAAAACAAATTATTATATACATTATTTTCCAAATGTGTTCAAAATTATTTGATACAGTAAAATATAGAAAATTTCCATTTTATTTTCCTTTATGAACCAAATTCATTTATACATTATTATATAAACCAAACAAATTTTCCGAATTGATATTGTAATTTATAAATGTGATTTCTATATTTTCAAAATTATTTTATACATTCAAATATAAATAAAACAAATTTTCTAATTAATAGTGTCATTTCCATTATACTCTCCATTATTTTCCATTATTTTTCTAAATTTTTAAAATTAATTTATGCATTAAAAATATAAATCCATAATTACAAAAACTTTTCATCCATTGGGATGGGACCCACATTTCCCTTTTCCAAAAAGTTAAAAAATCTCATCTCACCTTTACATCCAAACATATCTTACCATGAGATCCACATACTTTTTTAAAACCAACTAAAAAATCTCAACTCCAATCATCTTAACACTATTCACAAAAACTTCAAAATTCTCATCTCATCTCACCTCCTAAACTAGCCCTAACTAAAGGGTGGTCCCTAGATGACAAAAATGATTGTTACTTTAAGTGAATGCCGCGAGTCCCCCAGTGACTACTACTACTACACCAACTCATAATCCCAAATCAGACACACACATAGAGCCCCAAATCAAACACATGGATAAAGAACCACAACAGAAACATATTGCAAACACGCATATACAAATATATAAATATACAAGCATCTACAAATTACTTTACAAAACTACAAACAAAAATGCATCTACATGCACACACACATTCATAAATACTATCAAATAATTCATTATACCAAAACTCGAGGAAGAAATAAACAATAATTCAAGCAAACCTTCACAATCAACCAAAGATAAGATCCAAACCTCTACAATCAGCCAGAGATAAAGGAAGAGACACTTATAGTTACTGACTTCAATAGGCAGTGCCGCAGTCATTGAGGATGCGACTGGGTCAAAGAGTGGGCATGAGAGTGAGTGAGTGTAACACCCCGCCTAAAAAGCTACTTAGGCCTTGGCCTTAGTAACCTTAATCATAGTTAATTAGGAGTTGAACTATTCTAGAATAAGAATAATTTTGGATATTTGAGTTGGCAAAAGGACCTTATACTTTGAGTTTAAAAGAATTATTAGAAGATTCTAGTGTAATAGTGATTTTTGACGAAAAATAAAAATTTTGGAGCTTGATATTATTTGGAGAATTTTTAGTACTTATTTAATTTTGAGAATCAATGCCATCAATGCCAAGAGGCCCATAAAAGGAAATTATCCCAAAAATATCAGAATTATCTAAACAGAAGATTCAGTGATATGCGGCTTGATTTATGGAGCTTGTAAGGTTTTGGTAGCTAACAGATTTATTGTGAAGCTCGGAAGGTTTTGGTTGCTATCAAATTGATCGCGGAACCCAGATTTGGTGGTCAGCAGTAGATTGATCATGGTTGGGAGGAATTATCCCACCGGGTAGATGCCGTGTGCACTGAATATATTGGGCGTGGAGGTCACAAATAAACGGGAGTGGAGGTCATGAAGACCACACAGTGCCCTCTTCTTGGTTAGACTGGTCGCCACGAAGACCACACGGTGCCTTCTTCTTGCTTGTTTTTAGATGTTGCCCATGATGTTGTTTAGGTTGGACTTTGAAGTTGGTCGGTTAGACTAGTCGCCAAGTCTTCTCACCCAGAACTTTGTTGCCAAGTCTTCTCGCCCAGAACCTTGTCACCGAGTCATCTCGCCCAAAAGGTAAATATATATTGGCAGGACCGGTAGAGGATGAACATGATGGATCGTTGGATGCAGATGGTTGAAGAGGAGCCGAACCTTAAACGAAGACTACAAATAATTTTCATACTCATAATCATTGACTCTTTATACTTCAGAGCATATGAAATAGTTGATCTAACCATGAAACTTGGATTAAGTAGTTTGTATTAAGGAAATTCTATCCTTAAGTTTGAACTTATAATGGTTATTAATGCTATTGGGATGTTTTTAGTCCATTCTAGCATGAGTTATAACTAATCACCCTTATTCTGTTGCAATTATTACATACTGCTAGTTGCATACTAGGATACATTGCATATTAACTGTCATGTACGGGTATATGTAACCTTGTGTTGCATATTTCGATACTCTAAGTTTCCGTTTCATCCTAAGCTGAGGTTGGGGGCGTCATAGGGTGGTATTAGAGCAATTATGTCTCTGGGTAAACCACCTGTCTTTAGGAATTTATGCCAGAATATAGGTTTAAATCATTAGTTTGCATAGACTTGAATCTTGCAGTAAAAGCTCAGTGTGATGCACATACATCACAAGAGTTGAAAGGATTAAATCAAGAGGACACGCGGAAGGCAAGAAAGGAATGCTAAAGGTTCCAACACCCACAAAGATCAGGATCATTGTTTTAATAGAGGACGTGATTTGGCGAACAAAATTTGCCAGATGATGAAGACTATGAAACAGTAACAAGAAGTAATCCTGAGGCAGAACGAGCCACGTCCACATATTGAGAACCAAGGGTATCCCTACGAGAAGTTCCTGATAGATACCCCAACTTCATGGGAGCTAAAGGACCCATGAAAGCCAATAAGTGGGGCACCTGTTTCAAGGAGAAGCTGGTATTTGGTGGGACACCAAAAGGCAGCTTCTAATAAGAGAATTGAGAAATATCACCATTTTGACCTAGGATAGGTTCAAGGAGAAATTTGACAATCAATTCTTTCTAGAGTCAATGAAGACTCAGAAGAACCAAGAGTTTGCCACATTGGTACAATGCAATCTCATTGTTGAGCAATACGTTGCAAAGTTTATGGAGCTAGGGAGGTTTGCTTCACATTTGATCACCACTGAAAAGATGCAGGCTCAGATATTCCAAGGAGGACTTCAACCCAAGATTCGTAGTTGCGTAACTAGGTTCCACATCAACAATTTCCAAGAGTTGGTTAACGTGGTTGCAATATCGGAAGCAAAACAACGAAGTTTGGTAGCTCAGATTAACCTTGAGCGACTTCCTTCTCTGCAGAAGGGAATAATGCCAAAATATGGATTATACAGGAAGCAAGTAAGGGTACAAGCATTATGACGGCTCCATCTGCTACCTGTAAAAAGTGTGGAAAGAATCACAGTGGAGAATGTCGAATGGGATTAGGAGTATGTTTTTGATGCAATCAGTCAGGACATATGATTCGGGAGTGCCCTCAGAGTACACAAGGAGACAAAAACGCTCATAACCCTAGTAAGAAGTCAAATCTAAGGCCACCTGCCCAAACCCGCATTTACACAATTACCCCCAGTAATACGGACAAGAAAGCACCAAGAGTTGAAGAAACATAAGTCGTTACTGGTATTTTTCCTTAAGTACCCCTCTCTTTTATAGAAGTTAGTCCTTCTGATTTAGCCATTAGGAAGATCGTAGTTGATGATTATGCTTTAAGTAATATCATGATATGTAGAGACATGACATGTGCCTTATTTGGCTTTGTCATAACGAGGTCTTTTTGTGTCAGCGACGAACGTGTAACCTATCACAAATAGAACATCATACTGTATTGCCTTGTTAGAATTAAAGGAGTTGAAGGTTTAGATAGAAGAACATAGACAACATCTCAGCTTAAGTGCTAGCAAGATTAAGGGAACATGGTTTGTATGCAAGTGTGAATTTTGGCTCAAGGAAATAAAATTCTTAGAGCATGCGATTTTGAGTAATAAAGTAGCTGATCAGTAAGATTGAAGAAGTAGTGAATAGGAAGCATCCTACCAAAATACACAAGGTTCGAAGTTTCTTAAAATAGTCGGTTATTACCAAAGGTTCGTAGAGAGTCTCTCTAGACTATCAGGAGTTGGATGCAAGATTAAGCGTCGTTCACAACTTTGGAGCCACAAGCATAATTACCCCACCCACGACTTAGAGTTAGCAACTGTAATTCTCGCCCTAGAGATCTGGAGGAAATTTTGATGAAGTTTTCAAATTTCGGGTTGGAAAGCAAAGGAACTTGGGAATCAAAAAAAAAAATCCTTTAGTGTAGGTTCTTGGGCGAAATCATAATGTTAAAGAAGTGATATAAACCCCAATCGACTTGCTTTGAGACCTAACAACAATATTGGAAAAATCAACCCAAGAAAGCCAGAATCAAGTCAAAGGATGGTGAATCTAGACCTATTGAGAACTCATTTTAAGAACCTAAATTATATTAAAATCTAGACCCGTTGAAGAAATTATAACTCATGCTAGAATGGACTAAAAACATCACTCTTGGGATTTTGCCCATTCTTATATTAATTATCACTCTTTTCATGTATGTTTGTTTATGTTTAGCTTCTAATTTATTTTTCTGCATCTTAAATGAGTTGATGCCTTTTAATATAGCCTACTTATTTTTTAAACTAATTTTTTGCTTCTAATTTATTTTTCAGCTTCTTTGATTGTGATATGGATCTTAAACCGAGTGGAGACGATCGTCCGCAAGGGGATGTGGTGGGTGCTAATGCTATAGCTCCTACAATGGTGGGTACTTCCATCCCTAGAGCCACATCTAGGACAGTTACATCTAAAGTAACTACATCTTGTGCGAGTAGTTGACTCCCACTCCCAGTAGATATAGAAGATGAGGACGAGAATATGTTCAACAAAGAGGAGGAGATGCTCATTGAGCATGATCAATCACCATGGCCTTCTAAAAAAAGGTAGTGGACATGGGAGCATTTCACCATAATTCCTAATGATATTGCGAACCCGCAAGCAAGATGCCACTACTATGGGCAACTTTGTAAATGTCATTAAAAAAACTAAGGCACCAGTATGATGATAGCACATCTTAATGGTTGCCAAAGACATAAAATCGCGAAGGGATTGGCTGCCACTGATCAGACCAACCTCAATTACGAAACTTCTACGGTCACTAATGGTACACAGGCTAAGAAACTGGTCATCTCTCAATATAGCGGGAAGATGTTGAGGGACATGCTTGCAGAGATGATAATTACTAATGAGATGCCTTTTACCACAGTCGAAGAAAGAGGCTTCCGAAAGTTTCTAAACTTTGTTGAGCCACGATTTCCCATTCCATCACGGTATACGGTGATGCGAGATTGTATGAAAAGACATGTGAAGGACAAGGCAGAGATGAGGAAGACGTTTGTTACCACTGGCTAGAGAGTGTCATTTACGACTAACATATGGACGTCCATACAGAATGTCTACTACATGTGTATCACATCACACTACATTGAGAGTGAGTGGATTTTGCATAAAAGAATTATTGGTTTTAAAGAAATTGTGGATCATAAAGGTGCATCCATTGGGGTGAAGATGGATGATTGTATAAAAGACTGGAGAATTTAAAAAGTGATGTGTATTACAGTTGACAATGCTAGTGCCAATGAAACAACAATTAATTGGTTTAAACAGAACACGACGGTGAACGATGATTTCATTCGGGGCCATGACTTTATTCATGTTCGATACTATGCTCATATCATCAACCTCATAGTTGTTGAGGGGTTAAAAGAGGTTGATGTTTCCATTAACCGAGTCTGCAACATTGTGCGATATGTGAGGGGTTCCCCCCAAAGGCTTGCCAAGTTTAAAATAATAGTAGAAGATCTTCAAATTGGATATTCTAGTATGTTGTGCTTGAACGTTCAGATTCGATGGAACTTTATATACATGATGTTGGATGTGGATAGAAGTACCAAAGAGCGTTCAAATGAATGGAGGTCAAGGATGGGGGTCTGAGATATGCTTTGTTGGAGCTAGTAGAACAGAGGCTCCGTGCACCGGACGCACATGATTGGACTAGTGTGAGGTATTTTTTTCAATTTTTGCAAGTTTTTTATGAGATAACAATGCGAATATCTGGAACCAAATATACGACTGCGAACTTGTAGTTCAGTGAGCTCTTAGAGCTTCACTTCTACTTGAAAAATAGCTGTGCTGACTCTAGGGGATTGTTATCTGCTATGACTACGAGGATGAAAACCAAATATGATAAATATTGGGAGAATATTGAGAAGATAAATAGATTACTATTTGCGGCTGTGATCTTTGACCCCCGATATAAGTTGATCGTTCTAGAATTTTGGATCATCTCGGGGCAGTGAAGGCTGCAGAGTTTCTTACAGTGCTTAAAAGTGATATTGATGACCTATATAGTCACTACAGTAATAGTTGTCAATCATCATCCACATCTGGTAGCTCCTCACATTCGAGGCCGATGTGGTCGACAGCTTCCTTAAATTATACTGACCCATCCGAACTTAGGCTAACACGCCATCGTATTATACAACAATATCATCAACTCATTGCAACAAGGAATATTATGCAGTGTACATCTGAGGTTGAACAATATTTTATGAAAGCTGTTGAGACACCTAGTGCTGTATTTCAGTTATTAACTTGGTGGAAGGTTAATTCCACCAAGTACCTAGTCCTTTCCCGTATAGCCCGAGATGTGCTAGTCATTCTTATCACTACGGTTGCCTTAGAGTCAGCGTTTAGCATTGGAGGTCGCGTGTTGGATGCTTATCGGAGTCCATTGTCACCATCAACCGTGGAGGCCCTCGTTTGCACACATAATTGAATAAGTGAAACGCCCATTGGACTAGATACTGTTAGAGTTGATGCCGAGAGCTATAGGTTTGCATCGGGTAACTTTATATGCTTTTAAATGATTATTTAATTATTTTTAATGTTCTTAACTTCTACTTTTTATGATTTTATAGACCTAATTGTGAACTCTAACATAATTACCAATGACTGAGGGTCTAAGATGGACGCCCCTTGAGAGTTGGGATGGAGTTGAGAGACTATGGATTATGGAAAACCCCATTTCTTGGTAATAATCAAATTCTACTTTTACCGTGTTCAATTTTTTATTATCAGTTTTTTTCATTTATTGATTGCAACTTTCTATTTTCATTTCAGGCATGACCAAAGGACCATTGAGATTTGAGTGAAATTCGTGTTTAATATTTATATAGTTATCTTTAAAGGCTAAGTCAATGTTGTTATAAATGAGACTGTTATAACTTATAACTACATCAAAAATGTTATTTAGTTTTTAAACAATTTGATTTAAGGTTTTTTTTTTTTTTATCTTTTTAGTTTTTTTTTTTTTACTGATTGAGACTGTTATTATAAATGGGACTGTATGAGACTGTTATAACTTATGGTTACATCAAAGATGTTATTTAGTTTTAACTATTAGATTTAAATGTTTTTTTTTATCTTTTCAATTTTTTTTTACAGATTCGAACTTGGGCTTTGGTGAGCCCAAAAGTCGAAAATGGGCATCCATTTAGCCCAATAAATAGTCAAAGCTCTGACCTCTGTTTGGAGTTTCGAGATCTGATCAGAGCTCCGACCTCCGATCGGAGTCAGACTCCAATTTCAATCGGAATCGGAGTAAAAATTCTGTTCCAACTCCTGTCGGAGTCAAAGTTCGAAAACAGCTACTCCAACTCCATCGGAGTTGAAGCTCAGACCTATTCACGCACCAATAACTCACGCATAGAACAACATGGCACACAAAGTTTATTTTCTTTAAACAAATAACCATCATGCTTGTAAAACTTACCAAATGCCACCTTATTACATGCCATATACATAATCGAAAAATCAGCGTCATAGGCATACAGGTCTTTCACATATTCAAACCCAAACATTTTCGCACTCATAGAAGTAAGAAGAACATACCTATGGGATAAAGCATTAGCAACAATATTCTTCTTACCTTACTTGTATCGGATGACATATGAAAAGGTCTCAATGTATTCCATCCACCTAGCATGTCTTTTATTCAACTTACCTTGACCCTTAAGATGCTTCAATGATTCATAATCGATGTGGATCACAAATTCCCTAGACCACAGGTAGTGCTGCCAAGTCTCTAAGGCACGAAAAAGAGCATAAAACTCTTTATCATAAGTAGGGTACTTGGGACGCCCACTTAGCTTCTCACTGAAGAAGGTAATGGGTCGCCTATCCTGCATCAAAACGGCTCAAACCCCTATTCCTGAAGCATCACATTCAATCACAAAAGTTTTGTTAAAGTCAAATAATGCTAACATAGGTGCAGAGCACAACCTTTCCTTAATAGTGGCAAAAGTATTCTCTTGATCAACCCCCCAATGAAACCCAACATTCTTTTTAATTACTTCAGTGAGTGATGTAGTAATGGTGTTAAAGTCTTTAACAAAATGCCGATAAAAGCTAGCTAAGCCATGAAAGTTTCTTACGTCAGTGATGCTTTTTGGCATTGGTCACTCCTTGATGGCATTGACTTTCTCTTCATCCACCTCAATACCTTTTGTACTAACAATATAATCAAGAAAAAAGCTATTTTCATACAAAAGGTACATTTCTTGAAATTAACATACAACTTTTCACATCTCAACACATCAAACACATATCTCAAATGCTCAATACGTTCATTTAAGTCATTGTTGTACACTAGGATATCATCAAAGTACACAACCACAAACTTTCCTATGAACGCACGTAGGATATGGTTCATTAATCTCATGAAAGTACTGGGTGCATTTGTAAGTCCAAATGGCATAACCAACCATAACCAACCATTCATAAAGCCCATACTTAGTCTTAAAAGGAGATTTCCATTCATCATTCTCTTTCATTCTAATTTGATGGTACCCACTTTTAAGATCAATTTTATTAAAAATACATAAGCCATGCAATTCATCAAGTATATCATCTAATCTAGGAATGAGATGACGATACTTTACCATGATATTGTTGACCGCCCTGCAATCAACGCACATCCTCCATGTCTCATCCTTCTTTGGCACTAGTAGCACTGGTACTGCACATGGGCTCATGCTCTCTCTCACGTACCCCTTGCTCATCAAATCCTCAACCTGCCTCTGAAACTCCTTTGTCTCATCTAGATTTATCTTATAGGCTGGTCAGTTTGGAATAGCAACTCCGGGCACAAAATCAATCTGGTGCACAATAACTCTAATGGGTGGCAACTCATTAGCCATCTCCTCTGAGAATACATCCTCAAATTTTTACAACAAAGAAATAGCCAAACTAGGAAGAGACTGGTTAGTTTCATCAAAATTAAGATAAGACTCTTTATAAACAAGAAAAATCATAAGGCAATCTACGAAGAAAGCCCTTTAACCTCACTCACTCTTACATAGAAACTCACTTTTGTCTTTTCTTTTCT
This sequence comes from Cyclocarya paliurus, assembly GCA_029856935.1. Lineage (NCBI taxonomy): Eukaryota > Viridiplantae > Streptophyta > Magnoliopsida > Fagales > Juglandaceae > Cyclocarya > Cyclocarya paliurus. The sequence goes on along the minus strand of CM056957.1, from coordinate 20,466,572 downwards.
CTCTGCAAACTCTCTTTCTTTTTTCTCTCGTGGCTCCACTCTTTTTTCTTTATTCTCAGCCACCTCTCTACTTTTTTTTTTACTCTTTTTTTTTATCACTCTCATTTTCAATCTTTTTTTTTTGTTCACTCTCATTTTCACTCTTTCTTTTTTGAGCAACCTCACTTTTCAGTTTCAGTTGGTCTTTATAGACCTGACTTGGAGTTAAATGAGCAAGTTTGATTGTTTTGCCCTCCTTTACAAAGCTGTACATGTTCTTGAACCCATCATGTGTCACCCTCCTATTACACTGCCATGACTTTCCTAACAAAATATGGTCCGCATGCATAGGCATAACATCATAAAGCATCTCATCCTGATACTTCTCAATTGAAAAAGTAACTAACACTTGTCTATCCACCCTAGCCTCTCCACAATCATTCAACCATTGCAATTTGTATGGTCTAGAGTGTTTTAAGGTTGGTAAATTCAATTTCTCATCCAAAGTAGTACTAGCCACATTAGTACAACTTTTCCCATCAATGATTATACTACATACCTTATTGTTGACGTGGCATCTAGTATGGAAAATGTTCTCTCTTTGTTGCTATGTATCATCCAACTTAATGTGTGTATTGAGACCATGCCTAGCAATAAGAGACTCACATGTTACGGGGTATACCACTCCATCATCATCACTAGCATCAACCAACTCGGGCACCTCATCACTATCATCCTTACTCTCAGTCATCACCTCCCCATTGTCATGCATAATCATCACTCGTCTGTTTGGACATTGAGAAGCGATGTGCCCTGAACCCAAACACTTAAAGCATTTAATATCTCTATTCCATAAAGGTTGAGATTCTACCTTGGGTTTGTTTCTAGTTCTCTCATCTTTTCTCTTAGATGGTTCAGTCTTTCTCTTTGCTTCAACTAGATCATTCTTATACCACTTTGATTTCCAGGTAGTGCTAGAAACCGAAGTGTACCTTTCTGTCCATTTTCTCTCTACCTCTCCACCTTCATAGCCATGTGCACCATGTCCTCTATCTCCACATAATGCTGAAATTCAACTACATTGGCTATGTCCCTATTCAAATCACTTAAAAATCTAGCCATGGTGGCCTCTCGGTCCTCCTCTACATTTGCCCGAATAATCGCTACCTCCATCTCCTTATGGTAATCCTCCACGCTCCTAGACCCTTTTGTAAGATTTTGGAGTTTTTGGTAAAGGTTCCTATAGTAGTGGTTAGGTATAAACTTCACCTCATGAGAGCTTTCAACTCTCCACACGTCTCTACTGGCCTTTCATAATTCCTCCTTCTATTGGACACTAATTGATCCCACCAAATAATAGCATAATCAATGAACTAAATTACCGCCAACTTCACTTTCTTCTCCTCAGAGTAATTATGACAATCAAACACTAATTCTATTTTTTTCTCCCACTCTAGATAAACCTCAAGGTTAGTTATATCTTAGAAAGATGGTATTTTCATTTTGATACTCCCAAGGTCTCTATCTAAGCCATCCCGATCCCCTATGTTCCCCTCAAGTCCTCTTTCACGCCTAACTCTTCTATGTCTACCCGACCCAACTTCAGATGTTAAGTCTTCCTCATCCTCACCATCTCCTCCATTCTCATACTCATTTTCAACCCTAGGCTCACGTTGCCTCCTATCTCTCCCACCTTGCAAATTTCTAATCGCTGCTTCTTAATGATCCATTCTATCCCTCACTTCCCCCAACACCACGTTCAACTGCTCAAATTGTTGTTGCATGGCTTGCAATGTAAAGAATGGGTTATCGGTCATCCCCTTGGTGATTAGCCAATCCAGTGAGACATTGTAATGTGCTGCACAAAAATAAATGTTAATGGTAAAAAAAAAAATCTCACTTACTCTCTTACGTGTTTATACTCAAATGATAACACTCCACTCGTGTGTCACTTTTAAATGGCTTTTTTCAGATAATAGTCTCACACTCTCTTGCATTTTATCTCAAGAGTTTTCCCACTAAAGTTCTTTAAGGGCTAATTGAACTCAATCAAGACAATGCAACCTTATTTTATCCCAACTAGTAATTAGGTCTAAGAAATAAGAACAAAAGAAACAAGGAAGGAATAAAAACAACACAAGAATCAATAAAATTATACGAATGAAAGAGTAACTATAAGACAAGATACCAACTATAATGATGTATGCAGCCCCTTTGATGATAAGGCTCAAGAAAAAATTTCAGATTTTCTATATTCTTTTTTTTTTGGACGATTTTTTTTTCTTTTTTTTCTTTTCTTTTCACCAACTGATTTGATCACAATCAAAAGAATAAGCAATTGACAAAACCCTAACAATAACTCAAAAATCCTAGAATAAGTGATATACGGCAACCCCTAGAACAAGAGATTTTGGCCAACACAAACCCTAGAACAATGAAATTCGGCAGCTACCTCTTTTTGTTTTCTTTTTTTGTAACCCTAGAACAATAAAGCCCTAAAATTAAATATACAAGAAGTAAAAGATAGAATCAGACCTGATTGGAAACCTTGCTCTGAATACCAAATGATGTGAACCTCAATCGACTTGCTTTGAGACCCAACAACAATATTGGAAAAATCAACCCAAGAAAGCCAGAATCAAGTCAAATGATGAAGAATCTAGACCCGTTGAGAACTTATTTCAAGAACCTAGATTTTATTAAAATCTAGACCCATTGAAAAACCCGTCTTAAGAACCTAGATTACAAGGAGGAACGCCACAAAGGTTGTGATTTACTTTTTATAAGTTCAAAAGTTCAATCAAGAACAAGAGGAGTAAACTCAACTCACAATTAAAATTTAATATTGTCTAAACTCTAAGTGTTGCATGGCTACAAGCTTAAATAAGTCAAAAATAAAAGAAACCTTAGGCGCCCAAAGTGACTTCTTCCCAAAAAGCCCTTGGCCGAACATTACATGGCCTTCCCACTAGAAACCCTAACTGAAAAATTAACCCTAGCCAAAATACTATGTGGCTAGTGCCCCCCCCCCCCTCTTTTAAGTGCACACAATAAAAGTTCTTTTGAAACCCTAATTAATAAAACAAAAGAAATATATGGGCTAAGCATTATCAAGCCAATTTATTCTAAACTAATAAAATAAACCCTTTAACCAAATTGAAAGCCTCCAATAACAATAGGCTCTATCTCTAAGTCATGTCTTCCACAGCTTGAATCAAGTGGATCAAAACTGGTTCTTCTTCTTTCAAGCCTATCTTGAGTGTTAGGCTCTTGCTAGCTTCATCCCAAGTGGATTGCACCAATCCTTGCATTATTTCCTTAATCTTTTTGGCTCTTGATCTTATAATTGGCCCATCTGTAACTTGCAAAGGATCTTTAAGAGTAGATCCACCTTGGTTCTCATCAAGAAGCCACATGGAGAAAGAGGATGAAACAAAAACCAAGAGTCGTTGTATCCAGTTATCTCTTCCATGGATACCACAGAGTCACTGCCCTCTCTTTTTGTCGCATATGATACCGTGAAAAGGGATCTCTAGAGATCGAAGATGCATCAACTGAACAATGGAGGGAAATGGAAGAACAAGTTAACACGTACTATGACTTAGAAGATGATCGATTTTGCTACCACACTCAGGAGGAACTATCGGATGATGTCAATGAAGACTTCCTATCTAGTTTGGGACCATAGAATCTCTGGTAGGTACATATAGTATATGTGTGTTGCATGCTTTATACATCCACATTCGTACCCTGATTTCGAGGACGAAATCTTCTTTTAAGGGGGAGAGGATGTAACACCCCACCTAAAAAGCTCCTTAGGCCTTGACCTTAGTAACCTTAATCTTAGTTAATTAGAAGTTGAGCTATTCTAGAATAAGAATAATTTTGGATATTTGAGTTGACAAGAGGACCTTATACTTTGGGTTTAGAAAAATTATTAGAAGATTCTAGTGCAATAGTGATTTTTGAGAAAAAAAAAAGTAAAATTTGGAGCTTGATATTATTTGGAGAATTTTTAATGCTTATTTAATTTTGAGGATCAATTCAAAGAGGCCCATAAAAGGAAATTATCCCAAGAATATCGGAATTACCTAAATGGAAGATTCAGTGATATGTAGCTTGATTTGTGGAGCTCGAAAAGTTTTGGTTGCCTATAGATTTATTATAAAGCTCGGAAGGTTTTGGTCTCCATCAAATTGATTGTGGAACTCAGATTTGGTGGTCAGCAGTAAACTGATCATGGTCAGGAGGAATTATCCCACCGAGTAGATGCTGTGTACACTGAATATATCTGGCATGGAGGTCACAAATGAACGGGCGTGGAGGTCACAAATGAATGGGCATGGAGGTCATGAAGACCACACGGGGCTCTTCTCGCCTACTAAGTAGAAAGACTCCTCTCGCTTATCAGGATGAAAGACTCCTCTTGCTTTTTTTTAGATGTATCCCACGATGTCGTTTAGATTCGACTTTGAAGTTGGTTGGTTAGACTAGTCGCCAAGTCTTCTCGCCTAGAATCTTGTCGCCAAGTCATCTCACCCAGAAGGTAAATATATATTGGCTCCAAGTCTTTGCGCCCAGCTCTTCGCCCTCTAGTCTCGAATCTCATCACCTACCGAGATGTAAGTCTTCTCGCCTTTTATCTTTACTGCTCACAGGACAAGGCTTGTCACCCAAATCTCATCGACTCTCTTTTATACTCACTGCCTCTCATTGGTCAGGACGAAAATTGCATAAAATCAAACTTATCACCCCACGACCTAGCCGCCACTGTAAGACCATTATAGCCAAAGTAGGGAAGAAATCATGGTGGTTTTAGGCCAATATTCCCCTACTTAAAAGGATGCAAACTCTAGAAGGCTGTCTAGGATTTCAACACTACACTTCCATCCAATCACCTTATTTCAAGCTGCACCTTCATGACAGTTCAAATGGATTAGTCAAAACAATAATCAAAATCTGCCAAGGGAAAAACTAGCTGAACCCGTCAGCCCCTGGGTGCTTTTGATGATTTTTTCCACTCTCCTCTGCCCTACGACTTGGCCAGCCCCCATTGGAGTAATTTAGCAACCATCGGAGTGAAATCATGATGGTTTAAGGTACTGTTTTGACCTGCACAAGATGACACAAAGTGATGAAAGCAAATATGGAAAATTCATATTCACACGCCATCTTCCATCATTTCCCTTGACCAAAGCCAACATCCTCTTCCACTTGGCTGCCTATAAAAGGCCCCTTCACCCCCTCATTTCCTCTACACCTCAGTTCCAATCTTCCTCTTAAGTCTTGAAGAGCACTTCTCTCTCTTAGAGATCAAAAGAGTAAAACCAAGTAAATTCTTGGTGAGTTCTTGAGTGTTCTTGTGTAAGGCTATCTTGAGTGCTTGAAAGACCACAAAATTTGTAGGTTTTCTTGATTTTGATCTTAGTTAGCATGGCAAACTTTTTTCCATGAGTTGGTACGAAAGTTGGGTGAGTTTTGGGAAGGTTATCATGCTTAAATCAAAACTAGGTCAATTAAGGGATGGTTTGGATAATTAAATATTTTTAAGTAGGAATTTAGCTGTGGCATGTCTTAAGCATGATTTGATATGATTTATTATTATCTTGGCATAATTATGGAAGGTTTAAATTATAGTTAGAAGCATGTCATGGTAGGTTTTGAATCTATCTTATTTTGATCATTTAGTATAAATTGGTTTTGAATGAAGTAGAGATTAAGGATATCTTAGTCATGATTAAATGTTGGGATGAACTCTATTATCCTATAATTAGTCTTCATCATGTCATTAAAGATGTTAGTGATCATTTGTGATTAAAGAAAATCTCATATGGACCAATAGTTGAAAAACACTTGGGGATCAACTAAAGTACATGCCACGTTTGGGACCATTTGGGCAAGTTCCACTTTGATTTTTAAAAATACAAGAGCATAATTGGTTTTAGACTGCCAACAATATGAATTCCATGAATTTTTATTAAATTTGAAATTCGTTTGCAATTAGTAAAAATTTAGGGCCTTAACAGCAAATTTTTTAGGGTCTAGGGGTACTTTTGTAAATACCTATTTTTGAAACCTTTGATTTTAGACCTCACCTATAGAAGTATTAATCCTAACTTAGTACGCACTTGATTTACACAGTTACAAAATTATTTTTCAATTACTGCGGAAGTTTGTGAGTTGGCATTTAACTTACACATTGATAGATTATTTATGATTTATTGATAAATGTCTCATTCATGTTTTAATGATAAATGCCTCATTCATGTTTCAATTATCACTTTGAGTATAAAATTTCATGTTATATGATACAATGAGTGTATATTTACATAACATGTGATATTTCTACCATTTTAATATATTGCATCTATAAATGGCATTTCACAAAAAAAACTTGCTATATATGCAAATGTCATGGAATACATTTTTTTAACTTAGCATGAAAATAATTTTTGTCATGACCCCAGAAGCTATAATAGGAAATTATCCTAGTAGAACTCCTATGTCCACTCTGGAGTGTTTAAGAATAGAATGGTAACCCCTGGATTGATAAAAAACAGTTAACGGGTTTTGAATGAGTTCTATTTAAAGAACGCCAGAACAAAGTCAATATCTTATGACACCTAACACTAATGGGTGTATATGTTATTATGTTATGTTATATTACCAATGCATTTAGAATGATGTCTGTAGACAATGACGTAGTGCCAACATGAGTTGTGTACGGTCACCTCAAGTGCTCATGGTGCATATGGGGAACCCATGTTGCTACCATACGTATGTTAATGATGACTTTAATAAACAATGAAATATTATGATTTTTGAAAGTAATGAAGTATGAAATGCTCTCTTTCGAAATGTCATATTTTGGAATGAGAAGTGCATCAAGGTTTTTCTAAAAATGTTGAGGAATCTGGATGGGAGACACATGCACATTTTTCTGCATTTCATGCAATTCGTATTTAGCATTATTCATGTATAATTTATCTCTGTGCAAGTTGGTTGTTTAACTTACTGAGATTTTAAATAAATCTTACCTCTTGTGGGACCACTATTATTCCCCATAGAATGATAGAAGTTGTGATAGAACCGGTAAATGATGAACATGATGGATTGCTAGATGCAGATAGTTGAAGATGAGCCAGACCTTGAACGAAAGCTACAAATAATTTTCATGCTCATAAGTATTGACTCTTCATACTTCTGAGCATATAAAATAGTTGATCTAACCATGGAACTTGGATTAAGTAGTTTGTATTAAGGAAATGCTATTCTTAAGTTTGAACTTCTGATAGGTTATTAATGCTATTGGGATATTTTTAGTTCATTCTGGCATGAGTTATAACTAATCACCCTTATTCCATTACGATTATTGCATACTCGGATACATTACATATTAACTGTTATGTACGGGGGTATGTAACCTTGTGTTGTATGTTCCGAAACTCTAAGTCTCTGTTCCATGCTAAGAGGAGGTTGGGAGCGTCACAATGAGTGATTGAGGTCAAAAGTGAGAGAGTAGGTGATGACGTTTGGACTTTGCATGGCAAGGGAAGAGGTCAAGAGGCAAGAGATGGCTGGAGATTTTTCGAAAGAAAATTATGAGGGTGATGTCTCATTGGGGGAGGGGGGGGGAGATAGATCAGATCACAATTGGTCAAAATGGTGCCGTTTTGGTTGAATATGGGCTAGGTATCGCCTTTTGGGCTGGCCTACTTCCATTTTTTGCCATTTTCAGATTCTAAACCCAATTTTTTCCTTATGTTTTGGGTTTTTTTCTCCCTAAATCCTAAACTAAAGCTTATTTTATAAAACACTAAATGTAATTTTAATCTTAATCTTTGTTTTAGGCTTTTAGCCCTAAGTTTTTTTATTTATGGTTTTTATAATTGTTAGTATTAATTATATGTTATCACTTATCATAGATTCATATAATACTCTCACATTTTATCATATTATAGTGTCTAATTATATGTTATCAACTTATCATTTTATTTATGATTTTTATAATTTTTTCCATCACTCAATTTAATTGTTAGTATTGGTTAATGAAAATTATTATTTAAATTGACTTGTACTATATTGACTAAAATGTAAATATAATTATTATGCTAGTATTATTATACATTGGTATTACATTTAGACTATAAGTTTAAAATGTTATTATACATTTTTATAAATACACTTGTACTATAGGGTTTAAATACAATTGTTAGTATTTATACTTGTATTATAGTGTTTAATTATGTTATAACTCATTATACTTATACTATAACTAGTGTCTAACTTATTCCTATTAATAGCTAAAGTATAATAACTAGTATTATATGTTAGTCTAATAGTATTACATGTTTTTATAAATTCATACATTAGTGTTCATACATTAGTATTAAATATTATTATACATTAGTATTACAATTAGTCTTTATACATTAGTATTACAAGTTATTACATTAGTTTATTATACATTAGTATATGTTTACAGGTGTCATACACTATTATTAGTCAATTGACTCGATTTAGTCTATTTATATCATAGTATAAGTATATTATTTAGGAACAATAATTAACTCATATTATTATTGAATTTAACTAACTATATAAGTGATAGTTATATAAAATATAAATTTATAATAACATGTAATGATAATGTATAATAGCTAAAGCATAATAACTAGTATTACAAGTATAATAGTATACATGTCATTATAAATTTATAGATTAGTGTCTGTACATTAGTATTAAATATTATTATAAATTAGTTAATATACATTAGTATTACAAGTTATTACATTAGTTTATTATGCATTAGTAGATGTTTACATATGTCATACACTATTATTAGTTAATTTAGTCTACTTATAATATAGTATAAGTATATTATTTAGGAACAATAATTAGCTCATACTATTATTGAATTTAAATAACTGTATAAGTTATAGTTATATAAAATATATATGATTAATGTATAGAAAAATACATATATTTTTTTATAACATATGCACAACATCGGAGTCGGAGTCAGACGGCTAAGTCGGAGCTAGAGTGTCGGAGTCGGAGTCGTAGTCGGTTCGACTCCAACTTCGACTCTGATTTTTTTTAGAAAAAAATCTAGTCGAAGTCAGAACAGAGTCGAGGTCGAAGTCAAATTTTTGAATTTTTACTCAGCTCTAGGTCATAAGATACTAAAAAGAGAAATTGCCTGAATCGAGATTCTTAAAACATAGCCAAACATATCCAAGTTGAGTTGAAACAAGAAAAAATGGGAATGTTTGGTACATATTATAGCGTTTTAATGCCAACTCTTTTCTTTTTTTAGGCCTGTTTCAAATTTCAATACCAACACTGATCAGATGGGTGGAATCTCCTGGTTGTAAAAGAGTTATAAAGGTCTGAGTGTCTAGATTAGGTGATAAGGATATGGGGACCGGGATAGAAAAAATATCAAATTGTAGTGCAAAGTTAGAGGTTTGGAGCAAGGAGGTCTTTGGATAAATTAGAAAGAACATTCAACAAAGTAGAAGGAAGACCCAACATCTTCAAGCATTTGACCTTAATGGTACTAGAATTCAAGAACATAAGGAAGCTCAGACAAACTTACAAATTTAGCTAGAAAGAGAAGAAATGTGGCGACAGTGATCTAAAGCACTATGACTTCAAGAAGAAGATCAACATACAAAAACTTTTCATAACAAAGCATCCCAGAGAAAGAGAAAAAACCATATTAGAGGAGTGAGAGATAGTGCAGGTGTATGGCAAGAGAAGGAATATAGGAGAGATGAGGTGATACTAAATTTTTTCCAATAGCTTTTTATTGCATCAAATCAGAGGGGGAATTTGGATACACTCAATGGCCTAGTTGGAAAAGTTAATGCATAAATGACAAAGACCTAACTAAGGCCTATTCTGAAGAGGAAACTTGCAGTGCCCTAAACTAGATGAATCCCAGTTCAAATGGTATGTCGCCCATCTTCTATAAAAAAATATTAGAACATTGTGGGGAGGGATGTTACTGCAGCAGTGTTGGAGGCTTTAAACAGGGGTGAGTTTCCAAGTTCTATTAATCATACCTTTAAAACTTTGATTCCTAAGAAGAAGAACCTTGAGGTGGTTGCTTACTATAGACCAATAAGCCTCTATAATGTGTTTTGAAAACTTATATCAAAGATTATTGTAAGTAGGCTTAAGGTTGTCCTCCTTCATGTCTCGCTCCCAAAGTGCTTTTGTTCTGGGTAGACTCATCATAGACAATGTCTTAATTGCTTATGAGATTCTACATTTTCTTAGACAAAAAAGAAGAGGCAAAGAGGGCTACATGTCTCTAAAACTATATATGAGTAAAGCATACGACATATTAGAATGAGACTTTCTAGAAGGCATTATACTTGAGTTGAGTTTTTATGGAAAATGGGTGGATTTGATTATGATTTGTGTTAAGAGTAGTGCTACAGACATAAAAGGACTACACAAAAGTAATCCCACAAACTGATTTGGTTTCATGTAATTCGTTTAATCTACTTTACTATAAAAGTAACTTTATAATCTAACAAACCATATCAAGTCACATCAGTTTGTGAGATTACTTTTGTGGCTAGAGTATTTCTCTTAAGACAAAGAGATCCCTTGTCTCCTTATCTCTTTTTACTATGTACTAAAAGACTCTATTACATCAGGCAAAAATTGCAAAACAGATTCAAGGGATTAAAATTTGCAGAGGGGCTTTCATAATCATTTGCAGATGATAGTCTTTTATTCTGCAAAGCTGATATGCAAGCAACTCAGTAGCTACACAAGCTTTTGGAATACTATGAGAGAGATTCAGGTTAGAAAATCAATAAAAACAAAACTGCTATGGTTTTCAGCAATAATGTATGCCCAATAAAACATAAGGAAATTATGGCTTTTTGAGGTGCTCAGAGTCATCAACAGTATGATAAATACTTGGGTCTATCCCTTATGATCGTTGGAGCAAGAAATAAAGTTTTCTCTAATATTAAACGCAAAGTAAGGCAAAAATTGTAGGTTGGAAAGAGAAGCTTCTATCGCAATGAGGTAGGGAGGTTCTTATCAAGGCCATAGCGTTTTTTATCCCCACTTATTCTATGAGCTGCTTCAAGCTACCTGTAAACTTTTGCACTGAATTAGAAAGTTTGATGGTAAGGTTTTGGTGGGGTTAAAGACAAAATGTGAACAAGATCCATTGTGTGAGTTGGGACAATATGTGTGTTGCTAAAGGAGAATGAGGGATGTAATTCAAAGATCTGAGAACTTTTAATATGACTTTGCTAGCCAAACAAGGGTGGGGAATAATGAATGAAGAGTCATCTTTGCTACACAACATTTTCAAAGCCAAATATTTTCCACATACCTCTATCATGGATGTAGATGGAGAGTGGGAAATAACTTAAGAAAAAAAATATTCTTAGTGAGGACTACTATGTTTTTTGTGGACAGGAAAATGAGAACCTTGTTCATGCACTTCTTGATTGTCCAACTCTGAAGGTGATATGGGAGAAACATATTCTTTTCCTGAAACACTCCAACAATCACAATGATTTTGCTTATATGGCAAAGCAAGTTAGAGATAAGGGCAGTAGAGAGGACTTGGAAAATTCTATTTTGATATCTTGGGGATTGTGGTATAGAAGAAACCAAATAATTTTTTTGGTTTATCTTTGCTGAAAAATCATAAAGAAGTCATTGGAGTAAAAAAGCGGAAGAATAAACAACAGTTATGTTGGGTTCATCCTCCACAAGGTATTTTAAAACTCAATGTTGATGGAGCTACTTTTTATGACTAGTATAGAGCAGGGGTGGGAGTAATTTTAAGAGGCCACAAAAGGGATGTTATCATGGAAGCAAGCAAAAGGGAAAATGAAGCTAATGATCCTACGTAAATTGGATTATTGGCTATGCTCAGAGGCTTGCAATTATGTGCCCACCAAGGTATACAAGAGCTTATTCTGTAAAGTGATTCTCTGCTTATGGTAAAGGAACTTAGAGCTAAAGGAGAATCCATGTCCCTACTAGGGAACCTCATTACCGATATAAGGGAGTTGAAGACTTTCAAGAACTTCAAAATACAACACATTGGGCATATAGGAAATGAAGCTACTCATAGGCTTGCTAAATATGATTGGCATACAGATGATCTTTGTGTGGTGATGTTGTGTTTCGCATACCCTTGGGCTAGGCTCTAACAACTCAGGTCTTCACTATGGGTCTTGCAGAGAGAAGAAATGTATGTAGCTTTGAGAGGGCGGTCTAAGGGCCAAGGAGCCTCTGATGCCAAAGTCAATAAGTGTTCTTGGAGTGTAGTAAATAAGTAAGAAAGTTTAGGGATCAGAGAGAGTTTCCTCGTACCTGGGATTATCTATTTATAATACCAGTTTGAAGAACAGATCATGCCTGTCACTATGAGGTCCAGAGTCCTGGTACTATTCATTTTGTCAAACCTTTAAATGTGGCGTGGCTCTGCAACGGTCCCATTAATGTCGCGTGGCTTTGCAATGGCGTCATTAATGTGGCGTGTCATCCGGGTGGCGGAGCCATTAAATGCGGTGTGTTTTTCCAACCTTCTTCTCTTTGTCTGCCTTTCCCCTGGTCCGTTCATGCTTTCTTTATCAATAGATCGACGATCCTCCGCATGTCACGCCTGCTTTGTGGGCGGGCACTCGATGACTGGACACTATCCAAGGGACCTCAAATTAGCAAGTCCCGACAAGTCCCATCCTCTGCTACACCATCCCTCCCACAGGTCATGTACAGGGGATTCTCCTAGTGGGCCGGATTTGTAAGATTTTGTCCTGGGCTGGACTTGGCTGGGCCTCCTGGGCCTTAGGGGGAAAATCCCTTTAGATTGTGTATGGTGGGAATCCATCCCAGCTAATATTTCACAAGTAATTATGATTTATAAACATTTGTAAGGTTTTGATTGAATGAAGATGTTTTGCTATAAAAAAAAATACCAACTTTGATCATTTATGTTTATACGGATTCGGTGCTAAAAATATTAAGGCCCCGCTTTGATGTTGAGATGACATGAAAAATCTTTCATCTTATCTCAACATCCAAACATCATTCAAATACAAATACTTTTTAATTTTAGAATTTTCAAAGTTTTCATCTAATCATTACAATTTCTCAAACTTCCAAACGAAGCACAAAAAATAATTATTTTTTTAAATCTAAAAAAAATTATATCCTAACAATGTTTTAATTTATAATATTCTTATTCAACTTTTTTCTCTCTTTTCTCAAAACTCCATAAAATATCTTAACTCAAATCATTTCACTACTATCAATAAATTTTTCATCTCATCTCATCTCAACATCCAAACGAGACAAGAAGTAGATCATATTGGAGGAGATAGAACCATAAAAGAAAAGTAAATGTTCTAGGATTAAGGTTGAGAGCTGGAACTCCTCCCTCACGCATCTCACAAGCTTTCACACAAAACTCTCCTAAACCTAATGTTATGATAAGTGTCAACCATTTACATGAAAGCACATGGGTGCACATGTGGAAAGACTCGAGTACTGGCCTATTTATAGGAAATAGAAACATATTCTTTATGTTACAACTTAAGTCTACAAATAGAGGCCCTCAATGTACCTAAGGCAATTAAAAATTTTGATACAGAAAAATACAAGAGAGAAACAGAGAGAACAAGCTGTGTAAGGCTCCAAGAAAGTGTGAGGTTTGTATGAGAGAGTGTTCTTGTAATCTCAAGATTGTATTTTGATCATCAATAAAGAAAAGTCTCTTGACTGTTGCTGCTGTCGATGTAGTCACTAGGATCAAGCCACGTAATTCTTGTGTGTTATTTGTAACTGAAATCTATTTACAAACATTAAACAAATTCTTGACATATCTTAGCAACTAAGATTCTGATCTTGGCACTACAAGCAAGTCAGAATTACAACAAGTGGTATCAAGAGCCCAGGTTCTAATAGGGACTGCCAAGTTTGATGTAGTAAATTTTGATGGAAAGAATGATTTTGGGTTATGGAGGATCAAGATGAGAGCTCTTCTAGTTCACTAGGGCCTGCAGGATGCACTTCTTGGTGAAAAGAACATTAGTTCTTCGTCTGACAAAGTGAAAACTGAGATATTGCTGAAGGCCCACAGCACTCCAATTCTTTCCCTTGGTGACAAAGTCTTGAGAGAGGTTGCCAAAGAAGAGACAACAGCAGGGGTTTGGCTAAAGTTAGAAAGCCTCTATATGACCAAATCCTTGACAAATCGACTCCATAAGAAGACCAAGCTTTATACCTTTAAAATGACCCTAGGTATGTCTATGTAAGAACATCTTAATGAGTTTAACAAGATCATCTTGGATCTTGCAAATATAGACATTAAAATTGATGATGAGGATCAAGCTATTCTGTTACTAATTTCTTTAGACACCTCATATGCAAATCTTAAAAAGACTATCATATATGGTAGAGAAAGCTTGACCTTAGATGAAGTGTAGTCTATTTTGCACTCAAGAGAGTTGCAAAATAAGGCTGACACAAAAACAGAAATTGGGGAAGGTTTGACAGTAAGGGGCAGAGCAGAAAAACAAAGTCACAAGGGAAGGAATAAAAAATAAAGGTCAAAATCAAAAGGGAAACAACTCAAGTGTTTTGTATGCCACAAAGAGGGGCACTTTAAAAGAGACTGCCCTGAGAGGAAACAAAACCTTGGAAACAAACCTAAGGGAGAAGGAAATGCTGCTGTTGTATTAGATGGATATGACAGTGCTGAAGTGTTGAATGTCTCTGAGGTAGAATCGGGCAAGGAATGGATTTTAGACTCAGGGTGTTTATTTCACATGTGCCCCTCGAAACTATGGTTTGAGACTTTCACTGAAGTAGATGGATGGCAGGAGATCCTTGGTAACAACAAGACCTGCAAGATTCTAGGAATAGGGTCAATCAGATTGAAGCCACATGATGGTATGGAAAGGCTACTGAAGGAAGTAAAGTACATACCAGAGTTAAAGAGAAATTTAATTTCTCTTGGGATGCTTGATCAATCTAGGTGTTCTTTCAAGTCAGAATTAGGGGTATTAAAGGTGACAAGGGGATCTTTAATAATAATGAAAGGCATCATAAAAAATGGCCTCTATACGCTGATAGGGAAAACAATATGCGGTGAGGCATTATCTGATCATATAAAAATGGATGACATGGTTGTGTTGTGGCACAAGAAACTGGGGCATGTTAGTAAAAGGGGTCTTTAAGAGCTTCAGAAGCAAGGCCTGTTAGGTGAGAAAAAATTGGGAGAACTACCATTTTGTGAAGACTACATACTTGGAAAATCCACAGGGACTAGTTTCAAGTCTGCAGTCCATCACACCAAACATGTTTTGGACTATATTCATTCAGACTTGTGGGGACCTGCAAGGGTTAGTTCTCATGGTGGAGGAAACTATTTTTTATCCATCATAGATGACTACTCGAGAGAGGTATGGATTTATATCCTTAAAAACAAAAGTGATACATTTGTTAAGTTCAAGGAATGGAAAGCTTTAGTTGAAAAGTAGGTGGGAAGGAAGGTGAAGAAACTTAGAACTGATAATGGACTAGAGTTCTTATTAAAGGAGTTTAACACTTTCTGTCAAAAAGAGAGGCTGGCTAGGCACAAGATAGTGAAAGAGACCCCTCAACAAAATGGTCTAACTGAAAGAATGAACAGGACTATTTTGGAGAGGGTAAGATGCCTACTATCAAACTCAGGCCTGCCAAAATCATTTTGGGCAGAAGCTACTGCTACAGTAGTTTATTTGATAAATAGAAGTCCCTCAGCAGCAATTGACTTCAAGTCCCCTTAAGAAATGAGGTCAGGAAAACCCTCAAGGTATAACTACTTGAGAGTGTTTGGCTGTGTTGCCTATGCTCATTCAAGAACAGACAAGTTAGAACCTCGAGCACTCAAGTGCATCTTTGTGGGGCATCCAGAAGGGGTCAAAGGCTATAAATTGTGTGTTGATGAACCTGAGAAATAGAAGTGTATGATCAGTAGGGATGTGACTTTCAATGAACAACAAAGGGCTCGAGTACAGAAAGAAATAACTGAAACTACACAGAACCTTGTTTCTGATAGTATGCAACTTGAGGTGGAGCAAGGAGAAACCACACTAGTTCAACTGGATGATCAAGTTGGGAAAACTAAGGAATCAAGCTCAGATGACAAACAACAAGGTGGAGTAAACTCTAATAACCTGGTAAGAGACCAGCAAAAGAGAGATATCAAGCCACCTCAGAGATATGGGCATGCTGAGTTGATTGCATTTGCTTTGACAGTTGTTGAAGAAGTAGTGGATTTAGATCTAAGATCTTATCAAGAAGCCATGGGTAGTAAGGAGGCTGATAAATGGCTACTTGCAATGCAAGAGGAAATGGAGTCTTTGAACAAAAATAAAACATGGGTATTGGTTACTAAACCAGAGAAACAAAAATTGATAGAATCCAAGTGGATTTATAAGAGGAAAGTAGGCAAACCAGGGGTTGAGGGTCCAAAGTATAAATCAAGATTGGTAGCCAAGGGTTTTACACAAAGATAAGGGATTGATTACAATGAAATTTTCTCTCCAGTGGTCAAACACACCTCCATAAGTCTACTACTTGCTTACACTGCCTATGAAGACTTGCACTTGGAACAATTGGATGTAAAAACAGCTTTCTTACATTGAGACCTCAATGAGGTCATATACATGCAGCCACCATAAGGGTATTCAAATGAGATCAACAACAATCAGGTGTGTTTACTCAAGAAATCCTTATATGGACTTAAACAGTCCCCTAGGCAATGGTACAAAAGGTTTGATTCATACATGGTTGAAAATGGTTTCAAGAGAAGTGGATATGATAGCTGTGTGTATTACAAGAAAGTTGGGGAAGTCTTAGTATATTTACTGTTATATGTAGATGACATGCTAATTGCATGTAAAGACTCAAATCTAATTGAACAAGTCAAGTACATATTGAAGTCAAAATTTGAAATGAAAGAACTAGGGCCTGACAAGAGAATCTTGGGAATGGAAATAGTAAGAGACAGCAAGAAAAGGTTACTCTGCTTATCACAAAAGACTTATATTTCAAAGATTATTAAAAGGTTTGTCATGAATCATTTAAAATCTGTAAGCACTCCCATGGGGCAACACTCAAAACTGTCAGTCACACAAGCTCCTCAAACAGATGAAGAAATAGAGTTTATGCATAAAATACCTTATGCTAGCATGGTGGGAACTATAATGTACTATATGATCTGCTCTAGACCTAACTTGACCTATTCTGTTAGCATTGTCAGCAAATTCATGAGCAACCCTGGAAAACCCCATTGGCATGCTATCAAGTGGGTGTTTCAATATTTGTCTGGTACAACTTGTTTGGGACTGAATTTTGGTCGAAACTCACAAAAAGGAAGTGAAATAGAAGGCTTTGTGGACTTTGATTATGCTGAAAACATAGACACCAGAAAATCTTTAACTGGTTTTATGTTTACAACTTTTGGAGGAGCCATTAGTTGGAAGGCAAATTTGCAACCAACTTAGGCTGAATACATTGCCATGACTGAGGCAATCAAGGAGGCTATATGGTTGAAAGGTATATCTAATGAGTTAGGCATGTTTGAAGGGAATATCACAGTCTACTGTGATAATCAGAGCACCATTCACCTTGCTAAAAACTAGGTATACCATGAAAGGTCAAAACATATAGACATTAGGCTACATTTTGTGAGGGACATCATTTCAGCTGGAGAGATTTGGGTAGAAAAGATCCCAACAGAAGAAAATCCATCTGACATAATGACTAAGTCACTACCAATAGTCAAGTTCAGACATTGTTTGAACTTAATCAATATGGAAATTGCCAAGCCACTTAGAGGGGATCTATAGCAATAGTCAAAGAGGGGAAAAGGCAGCTTGGAAGTTCTAAATGATTTCCAAGGTGGAGAATTGTTATGACAAGTGTCAACCATTTAGAGGAAAGCACATGGGTGCACATGTGGAAAGATTCGAGTATTGGCCTATTTATAGGAAACAGAAACTTATTCTTTTTGTTACAACTTAAGTCTATAAATAGAGGCCCTCATTGTACCTAAGGCAATTAAAAATTTCAATACAGAAAAATACAAGAGAGAAACAGAGAGAACAATCTGTGTAAGGCTCCAAGAAAGTGTGAGGTGTGTATGAGAGAGTGTTCTTGTAATCTCAAGATTGTATTTTGATCATCAATAAAGAAAAGTATCTTGGCTATTGCTGCCGTGGATGTAGATTACTAGGATCGAACCACGTAATTCTTGTGTATTATTTGTTTATTGCAATCTGTTTACAAACATTAAACAAATTCTTGACATATCTTAGCAACTAAGATTATGATCTTGGCAATAGAAGCAAGTTAGAATTACAACACATAAGCTTCTCGAGCCCTTTTCCCATCCTATGTGCTTGCTAGTCATTCTAACTCTATATTTCTATCCGAAACACCTCGTCCCCACCCTTATTGGCTGACGTATGGTTACACGCATCGCCCCAATTTCTATAACTAGATCCTACATCCTAATTCCCTACTTTACTTTATATAAGGAACCAAGCTCAACTAGGTCACAAGTGGCTCTCTTTATTTGTAGCCCTAATATTTATATTATAAGTAAGAGGATGAACTCATCAAGTTGCAAACATTTGAGAGAGAGAGAGAGAGAGTAATACTAATATGGCTATTTTTAGGGTTTATAAATGTCTCTTTTTAGATTATTAGAAAAATAAACTATAAAATTCACATAAAAGAGGTTCTAACTTAAGCAAAGACAATTAAGGCGATGCTAAAGAAAAAAGGACAAATAAAGTGGGATTTAGACTATGCATAAGATTAGAGGTAGCAATATATGATACGACTCGTGAATCTGTTACGAATATGACACGAAATAAGCAGGTTTGAGTTTGGGTCAAAATAGATTGACTCGATAAGACTTGATTAATATATGGGTCAATTGCTGGTCAATCCGTATAATCCGAATAAATTATATTTTTAAATTTTTAAATATTTAGTCATATATGTCTTTTTTTTATGTTGGGAATATGTGATATTAATATTAGTATTTGACTACATGATATCTCACATTATTAAACTATTTTTTGTTAATATGTAACTTTATTTTATGAAAATATTAGTTTTCATAGATATTATTGGTTTGGATATTGATAATAAAATCTGTTATCATGAATCCAGCTGTATTTGTGAATTATTTATATAGTGATCCTTCTATTCTATATACAAATATACTAAATGGGTTAAAATATAAATATAAGAGTTAGATCAACTCATTTATATAAAGCGGGTTGAAACGAGTTAAATGGGTTGTGTCCAAATTAATCCAATAAAATTTAATCACTAAATGAGTTTAGCGGTTCGTGTCGTATCATCCGTTAATTAAATGGGTCAGATTCGGATTGTAAGGTCTAGCTTGTTTAAATAAATGGGTCAGGTTCGAGTTTAATTAAACGGGTCTGTCGGGGTTGGATTTTATATTATCTATAAAATAATTTTTATATGATTTTCTATATTATATATAGTCTTTTACATTATATTATATAGGTTATATGCTCATTTCTAATTAATATAATATGAAATTTTAATCTTATTATTCATGTCTATTAATCTTATAAATTTCAATATAACGTTTGATTATGATATAACATAAATAATCTTACAATTTTTAATATAACATATAAATTTTAATTTTATAATTGGATCACCAACAAAGGGTTTTGTTAATACAAACATTAAAGAGTTAATAGCATATTCTAATAGTTGACCATCTTCTGTTTTAATTATTTGCATATTTTCATCATGTTTATATTGAGTTAATATTTTTATTCTTTGTTCTTGTGAAAGATAATAATCCTACCAACCTTTTAATTGGCCAGTAAAACCTGTGACAATAATATGAGCTACTTGATGATCAGTTTTTCTATTACTTTTATAAACATTAGCAACCCTAATCATTTCTTGGAAATGATTTAATATTTTATACTCAAATAATCCATCTATATTCTATTCATATAGTACATTTGGTGCAAAAGTAGATCTTGCTATATATTCTCTTTCTTTGAATTGCATATTTGGTGGAATAAGCCTTGGATACCAATTATGAGTAATGGAAACATGATGTTTAGAATCTCTAGCCGAATAACTATTAACATGATTTCCTCTAATCTTATTTATTTGTAAATCTAAATTTTTAAATTGGTTTTCAATATTACTAATTTCAGAATCAGATAATACATGTGAGTCTGTCTTACTTAATACATTAATATGAGATTGTTTTGAAGTAGAGGCAATATTAGTAATATTTAATTTTTCTAATTTATTACAAATTTGTTCTAATAAATCAATTTTGTTTTTAGAAAATATAGTTTTTAGATGAGATGGGATTTCATGGGGAAGAAATAAAGGGGTTTCCTTTGCTTCCTTAATAGTAGGATTAATAGGAGATAATTGGGTTTCAATTCTTTCTACTTATTTACTCATAGTTTTTATATATAAATTGGTATAATTGTTTAGTTGGATTATATTATCTATGTTTTTACTTTCTATTGTAATATTATATTTTTATATCGGTGAAACTAATATTTGAGTACTTCTTTGATTGTACTTAATAGCTTCAAAAGGGGGTATTCTTCATAAACAATTTAATTATTATCTTCGTTAATCCATTGATCAGTAGTCCTATTTATGGTTGATAATTGGTTTGATTTATAAATTTCAAACCATGTAAAGAAATATATATTAATTTGTATTCCTTCCAAGTACTCATAATATTTTTCTTGAATATAATATCTTTCTCTTTTTGTAAAAGTTAAGAAGAATAATAATCTTTTCTGATTATTTTCTTTTTTCATATAATTTTGTTTGAGGTATTTTTTTATTAATTTTAAATTCTTCTTTACTCAGGGTGTATATTTTGGGCATCCTCTCCAACTACTTGTGAATATATTGGAGAAGAATATTCTTTTACTTGTTTGGAACTATAAGAGGTGGATACTATATCGGGATAATTGACAGTATATATTGGTGTGTCAATAATATTTTCAAAAATAACTCCCATAATCTGAGTGTCTAGATTCTGGGATCTGGTGTCAAAATTTTGAAATTTATTTCGAGAAATTGAAATAAGAACAAATCTAGGTGTATGATAACTAGAAGGTGTTGGAGAAGAATAACGTGAGTGTGATAAAGATCTTCTAAAAGGTTGAAAAGTAATTTGGACGGTTTCGTCCTTTTTTATCTATGTATTATAAATTATCTTTAGAATGATTTTCTATTTTAGGTAATGGAGTAATATTTTCTAATTGACATTCATTAGGGAGAATAATTTGATTCCAATTAATTTTTTTAGGAATTTGTACACTAGAATTTTGTGTACTAGATTGTAATAAGAAAGTATATCATTTTAGACTAGTAATAAGGGCTTTTGGCTCTAATATTGTTTTCATGAGTTTATAATGGATCCTATATACTACTGTTAAAGGATGTGATCCTTTCATCGTATGAAAACTGTTTGTTTTAATATTTAATATTAAAGCATATAGGATATTAGTATCAAATAATGAAAGAAAATAATTAGGATAACAATTAAAATAAATTGGGCCTTGGAACAAGCTTGATTCTACCATACCAAGTAATGAATTATGAAAATTATAATATCTCCCATCTCTTAGACAAAGTAATAATGAAGTCTTTAATCCGTTTCTAGTAAGCGGTTTTATAGCCACTTGTACTAATCTAATATGTATGAAAGAATATTTCTATTCTTTATGATGTTTAATAGCTTCTTTTGTTAATAATTGTAATGGTTCATAATCATTATTTAAACTAATGATTTTTTCTACTGTTTTAATAGTATAATCAGTACGAAATGATAATTTAGAAGAGAAAGTTGATTGTTTGTATATTTGAGTTTTTAGAACATTAGGAATTGTCTGTAAATTTATTTCTATATCTATTATACTATAATCTTCTTGGTTGATATTATCAGGTTCTATGGGAATAGTAGTAGTAGATTCATCAGATTTGAATAAAAAATTCATTGAGACAGGTTTTTAAGACAAATATTTCCTATATTCAAAGAGAAATAAGTAGATTAAGAACTTGAGGGAACACCACTGGGACCACCCTTAAAGCTCTCCAACATAAATGGGCTGACCAACAGGTTTTCATGGCTTACCAACACAAGTTTCTCAATATACTTCATTTTTTTTCTATAGGTTATATTTGTTAAAAATCTATATCAATATATATTTTTTTTAATATTCAGATGATATCTTATACTTTTAATTTTTTTTCTTAAGAATTCACAATAATTTTTTCATTCCTCTATTATCACTTGTCTTTTATGAAATACATAATATTTAGTCATCATTAAAGTATAATCTTGTTTCATTATTTGTTGTTTTCTCTTAAGATCTTTTATATTATCCATCATTACTTGTAATTCAAGTTTTGCATTATAATCTATACATCTTAATTCATATAAATCTCAATAATAGCACTATGAGTAAAATAATATTCCATAAAACCAACAATAAAAACAATATAAAATTATAACAACAAATAAATAGATAAATAAATACCAATATAATAGCTAATGACTCTAATACCAAAGACATATAACCCCAGTAATACTAATAATAAGCTTAATAATAATAATAGGCAGTAACCTAGGTATATTTTAATATAACATATAAATTTTAATTTTATAATGTAAAATTAATATAACATAAAATGAGGGATATGTGTCAATCACTTGCTAAAGTTTTGTTGTAGTATGATTTTATTTATCTGTAAAATAAAATAAAATAAAAATTGGACCAGACCGAAATCGAGAAAAATGGAAGTTCCTGTTTTCGGTGGTGAATCAGTTCGGTATCAGTTTTTAAATTTTCAAAATTATTGTATATCGGTTCAGTTATAAAAATATCTAAAATCGGATTGAACTGTACCGATTACACCTCTATGCTCACTCATGCCCTCAAGCAAGAGTGCTCACTCGAACAAAATGCTTGCCACAGGCAAACAAAACTGCTTGACCACCTGCAAGCACCCCTAAAACCTAAAAGTCCTTGCAACTAGGCGAAATCCTCGAAGAGCAAAAGTGCTTGACCTAGGTGGATGCAGCAAAGGCCAAAAGTAGTATCCACTCAAGCAAGTAACATGAAGGAACATGAAGAATATTATTAGAAGATGATGAACAAACCTTGTGCATGCCATCCTGTACTGCGAGCGGATGACTCCATGTTCAATGTTTTTGTGCAACGGGTTTGCATCTTTTAAAAACAATGCCATCTTTAAATGGTCTTCATGATCACTTACAAACCGGTAAGAATATTATTAGAAGTCATTATGCTCACACTTAATTTGACGTGCGCCGCAAAGGAAAAAAGTGCTTGCATCCAACACCAAGGAGCATCAAGTTTGCCATCTTTGAATCGCAAGAAGTATCAATAAATAGAACTCCAACTTCTAATCTATGGGAGATCTTCTGCACATAGTCCTTTGCGAATTAGAGATGATGAAGAAACCTTATGCATGACTGTTAGAAATACTAGATCAGAATGCATAGCGGAAGCGATATTACCTTGTTAGAAATATCTCGAATCTAGTGCGGTTGTTCTACAGATTCTTCAGCATCGTTGTTCGTCCACGATCTTCACATTGATGGTGGAGTGTGCTATGTGGTAATACTAGAGCAACACTCACATATTCCACAACCTAGATACCAGGACTAGAGATAACCATTTTGAGAGAGAGAGCTTGTTTTTCCAAGTGTATCATCCAAAGAGGGGAGGGGCTATGTAAATGGCCCCTCTAGTGTAACCCCCTAGCTGGCCATTAAGGACCAACCATCAAGTCTCATGAAGTGTCTTAAGAGCCACTTTATAACCCCCAATAGATGGTGATGGGGTGCCCACTATGGGTGCCCCTTTCTTACATCTCCCACTCACACATAGTGGGTAAGACCCTAGGTCTGCATCTCTCAATATGTTTTCAATCTTGTTCATACTAGCAAATAGGTCGTGCGGCCATTGAGCACAGCTATAAAAGAAAAATGGGAGCACTATAACAAATCTCTCCGAGAGAAGACCAGCGTAGCAACATCCCTAAAAGTGTCTCGTTATACCTCATTTGGTCACATCAGACTAAGCATCCCTAATCCCTCTCGAGTCTAAATGACTCATAGCAATGCTCAATCTCCATAAAATATGATGTACTCACAGCTATGTCGCAACTTCCAAGAAGCAACATAACTTGTCGGCAGTGAGTACACACCAATATTGATGTGTTACCAAATAGTCTTCCCTTCGCACTCATGTCATTTAGTTTCAATCCAATCGCTTTCCTAGCAATGCCTCTTTAGACTGCATCATACATGGCCATAGATAACATGTCAAAGTAACAGATACTTAAACATCAATCTCGTGACATAGTTGAAGGTCTCCTAAGGACATAAATAAATTAAGGTCATCAATTATGACCTACAGGACTCACACGATGAGGAAGCATGGATTTATTCACTCACCTATACTTTTTGTCGCAAAAGCACATGTTGTATGAAATACATGTTATGGTGGAGTTTTCTTTTAAAATAAAGAGCGTATATCTAATCTCAATACACCGTACAGATCTTAGTCTAGTCGCTATCTCAGTGCCTAACCCAAGTCCCTTGATTTGCTCGCTATCTGAAGCGCCAAAGAGGTTCTCGCATCTGGCTAAATTACAGGCTACATGGATTGTGGGTAACCATGCACAGTCCTTTTAAATATGATGGACCTCATCTTAGCTCCCACTAAGGCGACATATCTTTTGTGTCTTACAACTTATCCCTCTCTGGACAAGTATCAAGTAACACATTATCTCATCTTTGCTCGCTATCCCTTTGTAGCGCCAAAGGCGATCGTTCGTGTGAGTGGGCCGATCTAAGCCTGTCGATATACCTTTTTCACCATAACTCCTAAATTTATGGTGAATTTGTGTGTTTACCAAAAAAATACTTCCAATCATGCCACATGACCATAGAACAACTAATATCATGTGCACAACGAGCAATACCATCAGGTAAAGAGAAATCACATGGTCAGCTACAAATTATTAAACCACAATTCTCAAGTGATGTTTAATGACCATTTCTCCCCATACGTATTCTAATGTGTAGTAACTTTCCAAAGCATGCTCATATCAAGAGACTCTGCTTTTACATATAAAATTCATTTGCACAACCATGAAGTCAGCAACGACTCATCGCGAATCTCATTTAGGTCAAACTCACAATATAAATCTTAGATTCTAGTCAGCAAGTCCAACTGCGATTTTTTAAGAATCTACAAGGTGACCACAAATGTCATTCAGCAAACTTAATTTGCGACTTCAAGGTTTCATATATCTTATACTCAACAAAAGCATGTGAGATAACCATAATTTATTTTCATTAAGGGTAAAGCATTAGGACTTTTGCCCCTAAAGACAATCATAATAATCTAGTCATTAATTTTAATGACAATCGTATCATAAACTCACTTAATCAAGTAAGTCATATTTACCCTATAACAAAATATTAACCTCTAACTCCCATGAGCAAACCATAATAGAAACATCATATAGTAGAGCAAAACTAGATTCTTTAGTATTTTTCATCTCATTAAGTGTCTATGGATTTTGAACAAGAGCTCCTAGAAACTGTTTTTCTTGTAAACAGTCTCACAAGACATGAAATCTGAGCTACTTTTCACAAACACATGTCCATCACCTCGTAGTATGGAAAACCTTCTTATTAGGCGAAAATTAATTATTTAAGACAACCAGATCATAATCTCTTTCAATAGAGACATTTTTCTATGACCGTCAACAACTTTCAAAGAATCCCATTTTATTAGATAGGTCATTAAAAAATGACTAGGTACATTAGGTATCTTTGAATAGATGGTTCATTTAGGCCACGAGTAAACGGTACTAGCAACAACATTCATGCGCTCACAGTACTTTGCACCTAAACATCACAAAAACTAACCATCTGATTCTCCTACTAGAATCATCTATTTGACTCTTTCAAGAAAAACTCCAATAAATATGTGATCAATGGTTATCTAAAGGAAACTCAATTAGTGTCATGAGATGGATCTATACCTCTATCAACTCCACTTTTTCTTTGTCAAACGGATCAACAACCCTAGGTTGGATCATATAAGTGAAGTGAATCTTAGATTTCTATGTTGAGGTTTCTATTATGTGAATTCAATACATTTAGTAGAGCTATATTACAAATATTCTCTTTTAGTCTCTAAACGACGAGAGAATATTGATATAAAGCTACCACGCTATTTATGAAGATCCTTATATTCTATAACTTTTGGGAGTCACTATCACTAATGGTATACCATCACTTAAATGTATACTCACACTAATTGTTGAATTACTCCCACTATTTTCGGTGATCTTTTTAAAAAAAATTGAAAATATTAATGTTAAGGTAATGTGGAATGCAACGTGATGAAAACGTTCTTTCCAAAAATAAGTGTTTACAAAAAAAATCCACAATTCCCCACCCTCGCCGAAAATACAAGTAATTTTCTTGACTCAACCAACCAATAAATGATCAAACTTAGATCCTCTAGATTTTTAATAGAATTCATGTTTGAACAAAATAGTCACTTAGCCTTTCTCAAAGGCGAACGAACTCAATCTAAGGACGACAAATTAGAATTAAGGCTGCAACTCCATATGTGACGCCCCCAACTTCCAAGTACGGACACGCATGAAAATTGAGGTATCGGAATGATGACAACACGGGTCACACATCCCAACGACAAGTGTCAAGTGTGTGCTACAAGCAAACAGTGCACAAATAAATACACAGCAGATAATAATTAAGTCAACTAGTACCAGAATTTTTAGTTTAATACAAATATCTAAATACAAAGCGTTTTAAAACATAACCAAATGTCCCACAAAATATAAAGTTGAAAATAACATAACCCGAGTGACCCCAGATCACTCCTCCGGCGGAGCCAAATCCTCAGGCTCAGCATCTGCATCAACATCAAAATCTGCAGTACCATTAAATGGTACCACAGGTAAGTTATAACCCAACCAATCTTGAGATAAAAACATATTAAAGCAGCTAACCATGTATGCATATGATGTAATATGCCTGAAATCCAACACAAGCCAAAAATCCCATTTGGCCCAAAAATATTTCCATCAAAACATTTCTATCATTTTCCCAGAAAATGGCCCAAAATAATTATCCAAACCCAACACACGCTATTTTTCCAGAAAACAGTCATTTATCCATTTTCCATTAATCCATATGAACCATAGTCTTCCCTAGGGATCATCCGCACGTCCTGGCTTGCGCAACGAGCAATGCCCAGTTCTGCACCCAGTGCGTTCGTTGCCAGGCATCCTCTAGCCCTCGCTAGCAGAAGGGCCACGGAGTCGGCACGTAACTCGTTCGATCCCGTTGTCGCCTGGCGACAACCCAATGGACGTCACTCAATATATTCCGCTCCCGAGTGACCAGAGGAGCTCCACCGAAATAATGCCCCATCTCGACTTGGGGTCGTGATACACACGCACCCAAAATCCATTCCACACATGAAAACTCAGTTTTCAAAATATCCACATGATCATGAATGCAATTACACGAAAACTCAGTTTTCAATTTACAAACATGAACATGCATGTATATGCAATGTACCAAATCGACAACATCAATATCCAACAACCAACAAAATCACAATATAACCAAACATAGAAATACTCCATCCTCAATCCATCCACCCCCGAACTCCTCGGACTCAGTTTGGAAACCAACATAATACAGTGAAATATGTTAGTGAAAAAATATATCTAAATCTCAAAGTTTGTTTGGAAAAATACTTACAGTGCTATATAATAATTTTAGGAGGATCATGGAGGAGCTGGAAGGGCCAAAACAGCAACTCCACAGTGTAAAAACACTGTGGCCGAAATACACAGTATACCCAAATTCCAACGGGGTCAAACAAAAGTTAGGGAACGGTAGAGTAAGGCCTATGGAAGGTGGTGAAACTAGTGGAATCGACGGTTGGCCGTGGGTGGCAGCCGAAATGGTGGTGGAAGGCCAAAAAGCTCAAATCGGAGATGTGTTTAGTTTGGCTTCACCGGTGACGAATCGGGGTCGGGGTTGGGTCCATTGAGTTGCTAGAGGACCAGTGATGATGTGGTGAAGAAATGGTGGCCAATGGTGGCCGGACGATAGCGGAACGGGAGGAGGAAGGCCGCGGCTTCGCACGGCTCGCGGAGGCTAACGGCGGTGTGGGGTGATCTGAGATTGAAGGGGCTGGGTCGTCGGTGGCTGGGGAGTCGAACAGCGCCGGCGGTGAGGGCCACGGACGGCCGATGGTGATGGCTAGAAAGAGAGGCCGGTTTGCACGGGGAGAAAGAAAGAGACGAGAGAGAGAGAGACTACGCGGGAAATAGAAGAAAGAAAAGAAAGGGAAAAAGAAAGAGGAAGGAAAAGAAATAAGATCCAATCCTCACAACTTTTGGGTCACAACTGATCCTCAAAATAACTATTTTTAAAACAGTAAATTAAATAAATCAATTTAAACTCAAAACTAGTTAAAGTAAAATATTAAACTCCAACAATAACATTCTTTAAAATAAAAAGCAATTAAATTGTAGAACACTAATTAAAATTATAAAAGGACATTAAAATAATTTTCACAACTTAAAATATTATAAAAATAATATAATATAATGAAACCTCTAAATTTTAAAACAAGATAATAAATCTACAAATTAATTAAAATAATATTTTATTAAAAATACACTAAAATATGAGATGTTACACCATATTACATCACCCAAGTGTGATGTAACAACTATTTTGCACCATAATTCATTTATAACTCCATTCTCAGCAAGTCATTAAATTACAAGATAATTGTTCTTATCATATAACTTATACAATTTCGATTTTGAAAAGATATTTTAACCTAAAAATATATTTTTCTTAAAAAATTTGGAATCGTATTTATATAATGAAACAGTATTTTTATTATCCAAGTCCTTAGTGTGCATGTATTGGAACTTTCACATAGAAAATGTTCACATTGTCTTTCCTCTTTGACTCTTCTAAACCAAGGAGAGGGATCTCATTAGCGATAAAGTCTTCTATTTCTCAAACTTCACACCCATGATCCTATGCCTCCATGGCACATTTTAGCATATCATCTCTCCACTCAAGAAATAATGTCACTAAGTCAATGAGTAACCATCAAACTTTTAAACCTCTAGGAATTCTCACTAACACCACTATTTTCAATGAGTCTTAAATCAAATTAGGTATAAACTTCACTAATATCGCATTAAAAAGCACTAATAAAAATATCATTTTGTGCAACAAGTGCAGTATGTGACATTTTAGCTGCTAACTAGCGATATATCCTTATTTCTTGCATACTCAATATTTTTCATATTCTCCAATCTACTATAGGAGAGAGAAGAAAAAATTTTGGAGAAATTATCTTAGCCTTACATCAGTGCAACCACAAGCAGATTTTTTTTTTTAGGTTAAGTTTAGATAAGTCGTACCTAATTATTCATAATTTTTGCCATAGCTGCCATGCAAACCTCCAAGTTGCTTGTATTACTTTCAAGGGGTGCTCCAAAGTTTATATATCTGCAAGAATCTATTTGTTCTCGCTAGAGAAAAATAAAACTTGAGCAAGATTACCAGTGCTAATACCACATAAAGGTGCACTGATGAAAGCTTTTAAAAAATGAATGTGCCAATCAAGAATGTCCTCAACACTCTTGCACACTCAAATTTTAATATCCTTATTTGCCAGACATACTAGCAAGTAGAGAAAGTATGTGCTTATCTGTGAGTTAATCTAAGTTGTTTCAAGATTATAATGCTCAACCTCAAATATAGGAGCAATTAATTTTTGCGTTACAAAAACAACACGCAACTTCTGTTATTACCCACAAGATTCAAAGGCAAAATAGTGGTTTAGCTCTATCTGACAGTTGATCCCATCAACTTCTATAAAAATTGTAGTGCATGCATCCCACACGCACTTCCAATTTTACTCTAGACCTTTTAGAGGTTTCACAATAATGATGGTCTAAGACTATCTGACACTCACAATAATTTTATTTGTTTCCAACTACTACTCATGGAGAAGATTAATGCGACGATTAAGTCGTATGAATAATATCTAGGTTTTCTTTTATGGTTATCTCAAAGTTACTAAACTATGCGTATCAAATTGCACACACATTTAAGAAATTTGCTGCGTTAATCTAAGTCAGAAAAAAAATAATTAATACACGTCGCAAGATCAAAAATTCGCTAATCTTCCTAATCATTTCTTGCACCTCAATGTTTAATTATTAATTTCTAACTTAATTTTCGCGCAAATTTATATCGTATAGGAGATTAATTCCAAATCAATCTCAACCATACTCCCACTAGGATAAGTAATCCATCGAGTCAGTCACATGCAAAAAATAATTTTTTCCTAGATCGAAGAAATTAATTTGAGCCAATCAGAAGCATGGACTAATCAAACTTGGGCTACTTAATCCTCTAGTTTATCACATTCTAAAAAACTGCAGACAATTCTTAAAAATAGTCTAACAATACAAGTGATAAAATAAACTCATATAATTACATGTAACCACAATACATGTACAAAAATAATCACATCACATTTGATCTAAACGATTATTATTCACCAAAAAATAATAATCTAGGCAATTTATAACGTAAAATAAAATACCTATAAATGCGATAAAACATGACATCATAATATCATGGCATGGTTGTTTTCAATAAGCACATGCAAAAAAATATTTTAGAAAAATTAATATTTTATGCCACAATTACATGTTGAATTACTAAATAAAATCCTCAAACACACTAACAATAAGCTCTAGCCCTATGGTTGAGCTTATAGCTATTGTGTGTGAGGTCTTGGGTTCAAAACACCATCCAAGAATTTTGTCAAAAAACAATTTGTGCCACTATTCTTGGACAGCCAATGGATCGCACCCCCTTGGGCGCATAGCTGCAGAGCGGGCCGAGGTCTTCTAAGCTCACGGCCCAAATTGGCCAATGGACCTTTTAAAAAATAATGGACTGCTGCATTTTAAATACAAGAACATAGATGGGCCAGATTTAAAAATAAATATATTTATTGACCAAAACATTTCAGCCCAAGCAAAAAACTAATTTCACACCAAAATGTGATTTTAAAACAAACCCAAGTCAAGCCCACTGGTTTTTAGCTCAGACCCAAGTAAATAAAATATAATAGCCCAAAAAAAATATATATTTTTTGAAACAAGCCTACTGCCCAAGCTTGTATGCTTTTAACTCAAATAAACCACAATGCTTCATCTTCTTCCTCTAGCCAACAGTTACAGTGTAACGGAAGAAAAATTAAAAACTTGAAACAACAACTTGTAACCGCCGCATGTTGCAGTGGGTGGCCATTAAACAAGACTCCGAAGGTCCTGGCAGAGGCGCCAAGCCATGGCAGAGCCGCCCCCATTCAGTGGGTTGTAGTGTGTACAGCGTTGCACTGTGGCAGCATCACACAGCTGCGTGCGATGTGCTATGCAGGCTGCCCCATGGGCGATGTCCAGAAGTTGCAACGCTCGTCGCCACCCTATCTGCCAGTGCACGAGGCTCTGCCCTCCATGGTAGACACTCCGTAGGGCTCTTGCCTTCCTCCGCTGCTGACTGGTGCGTGCGGCACCTGGTGCTCACCGCACAGCTCCTGGTGCTTGCTGCACCTGGTGCTCGCCGAGCCTGGTGCCCACAGCACCTAGTTCTCGCTGCCACCGCCATTTAGTATCAAGACTAGAGTCCAAAATGAGGAAAGTATCTCTCACAGTATATCATTAAATGAACATATTGTCCTTTTATATACAAGGGAAATGATAGACGGGAAAAATAATTTAAAATTAATAAACTAACTAACTAACTAACTCTAATATCCTCCCCTCGAGCTGGAGCATGAATGTCAATGATGCCCAGCTTGGAAATCAGAGAAGAAAACAAAGAAAAACCAAGTGGCTTTGTGAAACAATTAGCTAGTTGATGATGAGATGAAACATGAAATGGTTTGATAATTCCAGCTTGAATCTTGTCATGGATGAAATGGTAATTGATCTCTATATGTGTCGTGCGTTAATGAAAAACTGGGTTGGAGGCAATGTGAATAGCAGCCTTGTTGTCATAGTACAATGCAGCAGCTTGAGAAGAAGAAACTTGTAAATCATGAAGCAATGAAATAAGCCAAACTACTTCAAAAACAGCAGTAGCCATAGCTCTATACTCTGCCTCGGTTGATGATCTTGAGACTGTTGGTTGCTTCTTTGACTTCCATGAAACAAGAGAGCTACCAAGGAAGATGCAAAAACCAGTAATGGATCTTCTGGTGTCACTACATGCAGCCCAATCAGAATCAGCAAATACAGTTAAATGAAGAGTAGAAGTAGAAGGAAAAAACAACCCTTGACCAGGTGAGGCTTTGAGATATTGAAGCACTCGATAAGCAGCATGTAGATGGAGCGGCCGAGGAGAATCCATAAATTGGCTGAGTGTATGAACTGCAAAAGTTATATCTGGTCTAGTTATAGTAAGATAAAGCAGCCTACCCACCAAACGTCTATAAGCTGTAGGATCATCTACAAGTGGCCCTTCAGATCGATTAAGCTTAAGATTCTGTTCCATAGGAGTATTGACAGGTTTGGAACCCAAATAACCACTGTCTGAAAGTATTTCCAGAGCATATTTTCTCTGAGAAAGAGAAATTCTAGTATTGTTTCTAGCAACTTCTAGTCCCAAAAAGTACTTTAAAGATCCAAGATCTTTAAGTTTAAATTTCTGATCCAGAAAGATCTTGAAGGAATTAACAGATTCTATATCATTGCTTGCAATGAAAATATCATCAACATATACCAACAATGCAATGAAAATAGAACCTTGAGATCTAGTAAAAAGAGAGTAATCAGCCTTTGACTGTACAAAACCATGTTCAATAATGGTAGAAGAGAATTTAGCAAACCATTGCCTTGATGCTTGTTTCAAGCCATATAATGATTTATTCCGTCGACAAACTCTAGTATCTCCTTTATCACCAAAACCTAGAGGCTTAGACATATATACTTCTTCTAACAAATCCCCATGGAGGAAAGCATTGTTGACATCTAATTGAACTAGATGCCAACCTTTAGCTGCAACTATAGCTAAAAGGCACTTGACAATGATCATCTTAGCAATTAGACAGAAGGTGTCAAAGTAATCAACACCTTCCTGTTGGGTGAATCCCTTGGCAACTAGCCTTGCCTTATACCTCTCAAGAGTTCCATCAGATCTAAGTTTTACTTTATAGACCCATTTGCATCCAATTGTACTTTTTCTAGGTGGAAGAGTGGTTAAAGTCCATGTATTATTGTGTTCCAATGCTGCAATTTCCTCAGCCATAGCAAGTCTCCAATGAGGAAA
This sequence comes from Cyclocarya paliurus, assembly GCA_029856935.1. Taxonomy (NCBI): domain Eukaryota; kingdom Viridiplantae; phylum Streptophyta; class Magnoliopsida; order Fagales; family Juglandaceae; genus Cyclocarya; species Cyclocarya paliurus. Next base: position 20,433,040 of record CM056957.1, on the reverse strand, counting down.
TTTGACAGTTTGATGATAGTATTGAGGTTCAACATTGGTGGAAAGGGCTAAAGCAAAAGCCTTGTGTTTATGAGACAAAAGAGAGTATGAAATGGAATTTGAAAGAGGATATTGCTTACCTGATAAAGGACCAGAGACATGAACTGGAGAAGATGGGGAGCAAGCCTTTGAAGATGCCAAATGGCAATGGTAATCCTGCAAATAACCAGGTGGCCTGTGTACTCGAGAAGATTTTCTGGTTAAAGGATTAGAGGAAGTGGGAATATGATCAGCTGGAATATGATCAGCTTGAACAGGTTCAGTTGGAACAGGAAAAGGTCCAGAAACCTCAGGAATGGGTTGGGGAAGAACAACAGAAGATGGGGTGGAAATATGAGAGAGATTTGTAGACATTGACTGGAAATGAAAGATATGTTCATGAAAAACAACATCTTGAGACACAAAATTCAAATGAGAATCAAGATCATAAAGTTTATAACCTTTGATTACATGCGGATATCCAATGAAAACACATCTATGAGCTCGAGGAGAGAATTTGGATCTATTTTGAGCAAGAGTAGAGGCATAACAAAGTGATCCAAATACTTTGAGATGATCATAAGTAGGTGGTTTGTTGAAGAGCAATTCATAGGGAGTTTTATTGTTCAACAGAGGAGAAGGAATTCTGTTGATCAAATATACTGCAGTAAGTATACAATCAAACCAAAAAATTAAGGGAAGATTGGACTGAAAAAGAAAAGCACGAGCAACATTAAGGATGTGCTGGTGCTTCCTTTCAACAATTAAGTTTTGTTGAGGAGTGGCTATACAAGATAACTGATGCAAGATTCCTTTGGTGGAAAAAAAATGATGCATAGCAAACTCACTGCCATTATCAGTACGAATGATTTTAATTCTAGAATTGAATTGATTTTCAACCATAGCAGTAAAATGTTGTAATAGAACTCGAGCATCAGATTTGGATTTTAACAAGTAAACCCAAGTGTTACGAGAATAATCATCTACTATGGTTAGAAAATACTTGAAACCATCTATAGATTGAGACTGAAATGGCCGCCCCGAAATATCACAGTGTATAAGCTCAAAAGGAGAAGTTGAATTATTCTGACTATTAGAAGGGAAAGGTAACCTCTTGTGTTTAGCAAGAGGACAAACATTACAAGGTATAAGATTGTTATCAGGAATAGAAGAAACTATATGAGATAACAATTTCATTCTAGGAAAAGAGGGATGACCCAACCTTCTATGCCAAACATCAAAATTATTAAGACTAGAGTAATGAACAGAATGTGAAAGAGAGGTAGGATTGAAAGACACAACTTTGTTGCAGTAAGTATAATCCTTCTTTGGCTTTACCCTTCCCAATCATTCTCCAATGGATGAGGTCCTGAATTAAGCAAGCATCACACAAAAAAATTATACAACAAGAAGAAGAAATGGTGAGTTTACTGACAGATAGAAGATTAAAATGATAGGATGGCACACATAGTACATTGTGTAAGACAAGAAATGGTGACAAAATAATGGAACCAACATGAGTGACTGGGGCAGAAATACCATTAGGCATTTTGACAAACATATTATGAGCAGGTTGAGAAGATGTTAATAGAAGAGAGGAATGGACCATATGATCCGTAGCCCCAGTGTCGATGATCCAATCAGCAGAAGTAATTGATGAATTATGAATGTTCTTAATGGAAAAAATGGAATGTTGAGGAGATGAATTAGGAATTTTACCCGAGAGATGTTCAAAAGAAGTAGTAGATATTACATTAGCTATTTGTGGTGAAGACGCAGGAGACTCAGAATGGAGAAGTGCAAGAAGCTGTTGGCACTGGTGTGGTGTAAGAGGAAAAGCCGAATTAGGTTCAGATGAAGTAACTTGATGAGCTGAGGATGAAGATTTGGCTTTGGATCGATATCCAAGAGAAGAAACATTTGTCCATGGTATGGCTTGGAATGGCGCAATGAGAGCAAATAGGCCTGTCACGACGATTTGAAGTTTTGCTTGCATGTGGAGGTTTAACAGAAGAAGACAGAGCCACAGATTGAATGCTTGGAAGTAAAACCGAGCTAATTTCACGTTGACATTCCTCTTGAAGAACAAGAGAGAAAACCTTATTGATAGGAGGTAACGGCTCAATAAGAAGGATCTGGCCACGAACGTGAAAGTAGGAATCATTTAATCCCATCAAGAAACGCATCACGTACTCTTGTTGTTGCAGATCTACCAAGGCACGTAATCCTCCACATGAACAAACAGGTAAGGGCCTATAATTCATCAATTTATCCCATAGGCCTTTCATTTGAGTGAAATACGAATTCACAGAGAGATAAGCCTGTGTGAGAGAAGCAATAGTTTTCTGGAGTTGAAAGATTCGTGGTCCATTACCTTGAGAGAACCTTTCTTTAAGATCAGACCACATTTCTTTTGCTGAATCTATGTATATCATGATGGCAGCAATTTCTTTAGACAAGGAATTGAGGATCCAGGACAAGACCATATTATTGCATTTGGTCCAGGAAGAAAACAGAGGAGATGTGGTCAGCGGTGAAGAGAATGAGCCATCGATGAAGCCAACCTTATTTTTGGCAGTCAAGGCTATGAGCATGGACCTACGCCATGTGTGGTAGTTGTCGCCCGTAAGAACTTGAGTGACCAGTAGAGACCCTGGACTATCTCCATGATGAAGATAATAAGGGTTTGAAGCATCCTCAGGAAGAGGCGAAGAAGAAATGGACGAAGAAGAAGCCATGTTAATGTGCGGATAAAGAAAAAACTACTGATACCATATTAAGACTAGAGTCCAAAATGAGGAAAGTATCTCTCACAGTATATCATTAAATGAACATATTGTCCCTTTATATACAAGGGAAATGATAGACGGGAAAAACAATTTAAAATTAATAAACTAACTAACTAACTAACTAACTCTAATATTTAGTGCCCAAGGCACTGCAGCCTGCGCTGCCTGTCCGTGCAGCATTATGGGAAACGCAGCACCCAACCGCTACTTGTTGTGCAGCACCATAAACAATGGAGGTTCCGTGCTCTGTGCATTGTAGTGCTTGCAGCACCACCATGGTGCGCGTTGCTCTGCTCGCAGTAGAGGACAGTGCCTCAGTCAAGGCTCGCGCAGCTCAGCATGTAGCAGAGGCGGCCATGCATGCCGCTCCTAGGTGTTTCTCGCACCTCCAAGTGCTTTGCACGTTATGGCCATTTAGTTGAAGCAGTCACGTGCTGCGGCCCTTCGTGTGCTGCGGTGGTGGCACCCTGTTGGTGCATGTCATTTGTCCGCTGCACCACCACAGTGAGTACAGCACGTTGCGGGCTCATGAGTATGCACCGTCACAGCGAGGTGTACCAACCCCATTTGATATGCGGCATCATCACATGGTGCCGCATCACCTCATATGGACGCCGCTGCCCTCTGGCAAGCGCACAGCACCAAAGTGCTCCAATCACCTATGGTTTGGACTGTGCAGGTGGTATCTCATTGATGTGCACAAACACCTCTTGCTGTTATGACTATTCACGGAAGCCATGGTTACAGGAAGAAAAAAAATTCTATCGTGCGGGAAAAATATTTCCGTAAGAGCACAATACGCACATCAGATATAATCGGGAACAACTAATTTTGGCTTTGATACCAATGTTAGAAATACTAGATCAGAATTCATAGCGGAAGCGGTATTATCTCTTCAAAAATATCTCGAATCTAATGCGGTTCTTCCACGGATTCTCCAGCGTCGTTGTTCGTCCACGATCTTCACATCGATGGTGGAGTGTGCTACGTGGTAATACCAGAGCAACACTCATATGTTCCACTGCCTAGATGCTAGGACTAGAGAGAACCATTTTGAGAGAGAAAGCCTATTTTTCCAAGTGTATCATCCAAAGAGGGGAGAGGCTATGTAAATGGCCCCTCTAGTGTAACTCCCTAACTGGCCATTAAGGACCAACCATCAAGCCTCATGAAGTGTCTTAAGAGCCACTTCATAACTCCCAATAGAAGGTGAAAAGGTGTCCACTATAGGTGCCCCTTTCTTACAATGACAAAATCCTATACTACAAATGAATAGGTCTATGTTCAATACTCTTATGTGGCGGATGTATATATTTTAAGATCTATAAACAATTCAACTTTTTCAAATTCAAAAATAAAAATAATTTAAAAAAAAATTATTCTAAATATTTATTCAACTTTTAACTTTAATCTCAACTCATTGAAGAAATTCATTTAAACAAGAGATGATTACTCATTTATTATAAATATGCTTAAGACTTTGTCCACAAACAATGTGTGATTATTTCTCAACACTCATCTCATCTGTGAAAACAAACGATGCCTTTCATTTAGTTACGCAATTCAGATGAGATGAGATGAAATGTTTTGTTGAAAGTTGAATAAAATATTATTATATTATAATTTTAAAATATTATTTTTGTTTTGAGATTTAAAAATTTTGAATTATTTATTATATGTTGTATGAGAGTTTAAAAATATTATAATGATTGTATGGAATAAGATGAGATGAGATAATTTAGTTTTAATTCAAGGGCTTAGATGTTTGTATGCTCAATGAGTTTTCGTGAACTAGTGATGAAATCTTCATAAAAAGTAAAGGAAACTTTTTTAGAAGAGGTTTCAATAATATTTTGTAAATTAGTGTAACACATTGAGAATAGCTTTGGATGTAAGAGTTTTTTAAATGAGTTTTAATAAATAATTTTAAATTTATATTTTAAATTAAAAACAAACGAAAAAGCTAAAAGCAACCATGAGATGGTCGCAGATATTTATTTATTCATATACATTTTTTATTTTGGTATTTTTTTTAAGATTTTTGTGTTTTGAAATTTTAAAGAAAAATGATATTTGACCCTTCAAACTTATTGCTCTTAGGGCTCCTCGAATATTTCTTTTTTTATTTTAATAGTTAAAAGGTGATTATTAATAAAATTATATTTTTTTAATAATTAAAATATTAAAAAATATTTAAAGAAAAAAAGGTTAGCGGCCACTAGCACCGTCCAATTTTAAAAAGAGTTCTCACTTTGAGAATAGAGACCATACAGGAAGTCAAAAGTTCCCCTGAATTGTCAAACGTCCCTACCGATATAACCCTGAACACTTCGGGCATTCAGCTCTTTTGTGCATGAATGTGCTGAAATTGTGGTATTGGCAGGACTGAACCCGAACGCCAACTACTTCGAAAAGGACGGTGGCCGGCCAACGTTTACCATTGGATGCGCCACTAGTTTAAATTTAGAGTAGTCCGTTCAATCTCACCATTAATCTAAATTCAACATTTTATTTTTTTTATATTTTAAAATATTTTTAAAAAATATCAAAAATATCAATAGTTACTTTCTTAACTATTAAGTAAGAAAAAAATTAAAATATATAAAATGTCAAAACGAGTGGATAAAATGAGTTGGTAAAGTAGTATTTTTCTTAAATTTTTTGTTCTATTTTTTCAAAATATTTTTTAAATATTCTTAATCATTAAAAAAATATATAATTTTATTAATAATCACTTCTTTAATAAATAACTAAAAAAATTAAAATTAAAATATTCAAGCGATAACTTTGAATGATAACATTAAGAATTAATTTGAATTCATAGATGAGATAAGATGATTTTATATGAAAGTTGAAAAAAATATTGATAGAATATTCTTTTTTATTATTGTTTTGAGATTTAAAAATGTTGAATTGATATTTGAAAAAGTTGAATTGTTTATTATATTTTGTATGAAAATTTGAAAGAATTATAATATTAAGATGAGATAAGATGAAACACTTTTTGAATACAAACTGGACCTAAAGGGATTAAGTAGCATTTTCTTTGTGATAATATTCAAAAACCTTGATTTTCGTGACTGTGATAGGGACCTAGGGTTACTACTCTGTTACTATCAATCTAGCACCCAAGAGCATTTCAAGTTTTTTTTTTATTATTATTTTCTTTTAAGTATTTTTTTAACATCCTTAATCACTAAGAAAAAATTAAAAATATATATATAACTTTACTAATATTCACTTTCTTAATTATTAAGTAAAATGAAAAATTAAAAAAAAAATCAAATACAAATTGAATAATAAATGGATAGTTGTAGGATAATAACTCTATCATTATTCTGTGACAAAATGTTTGGACACGTGGATATGATTTTAGCCCCACGGATGGAGAAAAAACCAAGTGCTCCAAAACTGGTTGCACAACTTCAGAGCCCCCAAAGCGACGATGATTAGTTTTGGGTTAGATTTGGATAGTAAGTCGAAATGTGATTAATTGTGATAAAAGTTAAAAGTTAAATAAAATATTATTAGAATATTATTTTTTAATATTATTATTTTAAAATTAAAAAAAATTAAATTATTTATTATATTTTATGTGAGAATTTATAAAAATTATAATAATAAAATGAAATAAACTAAGCCCTTAGCCATCAAAACTTTCTCTTTCAGAAAATAGAAATGCTATTATCACCGAAAATGGGTTCCGACAAAAAATTATTATTATTATTATTACACTTAGTGATTAAAATTTTTTTTTAATGATGTAGTGAATATTTTTAAAAATAAATATTTAAAAGCATAAAAAAAAAAAAAAAAAAAAACCGAGAGCCGCCTCGTGCTGTAGCGGCCCTTCAGAAAAATGGTAGATTGATATATGGATATAGTAAAAAGTAAATTCATATTCACGTGTTTGATACTTTGATGTGATATATATCATTTTAAAATAAAAAATATTTTATAATTTATGCACTGAGTCAAATCGTATCAATTTATTAGATGAGTTTATGAATAATTTAAGAGAAACGCTTGGACCGAATGGGGATAAGAATATATTTACATCGTTCAATAATATTATGCCATATTTTCACAATAAAAAAGAGGTGCTAAAAAAATCTAGATTTGGTTTTGTCCCTACTGGTATGTCTTTTCCATCCCTAATTATTTACATAAAGTTTTCATTTTGACATAATTTTATTTTATTTTTTGTAATTTTTGTTGTGAATTCATCTGTACTTATTATATTTTTTTTCTTATTGATAAAAGGAAATTATAAATAAAAATGAAACTTTCAGAAGATTAAACTCTTGTTTAGATTCTCAACTCATTTCATCATATCATTACAATTTTTTTAAAATTTTTTTATAAAATATAATAAATAATTTAATTTGTTTTAAATCTTAAAATAATAATAATATTAAAAATAATATTATAATAATATTTTATTTAATTTATTTAAAACCATCTCAACTCACCTTTCATTCTAGGCAAGTCTTAATCCAAATGAAGAATTCCTATATGGTAGAAATAGAGAGGGACCAAAATACGCCTTAGGAGATAGTGGGGGGGGGGGGGGGAAGAAAAGCGATGAGAAGGAATATGGGAGAGAACTTGTCTACAATAAGTTCTATTTGTCTTTTATAAAAAAAGTTTACTTGTCATAATATTATTGGAAGGCGTAAATATCTTCTTAACACTAGTTGTGTTTGAAGTTGTTCTCATAATTTATACTCTTAACTCTGGTGGAGTCTTCCTCATGGAATCTTAAGTTTTTAACGAATTGAATTTTATTGATTATCATCTCTACACCACATACCTATTTTTATTGAATAATTATTACTTAGTTTGAATTACATATATTCTTTGTAAGAAGATTTTCCTCACTGCTTAAAGTCCATTGGGTCTCGGCCCAATATCCGGCCCGAGGGCACCGAAGTTTGCATAGGAGACGAAACATCTATTAGGAAGGGGCACCGAATAGTCGACAAGACAGATCAACCTAATAATTTGTGGTTACTTTCAGCATCCAGAGACTTGCACAAAGCACAACAGGAAATGCAAAAAGCCCTCGATCCATTGGCATCAGATTATTTATGGCTAGTATAGACCAGACGCGAAGTCAAAGAACCACGCCGCATTAATGACACCGTTGCTAAGCTACACGCCAGATTTATGGAGTTGTCGCAGAGCCATGCCGCATTAAAGAATGTCTGACAATACAAACAGAAAGGAAGACACAAACTTTGTGAAGATAAAGACGATTTGTCTCCCAACCACACTATAAATAACCAGTTCTAGGTACAAAGAAAGCTCTCTAATTCCTAAACTTTTTGATCCATTTATAAATTTCTAAAAATATTTATTAACTTTAGCATCTGAGATTATCCAGCCCCAAGGCCACTCTCTTCAAATTGCACTGCTCTCCATCTTTTGTAGGCCCAATTTTAAAGACCTACGTTGTCGAAATATGACTCAAAAGTATGCGAAATATAACGTTAACAAGTCTATCAAATTATCTTATTTTATCAAAAGTTAATATATAAGAATGAATATGACCGAAAATGTCTCAAAATATTTATTTTTTCACTTTTTAATATTTCATATGAATAAATAAATGATGAAAACTGAAAAAAATTATAAAAAAATATATTATTATAAGAGAAGTGCTATAGTTACAAATGCATCCCACAAAAGCAAATCTAGAAATTGATATGATTTCATATAATACTTTAGATATACTTTACAATAAAAGTAATTTTATAATGTAACGTACCATATCAAATCACAACAATTTATATATTTAATTTTGTGTGATCACTTTTTTGCTAAAATATTTCTCTTGGAAGTATAAAAAATTGAAAAATAATACTAAGAGCACTAGTATTGAATTCATCAAATTTATCTTTAAATTTTGATGAAAAGTACATATTTTTCATATATCTAAAACTTCCTTATCCATAATTTACATTAGATTAGCCATTACAATTACACTAATTATATATTAATTAATAATTTAATTTAATACTTAAAATTTTTTTTTTCAATTAATTTTTTTCTTCAACCTAATTATCTAGCAAACACATTTTACTAACCTAATTTTTTTTCTCAACCTATTTTGGGGCCAGTTTATATACAAAGAAAAAAGTACATGAATATTAAATAGAAAAAATTACAAAGTTTTCATTCACGTTACAGTACATCACGTGAAAAAGAAATTCATGTGGGGCCAAAATTATCTGGAAATCTAATTTTACTAATATAATATGTGGATAGCCAATCAGTAGATCATTAAATTTAAAAATACATGAAGATGTCCTACAGGTAAAAGTTTGAAAGTTAAGTATATAGTGAATATAATGCTAAGATTTTAAAATAAAAATCATCAAATTTTAGAAATTATACTTATTTGATGAATCCAATATAATACTTTTGACAGAATTCAATTCGTAAGCCGCACATATTTAAAAATAAATAAATATAAAAAATATATAAAAAATTAAAATTTTAATAATAAATTAACTCTTTTGAACTTTTTCTGCCCGAAGGTGGCCCACAGTCCAACATTATTCTAAAACAATTAGGTTAGCAGATAGACTGACTCGCTTGGTGAAAACAAGTAAGGCCGGCTCTGACGCTTACTGAGTTAACTGGGGCCGGAAAGCGACATGCACTTGGTTGTCGGCTTTCGCAGTCAAAACTTCCTCCTCAAATAACCACTGCCACAAGTCTCTCTTCCTCCTCTCCTCTCCTCTCATCTGCCGACCCTAATGGCGTCAACGGCTTGTCACTCCCTAAATCTCCTCCTCCTCCTCCTCCTCATCTCGCTCCCTGTTTTCCACTGCATCCCAGCTTCATCATCGCCAACTTCAGTACCTTCATTTCCCAACGAAGCCCTCCCCACCAAATCAGGCTATCTCCCCGTCAATGCCTCCACTGGTTCCGCCATTTTCTACGCTTTCTATGAGGTCCAGAAACCCATTTCCCCACCGTCCGAAACCCCACTTCTTATTTGGCTCCAGGGTGGCCCTGGCTGCTCCTCCATGATCGGCAACTTCTTTGAGCTCGGCCCCTGGCGTGTCAACTTTCAAAAGGCCAAGAACGACCCCCTTGCTCTCGAACCGAATTCAGGTTCTTGGAACCGTCATTTCGGCCTTCTTTTCCTCGATAATCCAATTGGAACTGGGTTTAGTATTGCCTCTACACCCGCAGAAATCCCAAGAGATCAATTCTCCGTTGCCAAGCATCTTTTTGCTGCAATCACTTCGTTTATTCGACTAGACCCGGTGTTTAAGTCTCGTCCGATATATATAACAGGTGAGAGCTATGCAGGAAAGTATGTTCCAGCAATTGGTTACTACATTCTCAAGAAGAATGCGCAGTTGCCGGCGTCTGAGCGGGTGAATTTAGCTGGTGTTGCTATTGGAAATGGGTTGACCGACCCGTTGATCCAAGTGGCTACTCATGCTGTGAATGCTTACTTTTCCGGTTTGATCGATGAGAGGCAGAAGAAAGAGTTGGAGAAAGCGCAATGGGAGGCAGTCAGGCTGACAAAATCAAAGAATTGGACTGAGGCCACGAATGCCAGGATTAGGGTCTTGAGTTTGTTGGGAGACATGACAGGCTTGGCCACTTTATACGATTTTTCAAGGAAAGTTCCTTACAAAACTGAACTGGTCTCGGAGTTGTTACAAAATGAGGAGCTAAAGAAAGCCTTGGGAGTGAACAAAGCAGTAGTTTTTGAGGAATGCAGCGATGTTGTGGGGGATGCATTGAACGAGGATATAATGAAAAGCACGAAATACATGGTGGAGTTTCTAGTGAAGAAGAGCAAGGTTTTGTTGTATCAAGGGCATTTTGATTTGAGGGATGGTGTAGTTTCAACAGAGGCTTGGATGAAGACGATGAAATGGGAAGGAATTGAGGAGTTTTTGATGACAGAGAGGAAGATTTGGAAGGTGAGTGGAGTAGTTTCTGGGTATGTGAAAAAATGGAAGAGTTTGACTCATGTTGTAGTGTTGGGTGCTGGGCATCTTGTGCCTACTGATCAGGCATTGAATTCCCAGGCAATGATAGAGGACTGGGTCTTGGAGAAGGGATTATTTGGGCATCAATAAAGGGGAGGATTCTTTATCAATTATCAGGGATTGACAATAATTTTCTGTTCCTCCTACTTGTATTAATTAATAGCTCAAAATTACTGGCAATATTTGCAGATGTGCTGCCAAGAACATCCTAATTCATGCCACTGAATAAAGTAAATTTTCTGCCTTTTGGTCGTCAGATATCCCGACTTTTACATGCCAATTGATTAGATATCTGCAATATTATAATGGGTGAGAGATTGTATCAATCCCCAACTCTTCGATGAACAGAGTTATCTCCAAATGAAAAACCAACACAAGCACACCTACAATTCGCAGAGGTTACAAAAACAGGATTGCAGAAACCTTGGCCTTCTTTTACTAACATGGCATAAGAAACAAGGCTTTCAACAGCATCTTCCACCCAGGGAATTTGTGTTCCTGGTATCCTCAATAGAGGCAAAAGTTCGTCCTCCGTTCCACAAAGATTACAGCCTACAAATCTGGGTCACATAGCCATCGTAATAAAGCGTCATCCAAATCTCGTGAAAGCTGCTACCCATAACAATGTCAGTGAGCCCAAGCATGCTGCCACATCGATGAATTTCCAATCACTTCTTCCCCATTATTTCCTGTCCTTTCTGTCCTCATTATTTCCTATTTCAAAAGGAGATACATAGAGTATGTAGACCCAAAAATATTTATTTACGGAGTCTACACTAGGGGTGTTGGGTGAGCTCCGCGTCCAGATCTAGGGGTGCACACGATCGTTCGGAGATCTGGCTTCGTTTGGTTCCTTAATCAAATTCATCTCATCTCACTCATCATTACAATTTTTTCAAATCTCAACACAAAATATAATAAACAATTCAACTTTTTCAAATTTCAAAATAATAAAAATATTCAAAAATAATATTTTAACAATATTTTATTATCTAAACTCAACTCAACTCAACTCAACTCATTTCAACAACCAAACGCACCCTAAATATTTTCGGTCTATTATTTTTGCTGGACTGGACCGGACTGAATACCCAAGGGACCAGACCGGACCGGTATCTATCGGTCCGATCCGGTTCAGTCTATTCGGTTTGACTTTTTTTTTAATCAATTAATAAAAAATTTTATTTACAATACTAAATTAAACTAAGTGACTTATTAATGTGGATTATGTAACAAACTCAATAAAAAAATATTTTATATGGTCAATGATAATAAATTAGATGAAAATTATATTATTGATGATGTTAATTATTACTTTATTACTTACTTAAAGTATGTTGATGCATAATGAGCTATATACAACTTTTAACATTTTGTATGTGAAGCAATAAACATAAATAATTTAATTATCCATACATATTACATCCATAATTGAGAAAAATACATACTTAACATACTATTCTAAATAAGAATAAAATATTTAATTATACATACTATTATAAATTTATAAATTATACATATATTATAATTTATATTATAACTCTTAATACTTAATAGTATTAGTAATACATTAAAGAATATATTAATACATTGATACTAAATATGATTAATTAGGTTGTGATTCTAAATTTCTATGAATTTATGATTAATAAATTTGTAATAAATTAGGTTATAACTTATACGTATACTAAACTACTATAACTTATACTAATATATTATTATACTATATAGTTATACTAAATCACTATAACTTATATTAATATATAATATAGTTATAATAAATTACTATAATATAGTATAACTAATATAACAACTAATATAACTATTAATATAACTATATAATAGTATTAGTATAAAGTATTAGACTATTAGTAATATAGTATACCTATATATCAGTAATATTAATATATTAGTAATATTAGTATAAGTATAATTGTATAAGTATAACTAGAGTCTATACTTAATTATAATATAGTATAATTATATATTAGTTAGTGATAAGATTAGGTTAGATGAAATTTATATAATTAATTATATATATCTAAATTATAAAAAATATATATAAATTATGTACATTCGGTCCGGTCCGGTTCGTTCAAAAAAACCTATGGACTGTGGACCGGACCGAATATATTCGGTCCTATAAAATTTGGGCTGGACTGGATCGGACCGGATCCGACCTGGTTCGGTTCGGTCCAAATTGACCGGTCCAGTCCGATTTTTCCAGTTTGGACCGCCCGATGCTCACCTCTATCCAGACCGCCGCTCATAGACCTGAAATGGCAATCCATTTAGTTCGGGTCTATTGTATTGCCTTGATCTCTTATATAAAATTTGGTCTAAGAGATCAATACAATCTAAAATATAACTCTAATGAATTTAAGTTGTTTTTATATTTATAAATTTTAATTTATAACTTAAATTATATTATAATTTAAAGCTAAAAAAATGGGGCAGGGGCCCTCCACCCTGCATCTGCAGATAACACCCTAATTTGCAAGATTTCGTCCGTCTCACAGCCGAATGGGATCACCCACCGGCTGGACCAGGTGCCAGGGTCCATATACGGCCACTCCAGGGTGGGTAGCCGGCCTAGGACTATACGCTACTTATAAATATGGACAGCATTCAATGCGCTTCGTCTTCAAGTGGGAAGGTGCTGGGCCCACTAACCCTGGCCCAAAACCAAATCGGTCTATTTATTAATTACAAATTTCGGACTGCTGCGCTGCCTTTTTTTTTTTTTTTTTTGTTTGAAATTTGTAATTAATAAATAAACTTCCTTCTATTCTTACACGCGACTGACTGGAGGGAGGGCAGAATTCAACCATGGCAACTACGGCGACGACTATTGATGCAGAATACGACAGAGCAACGGAGGTCAAGAAGTTCGACGATGCCAAGATCGGAGTCAAAGGCCTCGTCGACTCCGGCGTCACCACCATTCCCCGCTTTTTTGTTCACGCACCCGATATCCTTTCCGACCTCAAACCCGGTTCCGGAACCCAACCTGGACCTGAACACATCCCCGCCATAGACCTTTCCGATCATCGCCGCTCCACTGTCGTTGAAAATATCAGACGCGCCGCCTCCACTTTCGGATTCTTCCAGGTAATCAACCACGGCGTCCCTTTGGGAGTTCTGGACCGTACGATGGCATCCATCAAGGGGTTCTACGAGCAACCAACGGAGATAAAGGCGCGGGTCTACCGTAGAGAGATAGGCACCGGAGTATCTTACATGTCAAACGTCGACTTGTACCATTCCAAAGCTGCCAGTTGGAGGTTATACACCCATATCTCCATTCTCTACATTTTATCTTCTAAATGCTTTTAATATCATTTTCCGCTCTAGTATTTTGGTCTTTTTTGTTTTCCTTCGATTTTCCAGGGTAGATATCGAGCTTAATTAAGCTTTCATAGGTTATCTCTTGTAAGAATTCTAAGAAAAGTAACAGCTTTCTGAACAATTTAGTGACGCTTATCGAAAAGATGATAGCTTGATTAATTGTAATCTTCCCAAAATATAAATAGATATTGATTGATAGAAACCCATACTAACTCGTGATAGTTTACAACAGGGACACTATCCAGATAAGAGTAGGTCCTAGAATGGTGGATCCCGAGGAAATTCCAGAGATATGTAGAAAGGAGGTGATCGAGTGGGACCGAGAGATCAAACGGCTGGGAGAGATTCTGATGGGGCTGCTGTGTGAAGGGCTGGGAGTGGACACCGGGAGGTTGAAGGACATGACATGTTTGGAAGGGAGAGTGATGGTTGGCCACTACTATCCTTACTGCCCACAGCCTGATCTGACGGTGGGGCTTGCTTATCACACCGATCCTGGGGTTTTGACGGTGGTGCAGCAGGACCATGTTGGTGGGTTGCAGGTCAAATATGGTGGGTCTTGGGTCGATGTTAAGCCTATCTCCGGAGCTCTTGTCATTAACGTTGGGGACTTGCTTCAGGTAAATTCTAAGAAAAAGGCTTTCTTCTTTGTGTTATGTCAAGAAATGTGATTGAGGATAACAAGATTTAATTATTTGTTTTGTTTTAAGTAATGGTATTACGGTTGAGAACTTGAATATTGTTAGAAGCTGTTGTTTTTTTTACTCTAATTTCGTTTCTCTCAGATTATATCAAATGAAGAATACAAAAGTGCAGAGCATAGAGTGTTGGCCAACCCATCCCATGAGGCACGAGCCTCAATTGCGGTTTTCTTCAACCCAAGCAATAGAGATGACCAGTATGGACCCCTGCCGGAGTTGATATCACCAGAGAAACCAGCTCTTTACCGGCCATTCACATTGACGGACTTCATGACGAGGTTCTTCAAAAAGGAGTTGGATGGAAAATCTTTGACAAATTATTATAAGCTGTAAAACACTGATTAAACATCTGTACACGATGAATTTCAGCTTTGTAAGTTAAATTCAACATTGTTACAATGTTAAATTCAAAAGATGTGATATTTGTAAACTTGTGAATGGCATGAGAATTGAGAAAGGCACATAGGGCATGTATATATTTGGTGTATCAACTGAAATCTTGTAACTTATTTGGTGAGTATTCCTGAACTGAACCTAAGAAATTAGTTCAAAAGGCTTCTTAGAGATTCGAATGAAATGATTCACATATAGGAAAGCCATGAAGATTTTTTTAGGCAAATGTTGTGATGGCAGGTTGCATGTGATGCACTACCAGTAAGAGCATAGGCTGGGAACTTCATAAATTCTGCAGATGGGGGGACCTGATTTAGTGTCCTTAATGAAGTGAGGAACCAGAAACAGCGGAGCCTCTTTTTATCAGATGCCAATTTGTACTGGTGTTTCTATGGAGGGAATCTCCATGGCCAATAGATGTGGTCAAATTTGCTGATAAATATGTGATAAAAATGCTACTCTGCTCTCAAAACGAGTTGCAGATTGATCATGAAGAAACAAATATTCTCTGTTCAGCTTTGATAATGGATGCCATGTTGTGGAGGTAAGCAGCTTGGCTCAGTTTTATACTTATGTGAGAGAGCAAAACCAATTACCTGTTGTGGAGGTAAGCAAATCTGATCATGCACCATCTTGTTTTGCCTAAACCAGAAGTCCCATGCCATTAACACAAACTTTGCTAAGTCTTAGGAGGAGCCGTATTCTTTAATATCCATTGCCACATGCCTAAAGGGCCTGTGATGATCAACCTGTTGTAAAGCAGGAAACTTCTTCACCCAATATTCATAAATGAAAGGATAGAAAAGCAAAGCATGAGGTAAATCTTTAAACTGGTTTTTACAGAAACAACCTGGCCATCCACATGGATAATGTGGATCTTCTTACTAATCAGATTAACCATTGTAGGTAAACCCTCCTTACAAGCTCTCCAAGCAAAGATTTTGACCTTATGAGGAACTTTCAATTTCCAAATAACAGTCCAAAATGATTTCTGATTGGCTACAGTCGAGGTTTCACCCCTATTAGGATTAGAGCAAGTCTTAAAGAATCTGTAAGCACTCCTCACACACTAAAGATACCACTTTTCTCATGCTCCCATATCCGTTTATTAGTTTCATTGGAAGGACTTGGATGCAGTTTTAAGATGCCCTTTGCAATTTTTGGATTGAAGAGAGTTCTCACCTTATCTACATTCCACCATTTAGTGCTGCTATCAATCAAACTAGCTACCTTTCCATCCAGTGATGCCAACTCTCCACTATGCTGCAGACTTCCCCTAGCCAACTCATCTTCCAGCCTTTGAATCCTAGTAATCTGTAAATCCCTTAGAATATGTATAGAGCAACCATCTCCAACACTCCATCTGCGCCAAGTAAGGATTTTTTTGCTTCCCAAATCTCTTTCCAAGCATAAGAGGGATTCACATCAAGAGTAGCATCCAATAGATTTCCTTTAGGGATGCATTTGGCACTATAGACTTTATGAAAAAGACTGTCCTTATCTTGTAATAGCCTCCATCCTTGCTTTGCCAACAATGCCATATTAAAATTTTCCAACTCCTTGAACCTCAATCCTCAATAGTACTTAGAATCACACATTTTAGTCCAGCTAACCCAATGCACTTTCCTCTCCTCTTGCTTTTGACACACCAAAACCTAGCTATCATTCTCTCAAGATCAATACATAGCTTATTAGGGAGCTTAAAGCAACTCATAGCATATGATGGTATGGCCAAAACTATTGCCTTTGTCAGAATTTCCCTCCCTCCTTGAAAAAACATAGATTCTTTCCAATTTTGTAATTTCAACCATACTTTGTGCTTGACATCAACAAAAGCATGATTTTTTTGACTTTCCAACCATAGGAGGGAGACCCAAGTATCTCTCATACTGCTATACCTGGGTAGTACCCCACAAGTCCATGATTTCCTTCTGTTTGTCTTCATTGACATTTCTGCTAAATACCATAGAAGTTTTCTCCTTGTTTATTTGTTGTCCTGAAGCATCTTCATATTGTTTTAGCAGCATTTGTAATCTTCGATTAGTATCCACATCAGCTGCACAAAATATAAAACTATCATCTACAAAAAGTAGATGATTTAATCTTGGAGCCCTTTGACAGATTTGTATACCTATTACAACTTGTGAAACTTCAGCAACATCCTTCAACAAACTTACTAGACCCTCAGTACACATTAGAAACAAATATGGTGAGAGGGGATCCCTTTGTCTCAAACCCCTTGTGGGCACAATATGACCAGTAGGAGTGCCATTGATAAGAACTGAGAAAGAAATACTTTTCGCACACCTCATCAAGAGCTGGACCACCTTTGAATGAAACCCCAGTCTTCTCATCACAAAATCAAGAAAGCCCCATTTCACCATATCATATGCTTTACTCATATCAAACAATAGGGACATAAAACCTTTCTTTCCAACATTTTTCTCCCTCAAATAATGAAGCACCTCATATGCCACCAAGACATTATCAGTTATTGACCTTCCAGGCACAAAAGCACATGAGAATTTGATATAACATAAGGCAGGACTGTTTTGAGTCTATTGGCTATAGCTTTACACATTAACATATACACCACATTACAGAGACTAATTGGCCTAAAGTCATTAACTTTCAAATGACTCTTTTTCTTTGGAACTAGAGTAATGAAAGTGTGGTTAACAGCCTGAGGGATATCACAAGTATTAAGAGCTTTTAATACATATGGGGTAATTGATTTACTAATGTCAAGCCAAAACTTCTGAAAGAACACACATGGCATACCATTTGGGCTAGGAGCTTTCGTGGGATGCATTTGCTTCAAAACCTTATCCACTTCTTCTTCAATATAAGGCTTGGTGAGCTCCTCATTCATTGAGTCAGAGACCCTCCTATCCATTTTGTCTAGAATATAAGCTTCATCACTAGTGCCTGTAGCTATAAAAAGAGAAGAAAAAAAAGTTCATTATAAGCTTATCACACTGCTCCCCCTCGTTCCATTCTCATCTTGCAGTTTCAAAATGCTATTCTTTTGTCTTTTTTTTTTTTTGTTTTGTTTTTGGGAAGCTTTTGCATGGAAGAATTTTGTATTTTGATCCCCCTCAGCTAACCACAAAGCTCTTGACCTCTGCCTCCACATAATCTCTTCCCTCTCCAACCACTTTTGAACTTTCTTAGAAGCTAAAGAAACCCATTCCTTATCCCCATTGGATCCCTTTCCTGTTCAAACTTGAGCCTTTTCTTTGCCTCTTGTAACCTCACATGGACTTAACCATATTTTATCTTATTCCATTGGAATAACTTTGAGCCATAGCCATATATTCTATCCATCACCCCTTGAGACGACATTGAGAGTAATCCATCCTCCATGTATGAGTCACAATCTTAGAGCATTCATCCTCACCAAGCCACATAGCCTCAAACCTGACAGGCTTATTCCAACCCCTCCTTTTCGAAACACCTTCATCTCTAGCCAGAGAGGTTGATGGTCTGAGTAGGCTATAGAGCCATGCATCATAGAGGCCCTTTCATACAATAGGCACCATGACAAATTTCCAACAAACCTATCCAACCTTTCAGAAATAGTACTAGATCCTCCCCTTTTATTACACCAAGTATATTTAGGTCCTCTAAAACCCAAATCTTTCAGCTCACAAGTAGCAACATATTTTGAAAGTCATCCATTTGTTGTTCTGGCCTTTTTCTTCCACCCCATTTCTCACCTTGAGTTATTATCTCATTTAAATCCTAAAAAACTAACCCAAGCTTATGTAGTCTTTCTTTTTAGCCTTTTGATCAAACTCCAAGTCTCATTTCTTCTAATAGCCTCATAGTGACCATAAATCCTAGTCAAACACCACTGTTTTGAGGGTACCAAGTCAATTGCTTTCTTCCACAAGAGTGCCAATCCCTCACTACGACCAATAGCATCCACTGCTAGACGAATTTCAAACCTCAACCCAACTCTACATTTTTCCATATCAGCAACTTTCAGTTTTGTTTCTTGTAGAAACAAAATGTTAGGATCTTCCCTTTCGATAAATCACAAAGGGTTCTAATACCACAAGGGTTTCCAAGCCCCCAGGTATTCCAGTTTAAGAGTTTCATTGTTCCCGGAGGGGCTGTGATCCAGCCTCCGCCAATAGTAAAGAAATATTGTTGGAAAGACCACCATTGTCCCTTGACTTGTTCTTCAACCTTTTCAAGACTCTACCAATTTCCACTTCATGATCAGGAGTCCTTTTCAAACCCACCTTAGATCCAATCCTCAAAGGATTTTGATTAGCACTCTGAGCCAATCTCTTCCACCTACGAGAGCGTCTTGATAGTTGAGGAGTATAGACATTAGCATTCTCTTTTTAGATAGTTGCTCTCTCCCTCCATCCTGAGAATTCAAACACCTCTATGCACTAAAGACAGAACCACCCTCCAGTTGACTTTCCTTCTCAGAGGCATTTGGCAAGACTTCTCCATTTGAAATTCTTGAAATATAGCCAACATTAACTATATATATCCGTTCCTCCGAGATCTCCTCCCCTCCAGTTTCCTTTTGTAACGGAAGGATCTCTTTCTCTTTTAAAACACCCGATATTTCCTTCGTGAAATGCTACAAACTTGAATGCATAACAGTACTGACTCTCTTAGGAGATTCTAGTCGATCTTCGATGACCGGAGCATCCTCATATGCCGGCGACCCCATCTTTCCAAAATTTTGCTAACCATGACTTCTAACAGGACCTCCATACCCTCCTGCACGAAGCCAGGGCCCATAAGGTAACTCAGATATTGCAACCTTCTCCATATCTGCCTTCCAAAGGTCATAATCATGATGACCATGTCCCAGTTTACCACACAGGTAACATATATTATAGAGGTGTTCATACATAAATCTAACCCATATGGCTTGTGAAGACCCCAGACAGATTTTTTTTCCCTTTAACAATGACTTCAAAATATCAATGCAAACTCGAACCCACACGTACTCCCTTAAAGCCATCTCATCCTTATCCAAGTCCACTCCCTTTACCCTCTTAACTGCTTTGCCAATAAGGTTTCCCATATAAGCATTCCTAGTCATAAGGGGAAGGTCATGAATCCTTACCCAAAACAAAGCCTCAATGAGGGCTATTTGGTGCACTTGTTTTAGTCCCTCAACATCACTCGTCAGGGCTAGGTTCTTATCAAACATCCAGGGGCCATCACGTTTAACTCGTTCCTTATCATGCAAATCCTTAAATTCTACTATGAACATTGATGAACTTAGATCTTGAATTGTTAACATCTTCACAGGTCTCCAAATCCTCTTCATAGTTTGCTTAAGAGCTTCTTTGTTGAAATGTTTTGTTGTGAGGAGTTTGAAAATCAAACACCTATCTCTTCTCGCAATAGCATCATCAAGTTTGTTTCCTCAATCGTGAGCACCTCCTATTCTTGTTCTGTGAGAGACGGTCATTGGTACAGCGACTCAATTTTGACCTCCATTCTGCAACCTCATGCACGATAGGTTGGAAACCTACGTATGTTGAAAAAACCTTGCAAGACCTATACAAGATAGGGAAAAGCCTCTACGAAAGGGAGAACCCTTGAGAGGAAAAACTGCCCTCATTGATATTCTTGCACAGCAAGAAGATCTTAACTTGTCAAGGTTGCAACATATTTGATTCGAGTAGTTTGTACAACTATAATATATGTGGGCTTTTGTGATGAAAAACTTTACAACGATAGTATTATCATTGTTAAAATTACACTTTTTACGACGATATTGAAGACTTTGTTGGAATTTGTTATACTTACAAGAGACTATTGCCACAACATTTTCTTGTTTCAATTTCTTAGATACAGTACAAGCTACAGTATGAGATATTGTTTCCAACAAGATAAAAACATGTAACTACAATGAAAATACTTGTTATAAATACCTGATTTTGCTGTGGAACCATCTACCTTTGTTGCAAATAAATTGAGATATTTGCCATGATGTTTTTTCCTTGCAAATGACATCACATGTAATTGCAGCAACCATGGCCAACGGTTATGACATTGCAAATATTAACCCCGACCAACAAATATTTTCCTTGCGATGTTAGTTTTTGCAAAAGAAGAGTTTTTGATATAAACATTATTACATAATTAACAACAATACTTTCCTTGCAAAATTTATCATAATATTAATGGCATAGATCTTCGTTGCAAATAGCAATTTTTTTTTATTAGCAATGAAAGAAATTCTTGGCTTTCGGGGTGTGTCCTTGCGATGGGCCAGCATTGCGATCATTTTTGGTCCCTCTCATTAGAGAATGAGGGGCCGCCCACGTCTTCAGTTCATATGCTGGCATAGGTCCTTTAATGCTAGATGCCATAGGGATGTCAGAGTTGGCACATCCCATTAGTCCCACATAGCCAGATTTCCTGTGATGTGCACTCTCTTTATCTGATACAACCAAATGGCTGGGCCCTTTGGGTGACTTCGAGGTCGTTGGAGGGTACAACCTAGATTGAAATGGGCTTCATTGTCTGGTCCAAGCCCAACCAACATGAACCGGTGGGAAAAAACTCTTCCAGTTACCCCGCCAATTCTTACTAAACAGGTTTAGTGGGAATTTCTTCATTTTTCAGGTCGTTTTGGTGGCACACTTCTGGCAGATTGACACGCTCTTGATTGTTTTCGTTTGGCTTTCCTTGAGTGGGCTAAATGATTGATGGTTCCTCTCCCACGTCGATTCATGTAGCATGTATAGTGGGGTCTTCACCTGTCCACTTTCCTTTAGCACGTGCCTCGCCCGTTACTTGGGTTAGTTCAAGCGACATGTGCGCGGGGGGGGGGGGGGGGGGGGGGCGAGGGGGGCTATTTAAAGCCCTCCCATTCCCTTTTTTGGTCTATTTGCCTTTACTCTCTCTTAGTGCTTTAGAATCCGTTCTTTTGTTCACCCCCTTCTCCACTTCCTTCTGTCATTCTTTCATGACCCTAACCAGTCCCGTTTTCTTGCTCCAATGGCTGCTAATAATACCTCTCGCACCACTGCCTAACTTTTTAAAGGCTCCAACTGGAGGTCAGAGGTCCCAGGGGACTCCCAGATTCAGTCGTCTTGGAGGCCTCTAGGGCCCGAGAGGGGGCCATAGATCTTGATGGTTTTACCTCGAAAGTGGTGTTGTATCTTAGTATGTTTACCAGAGGGTTACGACTCCCTTTCTGTCAGCCGATTTGTGAGGTAATGGACTTCTTTCAATTGGCCCTTGTGTAGCTTCACCCCAACACGTGGAGGATCTTGCTGTGTTGCTGCATTGTTTGGCGTAGGGCTCTAGAAAAGGTTGACCCCGAACACCTAGATCTCACCACCTGAGAGTTCCTCTTGACCAACTACATTTTGAAGCACAAGGGGAACACTTGCAGCTTTTTCTCGCATCCAGGGAAGGCGGTGGCCCATTTGGAGCCTCGATACAACCGGGTTAAAGATTGGAATTAGTGGTTCCTTTTCTTATTTGGCAAAGGGTGGGAGTTTCTAGTGGGGAAAACTGTCCAGCAGGAGTACCCTGTGTGGGCCATATGGGGGGTTGTCCCTGAGGACAAGGACGTTAGGCCAAAGGCGACCCCAGAGGAGGCAAGCCTTTTGGAGACCGTTCGAGCCTAGGTCAAGGTGCATTCGAATGTTGTCTTCTCCGAGACTTTAATAGATGAAGCTAGCATAAGGAGATACTTAGCCCCCCCGGCACATACCCTCTTTAATGATCGCACCATCCCTATGCAATCCATAACGCGCCACAATTGCAAGCAATCCCCTAGACCGCCTATAGAAGGGAAAGGGAATAAGCCCTGGTTCGAGGAGCCAGGGGATAATATCTTCGACTCTGCTTCACTGTCCCTTCCTTGATAGTCCTCTGTTCCCATTGTAGCAGCTATCCCAAGCATTTTACACTCGTCACTAAGTCTGCTACTCCCATTCTGTTGTCTTCTGCCCCTAAGAAGGTGCCGCTCCCTACTTTGCTGAGCAAGGCGCGCACTAAAGATGCATCTCAAGGGGTTCGTGTTGCTAGTGAGATGTCCAAGATTCCTTAGGCTGTGACCCCTTCCGATTTCACTAGTCACGTCTTCTCCGATCTCGCCAAACAATGTGAGGGAAGTCAAGAGCCTTACACGGACTGAGGAGAGGCTCTCATTACATTTTTGCAGGGCTCTCTGGAAACCTATTCCCAAAGAGTTTACAGTCTGTGTCATGTTGCCCAAAGTTAACATAGAAACGATTCCCTCCACAGAGGTTGTTGAGGTGGACGGCGAGGAGTTCCTAGTTGTCGGGAACAAGGGGTAGGCGAAGAAGGGGAGGCTATGACCTAGGTGAGGGAAGGGTCTCTGTTTGAGTACTCTTCTGAACAAGAGGTTGCCTCGGTGGAAGCCCCCTAGAGGTCGAGTTTGGAGTTGTGGCAACTGGAGGGACGATTAGTGAGAGGTGGAGATTAAAGATGGGGCAGTGGTGGCTAAGGACCAGAAGGATCTGACTGTCACACCCATGCCCAGGGTTAGGGTGGTTTTGGCAGGTGCCAATGAAGTCTTGCCTACCTCGCTTGAGACCGAGGTCGAGAAGTCATTAATTTGGTTTTGGCATTCCCTTTTCTTTCTTTGGCCTTTTCAGTTTTACATGGTTTTGTTTTCATGACAAGTAGTGGACCAACTAGAACCTTTCATTATGGATAGCTAAAGAGCTTTGGAGGAAGAGAATCGGGCACTCTGCTCCATGGCCGACCTAGCCTTGCGACACGCTAAGCGGGAGAGGGAGGAAAATGAGTGATTGGAGGAGGCCCATGCTCAAGTCTAATCTCTCTAAATCACGGGAAGAGGTCGGACAGCACAGGCTCGAGGCCACGCTTCAAGGGCAGGCACAAGATACCCTGTAGGAGTTGCTAGATAATCAAATGGTGGAACTGGCGAAATTGGAACGGGCGATTTGGGAGCTTCAGGAGGAGAACTCATAGTTGAAGAAGTAGCGTGACTCTTGACACTTGGTCGTATAATTGGCTCAATGACCAATATGAGTCCCTCTCCGATTCCCTGAAGAAAAATAAGAAGTCCCTCGACTTGAAGTCGTAACAGGTGAAGGACTTGGAGGTTGAGGTTGCCTTGGCCCATGTCGATGTGTTCATAGAGAAGAATCTGTCAAACTCGGTGGTATTCAAATTGGCTGAGATGGAGCGCAAGCTAGCCTCCAACAACTTTCTCATGAAGGATTTCAAGAGCGACTTGGCATATGTGAATGAAAAGGTCCCTCGCCGAGACCAAGCTTGGTCATACGGTAACATAGAGGGCTTGGAAAGGATGCAGGAACCATGTGTTGGAGAATTTTCAGGAAAACATAGGCCTCATTTGGTTACGCTATTTAGATGAGATATTTTGTTGAAAGTTTAATAAAATATTATTATAATATTATTTTTTAATTCAATTTTTGCTTTGAGATTTGAAAATTTTGAATTATTTATTATATTTTGTGTGAGAGTTTGAGAATGTCGTAATGATTATATGAGATGAGATTAGATAGTTTAGTTTTGTGTAACCAAACCAGCCCTTAAGGTCCCTTGACCTGGTGACCTTACCATCAGACCCGCAGGCACTGAAGTACAACACCTCCATAGGCCCATATTTCATGCCCGACGCCTTCCTAGATGACCCAACATACTGACTTTCTGTTTCTTTGTTGCCCCTTTGTTCCATATGTTTTCCTTTTGTATCATATATTTGTTCGTGCTCCTTGTACCATATACTTGTTCGCGCTTCTTGTATCATATATGTTAATGACATTTAACCTCTTCCCTTTGCATACTCTTTACTTCCCTCTCTCCCTTTTTCACCTTTACTTTACTTTCTCAGTGTGTAAAATAAATCGGATTAACTAACATAAATAACATGACCTTAGATGCAAGATGATCAAAATTGCATTAGGGAGGTTAAGCAGTTCGTTAAACTAGACTCGCCTTGTGCACCTTCATAGTCGTGAGGGGGGTTGAGCATTTTGTAAGACTAGACTCGTCCTATAAACTTGTAAACAAGATGGAGGTTGAGCAGTTCATTAGACTGTACCTGCTTCGTTGACCCTTGTAGGCATTAGGAGGGTCTAGTGGTTCGTAAGACTCGGCCTGCCCAGTAAACTTGTAAACTTGATAGAGGTTGAGCAGTTCGTTAGATTGGACTCGCCTTGTTTACACTTGTAGTCGTGAGGGTGTTAAGCAGCTTGTAAGATTGGACTTGCCCTATAAACTTGATGGAGGTCGAGCAGCTCATTAGACTGGACTTGCCTCGTTAACCCTTGTAGCCATGAGGGGGGTTGACCAATTTGTAAGACTAGGCTCGCCCTAACTTGTAAACTTGATAGGGTCGAGCAGTCTCATTGACCTTTGTGGGCATGAAGAAGAGGGAGGGGGGGGGGGGGAGGTCAACCAACTCATAAGACTGGACTCGCCCTATAAACTTGTAAACTTGTTGGAGGTTGAGAAGTTCATTAGACTAGACTCTCCTTATTGACCCTCGTGGGTGTGAGATGGGAGAGTCGAGCAATTCGTAAGACTGGACTCACCCTGTAAACTTGTAAACTTAATGGAGGTCAAGAAGTTCGTTAGACTGGACTAGCTTCTTTGAACCTCGTAATCATGAGGGGAGTCGAGCAATTCGTTAAATTGGACTCAGCTAGTAAACTTGCAAACTTGCTGGAGGTCGAGCAGTTCATTAGACTAGACTTGCCTTGTTGACCCTCTTAGTCGTAAGGGGGGTCTAGCAGTTCGTAAGATTGGACTCGTCCTATAAACTTTGACAAAACAAAACATGTTTCTGGGAGAGAATCGTAGTTTCATTTATTGTTTATACATCATTGAGATAAAATACGTCTTACACTTCCAACAAAAGAACTTTTGCAGGTGTTCAGTGTTGCATAGCTGTGGTAGGTCCTTTCCTTGTGAATCTTTGAGCCTATACGAGTCCGAGCGATTGTTGGCCTTGACCATGTAAGGACCCTCCCATCTTGGCCCCAACTTTCCTTCATCCCGGGTAGTTTTCCTTGCCTGTCTCAGCACAAGGTCTCCAACTCTAAAGGATCTCGGTCAGACTTGCTGGTTAAAGCAGCATTCAACCTTTTTATTTTTACTGCCTTCCTAACCTCTGTTGCTAATCTTCTTTCTTCCAATAGGTTGAGCATTGCTTCTAGTCTCTTGATATTGGAATCTTGATCGAAGTGTTGGATCCTGTAGGTGGGCATTCTTACTCCAGCGGGTGCCACCACCTCATGTCTATAGGTGAGGGTGAAGGGAGTTTTGCTTGTTGGGGTTCTGACCGTGGTCCGGTAGGCCCACAGTACCCGTGGGAGTTCTTCTGCTCAAGTTCCCTTCTTTTCTTTGAGCTTGTTCTAAAGCATCTTGAGCATCATCTTGTTGGTTGCCTTGACTTGCCTGTTGGATTGTGGGTGTTCTGGGAATGAGTATTTAAACTTGATCCCAAGATCCTTGCACTAGTTATGGTAATGTTTTAAGTCAAACTACCTTTTGTTGTCTGATATGATAAAATAGGGGATGCCGAATTTGCACACAGCCACATTCCACATGAACTGGGTGACATTAGTCGTTGTTATCATTGCTAAGGCCTTAGCTTCAACCCACTTAGTAAAGTAGTCCACGGACACCCTTTTAAACTTCACCCCCTTTTTGGCTAGAGGGTGGGGTCCGACTAGGTCAACACCCCATTACTCAAAGGGCCACAACGAGGTGATTGATGTTAGTTCCTCACTACCTTGCCTACTAGTGCTTTTCCTCCCAAGTGGTTACCGCATATTCCTTCATGTACTTCTGCCAGGACGTACTGCATTTGCTCAACCGAGGTGCACCTTAAGAGGTGCATGGAATAACCCTGTTTGTATAGGACTCTATCACCCAGGATGAAGCATGCTGCCTTGTTTTTTTATCTTCTTCGCCTCCTAATTATCATCGGGTAACTCGTTGGCATCAAGGTACTTGATTATGTCTAGAGCCCATAATAGAGCTTTCGACCCAACTTCTGAGACCTTGGCCCCTACCCAGGAGTTTTTACAATCCTGACCACTATATGTTTTGGTAAGGGTGAGTCTTTCTACCCAGACGCAGCCCATGCTAGCTTGTCTCCCTTCTAGTTCTCAGCCCTCAGTATTTGTTGGATCTGAAACTATCAGAAGTGGCTGCGCTTGTCCCTCACCAGTGTTAAGTACTTTTTCAACTTCTCGCTTTTAGTGGTGAACTTCCCTCTGATTGGTTGATGACTACTTGAGAGTCAGCCTTCACTTTTATTTCCTTAGCACCCAGAGCTTCAGTCACTGCCAAGTCAGCCAGTAGCACCTCATATTCTACTTCATTGTTGGTAGTTTTGAACACCAGTCTGATGGCATAGTCATACTCTTCACCGGCGTAGGTAATGATATGTACCCCCACTACCCTCCAGCCAGATAGGATGATCCATCAACGAAGATTTTCAAGGGCTTCACGGGAGGTGCATCTCGAATTTCTTTTGGGAAGCTAGTGAACTTTGCAATGAAGTCTGCCAAGACTTACCTCATCACAGAGCTCTACTGCCCAATTCATTAACTAGTCTGAGGCATCTGGTTGATGAGTGGTAATTATAAGGTGAAGGCAAGTTGGTCCATGCAGGGGTATCTTGCTTCTGCACCCTAGAAAGTAATGTTGGTGTTGTATCCCAGCTTTTGGGAGCCTTTAAAGTCTCGCACTAATGCTGTGAAGACAACGTGTAGGGAAACCAACAAATACAAGTTCAAAACTTCTCTAGGGGCTTGACTGAGAACTGGAGGACGGGTAAGATACTACTTGAGGTTCTCGAATGCCTGGCCGCACTTGTCGTTCCAAATCTGTGCCTTCCGCAGCACCTTGAAGAATGACAAGCACTTGTCTAATGACCTGGATACAAATCGGTTAAAAGCCGCCACCTGGCCAGTGAGTCTTTGTATTTCGTTGATGCTCTGAGGTGGGGCCATGTTGACTATGGCCTCCACCTTTTCTGGGTGGGACTCTATCCCCCGCTCCAAGACAATGAAACCCAAGAGCTTCCTAGATTCTATGCCCAATGCGCACTTTGCCAGGTTAAGCTTCATCTAGTAATACCTTAGTACTATGAAGGTCTCGCGTAGTTTGGCTAGGTGTTGTCCAGGGGTCTTGCTCTTCGTAAGTAGGTCGACCCCATAAACCTCAATGTCGTGCCCTTTCTTTTCCTGGAACATGCGGTTTACAAACTGCTGGTAAGTTGCCCCCGCGTTTTTCAGACCAAAAGGCATGGTCGTGTAGTAGTACAATCCTTTATCTGTGATTAATGATGTTTTCTCCTTGTCGTTAAGGTTCATCCAAATCTAGTTGTATCCTGAGTAAACATTCATGAAACTAAGCATGTGATGACCCATGATTGAGTCTACTTTAGGTCGATCCAATGAAGAGGGAAACTGTCCTTGGGGCTGGCTTTATTTAAATCTGTGAAATCAACACACATCCTTCACTTAGCATTGGATAGCCAATCCGGGTAGTGTGCCTCTCATATGAACCCTGTAGCTAGGAGGTGATCGACTTATTTCATGATGGTGGTGCACTTCTCGTCGTTAAAGCTCCACCTTCTCTGCCAGACCTTTTTGACCTTAGGGATCACACATAGTGGTGTTGGATGACATCCGGGTCAATCTCGGACATGTTTTTGTGGCTTCAGATGAAGACATCCCGTTGTTTTGGGAGGAGTTGCATCATAGCCCACAGTATGTCAGGTGTCATTCTACTCCCAATCCTGATTGTGGTCTTGGGGCGACTTGAATCCAAGGGGCCAACTCGAGTGGTTTGTTTGGCTCCACTTGTCAGAGAGCTTGTTCGCCCCTGATTTCTTCCTCTTTTATGATGAACTTGGGGGGAGGCGATGGGGCACGACCATAGGGTTCTATCATGCAGACCGCATCTCATTCTGACACTTCTAGGTAACTCAAATAAGTAAAATTGCACTTCTGGCACCATAGTGAATGAAAACACTGGTTATGCAAACAGACTAAAACTTACGCGATTGATCGATTTGTAAAAATTTTCAGAGTTTTCACGAGATTCCTAAATCTTAAAGAAATTTATCCTTTGAATTTCTGGCTGGCTGTTACACCTGATGCCAAGCAATGCATACATTGGACTTGGTCTAATGGTCACCATGATTCTCCACCAACTAGTCCATACTGTCCCAGTTGACGCATCCTTTGGGAATAATTTTTACATCAATTTTCTGGGTGCTTGGGGCTGGTTGGAAGCTGTGCTTTGCACCCTGGGCTTGCTGGGCCGCACACCCAGGCCTGTGTGGAGGCCCTTCCTCCTATCAAAGAATCATAAAAACCCCCTTCTTGACATGGGGTGATTCAAACCCTTGCCCTTTGAGTAAACCAAGGGCAACAATGCCAGTAAGCTAGTAAATGTCTTATATTACATATATGGACCCAAAATATTATAAACCTTATAAATTTTTCATATCTTCTCTCTTTCTAATATAACTCATAACTTCCAGAATAAATCCCAAAATATTATTAATAATAAATAATATAGATATTATTTTGAAAACATTTCCAAAAATCCCCCACCATTTTCAAAATAAATCTTGGTTAGAATAGAAAAACTTATACATAAATGAATGTGTCTTTTGGACTTGAACCTTCACATAGTAAAAATACATCAAAGCTAATCAGAATGGCTTAGTAGACATGCTTTGAACTAACGATTCTATATGATTAGCTGGATATATCTCACATATAAATTTTCTTTTCTTTGGGTTGTTCATAAATGCCGACACGTGGATTGACATTGTGTTTATATCTTGGTTTCATGAGCGCTCTAGAGACAAAACCTAATTTACCATCCCAAGATTTTAAGTGCTTCCAAATCACGAACATATAGAGTATTTTGCTCATTGAACTCAAGTCTTGATATATTGAAAAGTTGAGTCGAGTTTCCATTATTGGTGATTTTATTCTTTTGGCTTTAAACCCATCCCTTTGATGTTCCACATAAATCCTCTTGCAAGTTTTTTTTTAGTTAATGGATATGCTAGTTCCAACAATATCTTGTAAAATCAATTGTAACTACTCCATTTGTGAGTAATTACCTTAATATGCCTAGACTTGCAATTATATATATGCCTTAGGCCCATGACAGTATAGCTTGACTATTAGAATGCAAAGATATTGGTGGCATTGATTTTGGCCAAATCTGAGATCTCTATATATACTTTCTTAGCCACTCTGTCTCTTTGCTAGAAGCCAAAACTATAAACTCAGATGTCATGGTTGAGTAAGTTATGCATGCTTGCTTCTTTGATCCCAGGAGATTAGTTTTCCACCATGGGTAAATATCCACCCACTTGTTGATTTGTGATCATCATGCTCTATTCCCAACTGGCATCTATATTCCTTTTACAATCGAAGGAAACCCGCTATACTCAATACCATAATCTATGATATTTCTCAAATACCGTAAAATGTTTTGTACAACTATCCATTTAACTTGGTTCTTTGAATGCATTATATAAACATAGCAATATATAGAAAAACCATATATAGATGCCAATTTTTTTTTATTTGTTTGCATGCATATTCATAAATTAAATAATATCATTTTTAGGCTTCTAGCATTAATGTGTTCTAAACGATAATGCTATAAATAATATAAATTAAGAAAAATACTAACTTAATTATTAATATCAAATGTGAACTTGCCTGCACTTAGATATCTCTTCCCCACAAAATTATCCTTTTTGGTCAGCATAAATTTATCTGAATAAAAAACCAATTTAAACCTAAACCTATTTAGAAAACTACCAGATACAAGATTCTTACTAACTTTAGATACATGATACACGTCTTTAAGAGTGAGAACTCTTTCAGAGGTAAACTCCATTTCCATTGTCCCTTTGCCTTTAACTATGGCAGTGGATGAGTTCTCCATGTAAAGAATATGACCATTTTCCATTGACTCATACCTCTTGAACATGCTATGTCTTTACAAACATGCCTTGTTGTTCCAAAGTTAATCCACTAGGAGTTATCTCCTTTAAGGCTGTTAGTCTCAGAGATCATAGCCTTGAAATTCTCTTAAGAACCAGAGTTCTGTTGTTTCTTTTTAAGAAAGTGACATTTTCTTTTGTAATGGTCTTATTTGCCACAATGGAAGCAACTTACTCCCAAATTTTTTTGATTCTCATTTCGGATGTGACTTTGTTTTTTTCCAAAATTATTATTTCTCTTTTGATTTTCATATCTGGATTCATTGGGTTGTCCAAGTTTGTGAGTCTTATCTTCCTCTACCATATGCATGTTAGAGGTCAAAGAGTCACACTCTTCCTTACTATCTCTAAGCCTTATCTCTTATTCTATAAGAAGATGTTGGCCTAATTCTTCCAGAGACATTTCCTTCCATCTATATTTCAGACTTCTTTTATAATTTTCTCATGATTGAGGAAGTTTATCAATAATGGATGAAACTGATATGGATTCATCCATTTTCATACCATGTATAGAGAACTGATTAATGATATGCATAATCTCATTGAACTGCTCAACAACAGGTGTAGAATCTACCATGGTATAATTGAGTAATTTTGTAGCCAAGAATTTCTTATTTGTAGCATTTCCTAAAAGATACTTAACCTCAAGTGCGTCTCATAAATTCTTGGCAGTTGCTGTGTTCTGGTAAGCGTTAAACAATGTGTCAGACATTACATTGCAAATATGTCCCTTGTAGATGTAGTCATCTTGTTCCCATTTGATTCTTGCTCGACTCTAAGTGATTGTCTTGTTCTCTTTTGCAGAAGGCCTGGGAGTGGTTAGAACATACACCACTTTGAGACTAGCCAGGAGGAAGTGCACCTTCTTTTGTCAACTCGAAAATTGGCTCCATTAAAACGTTCAAGTTTTACAATATTTGAAACAAACTCTCTCAAACTATGTGTCATTATTAATCTAATATTGTCTTAAAATTGTTGGTACAAAATGAGCTACAAAACAAAAAATAGTGAGAAAAAAGTTTGCTTTAAAACGCACTATAATGTCACTTTCCTTAAGACTCGCCTCACTAATAACGATATGCACACGGATTACAAGTAAATTTTCCTCCAAGATACAATGAAACCCAAAAAAAGTATGTTTATCTAACAACATTATGCGCACATGAAATTAGACCCTGAATACCCTTAGATTTGACTATTCAACCAAGAGATTAGAAATCTGTTATCTACAGTATGAACAAATCCTAATAATAATTTTATAAAGAAATGAAAACCTTTTGGGAGAGAGAATTTTGAAAATTCTTTCAAGAATTGTTCAATTTGCAAGCCAATGGGTCTATTTATAGATGACTAAAGGATGCAAACAAAAAGTTATAACTTTTCGTTTCACTAACATCTATTCCAAATAGGTATATTTATCATACCCGATGCTAAGCAACACATACATTGGACTTGGTCCAATGGTCACCACGCTTCTTGACCAACCAGTCTGTATTGATTCGAGTCCTAGTTGACGAGACATTTTGGAATGATTTTTAGATCAATTTCCTGGGTGCTTGGGGCTATTGGGTGTGCTTTGTGCCTTGGGCTTGCTGAGTCTCACGCCTAGGCCTGTTTGGTGGCCCATTCCTATCAAGGAATCATAAAGACCCATTTCTTGACATGAAGTGATTCGAACCCTTGCCCTACGGGTAAACCAAGGGCAACAATGCCACTAAGCCAGTAAATGGCTTATATTACATATATGGACCCAAAATATTATAAGCCTTATAAACTTTCCATAACTTTTCTCTTTCCAATATAATTCATAACTTTCAAAATAATCCCAAAAATATTATTAATAATAAGTAAATATATATTTATATATTATTTTGAAAGTATTTCCAACAATAGTATCATAAAACATTGTCTTGTAGTAGCATACTCTTTAATTTCAACTAACACATCATACACCACAACATAGTTGGGTTTATGTGTCAGTTTAAAATTTTTGACGGTCAATAAACCATCACCAAATATAACCTTTAGTGATGGTTTCTTTAAACCGTCAATAAATTTGGAAGATAAATTGAACAAACATTAAGAGTTTATGTTCGAACCTTAACAATTCTCTATCGCTTTTTAGTATAGTACATTCAAATGTATATCATTAGACATGCGAATGTAGATATTACGTTTGAAGATGTTTATATGTACAAAAAATTTTGTAATTTATTTGAACGTTATAAGATTTACATGTGAACGTACTATTTTAAAATTAAATTTATATTTTCTGGATAAATTACTTGCGAATATTGCTAGAGACATGTGAACGTTACTGTTATAAAGTTCAAACGTAATGTCTTCTTGTGTGAACTATATGTATTAATTTTTGAAAGTATGTGCTTAAGGTTCGAATGTTTGTATAATGAAACTTAAATTAAGAAATTTAAATATCCAAACCAAAAGAAAGAACATAATATTAAACATAAAATTGTAAATTAAAAGATTGTTGAGAACTCAAACATGAACGCGGTTAACTGATATTGTTCATTACAGAAGGATAACAAAAGTATCATGAAATGATAAACACAAAAGTAAAAAATAGATCAGTAGAGCTTAGTACGCGTTGTTTAAATATATATGAAATTTGGCTGACAACGTATTGACCTTTTTGTATTGGATATCTAGATGATGGCCAATTGAGGACATAGTGTCCTTTATTGATTCCTCAAGAGACACAATCTGTCAGTTGATGTGTATAATAATATTCGACACAATCACATCGACCCAAGCTGAACACGCATCCCCTGTAGCTCCACCTATATGTTCCCCACTAGTACTCTTGCTATGGAAAGCAACACCAATCCCAACCTAGGTCGGTGGCACAAGATTTGGTCCTCATGCCGAGCATGCCCTTGCGCATGTCCAAGGCTTCGTCGACGTGAGGTCATGTTGAATGGGCTCATTTGCTTGGCTAACCATTCCTCAGTTTGGGGTACCACTCTTCGTTGCAGTAGTAATCGATAAATTATCACCCCATATGGAAGGTTTTCAGTGGATATGATGCTAGCCTCATAGGAAACCCTCTCAAATATATGAAATGACAAGTTAATAAGTTCTCCACGTGCCAAGCGTAGAAGGAACTACGCATGAGTTTGACTGAAGGTGGCTTTATATGCCATAGGATCGATGTTTGTTGCAACATTTGAAAAAATGGTAGCAGCATGTTTTGGTGGAAGGAGTTCTTTGTCTTGAATGGGAAGCAGTATCTCCCCATGAGATTGAAGAAGTCCTCGTCGCAATCATCATCTTGAGGTAGAGTCCCATCGCCATTTGACGGCTCTTCATCTTTGCCAGTCAGATCGGTCTCAGTAGGGCTAGCAGATGATCCAGATGTCCTAAAATTTGGTGCGTCCTCGACTTGATTGACTATAGCTGACGACTAAGATACTTGAGGGATAGGGAGTAGGTCAAGGAAGATGTTTGCCGATACTATGTCATATTAAAAGGTAGTATAAGATAGAATAACTAGATATAATATATTATATGCTATAGTATCACCATATATAAATCACGTTATATATCACTATATATTAATCATTATATATAAATCACTATTGTGTTAAAAGTATATATATATATATATATATATATATATATATATATATATATATAAATCACTATCTATAAATTAAGTATGTAATTATGCTATAGTATGCTATAGTATCATATATATATATATAGGATGCTATATACATATAGATGTCATACTAGTATAGTACTAGTATTATACTCTTAATATATGATACTGGTATAGTATTATAGTATACCATTAGTATTTGGATGATAAATATGACAAGAATAAACATGTACACGAATGTATGACAATAGACTTTCTTTATAGAACATGCATATTTTTCTCCCATCTATATTCTTCAACATCTTTTCATAAAACATTATAACATACTCTCTTTCATAAAACAATATTCATCATTTTTTAATCTTGCTTAATGTACCCCACGACTCCCCCTTAACAATTGTGTGTAATCCTGGTTATCTTCACCACTTGACAGGTAACAACTGCCAGTGGCTTTGTCTCAAGAGTACTCAAGGCTTCACATAAACATCCTTCACGCTAGGTATTCTCTAGCTTCCACTAGCTCCCATTAGTGGTCATTGATTGTTCTTCATCAATTTAAGGGATTCCATTCCATTTTTAGGGATTCCAAAGTGGATAATCCCCTATCCTAACTTGGGTCATGACAAAAAGGATTTTCAATGCATAACTTATACTTCATGACATGTATTCATGGAAAATGACATTTATTCATTAAATGGCATGTGACAATTCTTAACTAAATAAAACAATTATGTTCATGGCGAAAGCATTTATAGCTTGATCATATCTATATCATCCAAACGTAAGTTAAAAGCTAACTTATGAACTTCCTTATTTAAAAGTGAATTCCGTATACTGAAATAAGTTAGAAACTCTATAATAATTTGAAGAGGTTTAAATTCTGAACTTCCAAAACTTGTAGCAAAAACTCTCATTTTAGTCCCTTAACTCTTGAAAATTGCCAAATGGTCCCTAAACTTTCAATAAATTGCATTTTGGCCTCAAAATTTATTAAACTTCACAAACCGCATATAACTTCTATAGTCTATTTCTGACCTCAAATATGACTTATCACACATCAAACAAGAGAAATGCATTAAATCCGAGACTTTCAAGCTTAATAATTCACTAAATGCTATATATGCCTAATTTCCTACTTACAACTACTTAACCGAGAATCATCACTTGCTTTTATTCCAAAACAGAGTTTAACACCATGTTCAAACACTTGACTGACGCCATATATGTCCAGATTTGCAAGAAAACAACAACCAGCACAAACTTGATCATCAAACATCAAAACCTGACCTTCTTTATTGTTTCTTGCTTCTATTGTGCATTTGATGCAAAGTAACCTAAGTTTCTAAACATACTCACTCATGTCCAAAAAATCAGTTCTTGAAAGTGTTAGGACTAAATAATCATCACATAAAACCGAAATATGCTTTGAAAGAAAACCATGTACACAAACCTGCATATAAGTCAAACCGAGACATATGTATTAAGCTCTATGGTGCATTCTAAGCT
Organism: Cyclocarya paliurus; assembly: GCA_029856935.1. Lineage (NCBI taxonomy): Eukaryota > Viridiplantae > Streptophyta > Magnoliopsida > Fagales > Juglandaceae > Cyclocarya > Cyclocarya paliurus. The sequence goes on along the minus strand of CM056957.1, from coordinate 20,396,627 downwards.
AGCTCTAACATTTTAAATCTCAAGTAAAGACCATATAACTAACATTATACTCAATTTACAACACTGAGTATAAATCTCAAGTAAAGACCATATAACTAACATTATACTCAATTTAAAAGGAGTCCATACACACCATTCAAGTCATAAAAATTCAACATTTACAAAGATCAAACTCAAACTATCAACACTGAACACCAAGATGATAACCGAGAACTTAAGCAATCATATATTTCACAAATCAACAGATTAACTCCAGAATATACTTCAAATAACTCACTAACACAACTATCCAACACATACCGAAAATGTAGAGGAAGAGATTAACTAACCAAACTGAAAATCTTGAAACTAACAGCCGGTTTTCACTACACTATGTTAAGATATAAACTAAATAATAAAATCTACATCTTTCTATTAACTTAAACTTTTGGGATAAGTAGTGATTTCACATGATATCAGAGCAGATGTCTTGAGTTTGAAATCTGACTCTACACTCTACTCTATTTAATTAAATATTCTATTTGTTGGGCCTACTCATTGAGAGCAAGTCTGACTCACAAGTGAATATGAATGTTAAGATATAAAATAAATAATAAAATTCACCTCTTCGCATTTAAACTTTTGAATTAAGTAGTAATTTTACACACTCAAACTAATACTTTCGGTTCCTCACAATATAGTGGTGAATATTTGTGATGGATCTTTGTGTGTGTATGTGCGACAGAAAGAGTAGAGGAAATGGAGGGTGGGTGTATCTTAAAAAACAGAACAAAATGCAGAAGGAAATGGAAGAAGAAACTCGACTGAATAAAAACCACCAGTTATCTCTCAATGCTCATGCTTTTCTTTAATGCCAAGTGTATGGTTTTTGATCAAGTGGAAGAAGCTAGCTTGGACCAACATGTGTATTGTGTTGCAGCAGGATGTGGGCCGAGTGGTGGTGATGGACGAAGAAAACAAAGTGGAGCTCGGTTGGTGAGGTGGCAAGCTTGCTGCCACGTGTCACTCCTCAATTGGCCCACATGGCACCACACCATCACAAATTTTTTTATTGCTCTATAAATTTCTAAAAAATTCTAACTAGATCAATGGTACCAACCATTTTGTCTAATTATGATCTAAGTATTTTTCAAAAAAAAAAAAAAAATTATGATCCTAAGTAGCTCAAATAAATCCAAGAAGTTTCAATTTCTCTTAAAGATCATAATTTGACATTGTTCTAGAAATAGAATTTTAACTAGTTTAATCCATAACATTCCTTTGTTTTCTTATTAGATCAATGATCCCAATTTATTATTAAATCTTTCTGATCTATGTATTCTCTTGGGATATCACACACAAATAGATATTTACAACAATATATAATCCTTCTCTACAAATATATTAGGTGTCTGGAAGGGATAAAATATATACGATCCAAAGTACTAGGCCCAGCCTAAAGAGGAGGTCCCACCACTAAAAGACAAAGGAAGAGAGAGAAATGGGAGATAAGGAGGAGACAAGAAAAAAGAGAAGGTGTCACGGGGAAGGGAAGGTGGATACAGAAAGCAAAAGAAGAAAATGAAAAGGAAATGAAAATGTCAGAGATATAAGGGAAGGTAAAAAATCCTCACTACTCCCTAGGAGCATGCAAAAAGAGGGGGCATATAAAAGGAAATGGCTAGAAGATTTTAAGGGGACTTTTTCTTCAACCTCGGGGCTCCAGAGAGAAGATATTCTCTAGCAAATATATTCAAGATCTTCACTGTACATTGAGAAATAAGAGAGAATGAGGGAATGTAAATAAGACTATTATAGTGAATATTCCTTCCCCAAAAATCCCATGGACATAGGCTTTATGCTAAACCACGTAAATCTGTGTCTTCCTCTCTTTGACACTCTCATTATTTATTTTCATTCACTACCATGGATGAACACACAGCCACATCGGACCATGTCAGGAGGTCTTGACTACACCGAACAAGGCCCAGATCATCATAGTAGGTAAGGAATGACTCTCTCTCCCCTTCTGGACTGTTGTGCGATTTTTGATATAAACAATTGACAATGTCTATGGGATCAATATTTCCTTTCTACACCGACAGTTGGAGAAGGTTGATGACTTTTCGATGCGCTAAAACCATTGAACGAGTAGATGAAGTTTTTTCAGATAAGTGTTCTCAACCTTTTGGCTTTTATTTTAATAAAAAACACTATTGCAGTGAATGGGTGAGTAAATTTTCCCTCGCCCGGTTAGTTAATCGCATTGCAAATAAATGATTTCGACGCACCTAGTGTATAAGGTTGGGAGTCCAAACTCCTCGGCCACTAGAGCTGTAAACACTCTGCACACTTTAAGTGTATTGTGTTTTTAAATGCACAGTACATAAAGTAAATAAATATGTACACAAATACAGTGGGCAAGTATAGTGCACTTAAGTGCACAATGCCCATGCACATTTGAACAGTGCATGGCACTGTGCGTGCTATGCATAGTGCACAATGGGTGCACATCGCTGTGGGCCTGGGAGCCTCAAGGCAGCTCGCCGCAAAGTCCAATGACCCGCTGGCGGCCACCACATGGACCGTCTGCAGTCTCTGTACAATGTATGGTGGCCCCCACTCGTGGGGCTGTACCCAGTGATTGGGTCATGCACAAGTGTGAATGCAGAAGTGCCGCAGTCCTGCCGTGGCAAAGTAGGGGCGATGTGTCGGCCGTCACTATACAAACCATCGGCACCATCTGTCTCCTTGGAGACGGTCCACGGCCGCCTCCCCACGGCTTGGACCTTGCCACGTGGCAACGTGCATGAGATTGCATGTGGTCAATCTTTCTTCAACCCAGTCACATCGTGGTGCGCTAGAGGTGCCGACAACCACCATGTGGACCACCGGCGTGTTCTATCCCCGCCTAAATGTCATTGGCACGCACCAATGCACCGCAGGCAGTAGTGGTCTTTGGCCATGTACCCCGTGCATGGTGTAAGCTCATGACAGACCACCGTGAGCCTCTTGATCATGCTGGCGATCACTACTTGGACTGCCGGTATCCTCTACCTTCTAAGGGGTGGTCCCTGACCCCCATGGCTAACCCCAGTGTCCCTTTGGCCAGGCACCCAGTACATAAAATGTCCACTGGACTCCTCCGCCAACTCACGGCCGAGGTCTCCCCTCGCCTGCTGGAGGACCTCCACTCATCGGCAACCCTTCCAAGGTCATGAACTCGTCGGCAACACCCTCCATGGGCTCCTCGCCAAGTAACTCATCGGCCAATACACTCCACAACTACATACTCATTAGCCATGCCACTCCACGACCATGCACTCTTTGCCCGGTCACTCCGCGAGCATGGGTTGGTCTGACCAGGCGTGAACCACCTCTAAGGCACATTACATGGCCCATGCAAGGTGCTCGCTGGCCTCACTTGCTCGATAGCCATGTGCACGGCCCGGTACACTTTGCGTATCATGTGCATGCACCTCGGATAGCCGCATCCCACCTCACTCAATGGGCAATGCCTTGATGAATTAACAGGTGGTATTTATGCAGGTTCTGAGCATATGTAATGTGCATCAAGCATGTGTAATGTGCATCATGCATGAGCCATGCATAGTACACGTGATGGAGAATAAGTAACCACCCGGTGATCGACTCGCCCATAGTACATGCTCCGAGAGAAAATGAACAGGTCGAAAAGATGGACGACTCCCTCAACAATAAACTGACTCAGTAAAGGAAAAAAAAAAGGGGGGCAAGAAGAGAAGAAGTGGCAACCAACTATAGGCAATTTCAGTCAAGCAAAAATTGAATTTAGAAACTAAAACTTTCATGTTTGTCTTTCTCAATATTTGTGTGCATTTTATTTCTGCTAACAAAATTGATTCTCATAACTTGAAAAATCGGTTACACAGCCCCACTCGGGCACTGCTTGGACATCCAAGTTTGCCTCCATCAAAATTGATTTCTCAGAATTAGCATGCACATAGGCGCCCTGGATCTATGTCACCGCAGAAACATGGTGGCTCGCGGGCAATGCCAACATGCCTTAAGCTTTCTTTATGATCCAACGGGACAATTTAGGTGTGCGAACCTCACACTTGTGATTGAAAATTGTTTACGCTAACTGCTTTGACTTCCATAGCTCAGTCAAGCACCCCAACTATCCGCACTAGCCCCCAAACTTCCATCGACAAGAAGACCAGGGGAGACAAGCACTGTGTCTCCACAGGCTTGCCTCATCCCTTACCTTATCTACGAGGTCAGTGAGAAGACCAAGGGAGAAACAAAGTATCTTCACGGGCTTACCTCATCCCTTGCCTCAGTCTACGAGGTCGGCGAGAAGACCAGGCGAGCCAAGAAAAGTGTCTCCATTGGCTTGCCTCATCCCTTGCCTCAGTCTACTAGGTCGGCGAGAAGATTAGGGGAGCCAAGCACCGTGTCTCCATGGGTTTACCTCAACCCTTGTCTCAATCTACAAGGCCGAAGAGAAGACTAGGGGAGCCAAGCACTATGTCTCCACGGGCTTGCCTCAACCCTTGCTTCAGTATATGAGGTTGAAGAGAAGACTAGAGGAGCCAAGCACCATGTGTCCACGGGCTTGCCTCAACCTTTGCCTCAGTATATGAGTTTGAAGAGAAGACCAGGAGAGCCAAGCACCAAGCCTTCATGGGCATGCCTTAACCCTTGCCTTAGTGTACGAGGTCAAAAAGAAGACTAGGGGAGCCAAGCACCTTGTCTCCACGAGCTTGCCTCAGTCTATGTGGTTGACAAGAACTAGGAGAGCCAAGCACCGTGTCTCCACATGCTTGCCTTATCCCTTCCTTCTTAGTCTACGAGGGCAGATGAGAAGAACCATGGGTCAGCTTCTCCACCAGCTAATGCTGGGTGTGCACACGGTACTTGTGAGCGAGTCGTCGAGCTCGACAACCGCTTAAGGTGGATCCAAGGAGTCAACGGGCTTTCTGACTACCTTGAGTAGGGTACCGCATACAAACTGCAATATTAACAATAAAATGGAAACCTTAACAACAATTCATGATGGAAAAGGAAAATCTCACTAAAAATATCAAAAATAAAAAAGTCGGATGAATATATGCTTTTTAACAACGATAGGTGAGTCTAGTTTTCCGGCTGCCTGGTTGCTAGGCTTACCTCCATTTTCATAACAAGTTAATAGGCAGGAAAGGTAAGGGATCGCCTAGCCTCCCAGGCACTCGAGTGGTCAGGCAAGTCACTTGATTGCCAGGCCACCCTTGGTCGAGTACACCTCCCGCCACAATCAATCTTGGTGCTCTCTATTTACGCGGTCGAGTTCATCTCCCGCCACGTTCGAGCTCCGGCCTCACCATTTACGTGGTTGAGTATACCTCTAGTCACACCGAGCTCGTCACTTATGAGGTTGAGTTCATCTTCCGCCATGTCCGAGCTCCACGCTCACCATTTACGCAGTCGAGTACACCTCCTATCACACCGAGCTCTGCGCTTGCCACTTATGCGGTCGAGTTCATCTCTCGCCACGTCTAAGCTCCGCACTCACCATTTATGTAGTCGAGTATACCTCTCGTCACACAGAGCTTCGCGCTCACCATTTATGTGGTCGAGTTCATCTTCCGCGACATCCGAGCTCCGCACTCACATCTTATGCGGTCGAGTGTACTTCCCACCTTACTTCATGCCTGAAGATATTTGTAGCTTAACACAAGAGAAATGGATAACCAGGAACCCACTCCTAGGATTTATTTCTCTATAGACTTTGGTGGATCATTTCAACTGCATATTTTATATTTAAAGATTCTCAAGGTCATTTTTGAAACAAATGACCTTAAGAATCACGAGCTACTAGAAGGGATAAAATATACACGGTCCAAAGTAAGACTACTAGGCCCAACCCAATGGGGAGGTCCCACCACTAGAAGACAAAGGAAGAGAGAGGAATGCGAGACAATGAAGGGATAAAGAAAAGGAGAAAGTGTCAGGAGGAAGGGAATGTGGACACAAAAAGCAAAAGAAGGAAATGGAAAGGAAAGGAAGATGTCAGAGATGCAAGGAAATGCGGCAAATCCTCACCACTTCCTAGGGCAAGCAAAAAGAGGGGGCATATAAAAGGAAATAACCAGACGATTTTAAGGGGACTTCTATTTCAGCTTCTTCAACCTCAGGAAATGGGCTACAGGGAGAAGATATTCTCCAGCAAATATGTTCAAGATCTCTACTGTAGAGTGAGAAATGAGAGGCTATGAAGGACTTTAAATAATCTTATTATAGTGAATATCTCCTCCCCAAAAATCTCGTGGACGTAGGTTTTATGCCAAACCTTATAAAATATGTGTGTCTCCCTCTCTTTTACTCTCTTAGTATTTATTTTTCATTTACCGCCATCACTACAACAAATAGTGGCTTTTGCCACGAGTTCTTTTGCCGCGGTATACAATCGTGGCAAAAAGTGGGCTGTTGACAACCCGTGGGAAAAAAAAGCCCTTTTTCCACGGAATCACATTGGCCAGTAAAACTTGGTGGGAAAAACTATTTTGCGACGAAATAAATTCTATTTCGGCGATAATAAGTCGCCGCAAATAAACTGACCACATTCATTTCGTGTGTTTAATAGTTTTTGCGACAAATTAATTAGTTTTTTGCGGCAATGTTTTCTCGCCGGAAATAATCTTAGCCAAATATATTGTTTTCCAGTGGGATATTAGTTTTTGCGACGAGGTCATCAGTTTTTACGGCTAGTAGTTATCGTCGAAAATAAACTTATTTGAATTATTTTTTTTAATTCCGGGTTATTGAGCATTTGTGGCTATATTTCCTGTATTTTGTGGTGAGTTAATATCGCCGCAAAAGATAATCCAATTTTAACTCCAGCTATTCCTTTCCCTCTTGCCATTCCCCTCCTGTCCCTCCCTCTCTTTGTCGCTAATCCCTCTTCCCGCTCAAGCGTCTGCCGCACTCAACCCGAGCCGCCTCGCACAGCCCGTCGCCAACGACCCCATCTCACCAGCCACCTCCTCCTCCTACCTTCCAGCGGACGGTGATCTCCCCCTCCCTCTTCTTCCTGTAGCTTTTTCTCTGTCAAGTTTCCCTGGTTGCCGCTGCCCAGCATCGCGTCCGATGCAGCCCACGTCACCGCCACCTCACCTCGACGGGCACGCCCTCGTTCTCCCCCAGCCCCCACGTCGATCTCTTTCCTTTTCCCCGAATCTGGCCTCACCTCTCTCTCTCTCTCGGATTTCTCTATTTTCCCCCTTTCTCTTCTCTATTTTCCCTCTTTCTTTGTTGTTTACTTTTCCAAACTATTATTCATAGTTTTATTAGCCTTGTGGGTGACAGTGTATTTGATGTTGCAGTTGTCCCTGCTACAGATTTTGTGATGAACATGGAGCATATTTGGGCTTTTTCTGTACGCAGATAAAGAAGAGATTTAACATTAGGGTGAGCATTTGTCTGCCATTGTGTAAACTTTTTTGCACTTTTCTTAATTGTGTTAAGCCTTTCTCTTAGTTTTGGAATATATGGTTCATTTTTCTTTTTGATCTCAGATTTGTTTGTAGGTTTTGATTTTTGCAGGACTTTTTCTGGAGTGAAGTGTTTTTGGGTAGGAGATTTTGGTCTTGAACAAGTGCTTCTTTGCTTGAAGGTTGTTGCCTACCGAACTTTATTGCATCGGTTAACCCAACTTTTTTGCCTAGGGTGAGGGAGCCTACCTCTTATAAAGATTGCATTTTTTGTTATTTGTAGTTGCTTTATTATGTATTGGTTTCATTTTGACTTATTATGTATTGATTTGATTGGTTCTTTCGTTTTAAGATGAACGTGAGATATGTGCAAGAACTATCTATTGTACAAATATTGACAAGAAGGTGATCATCTTTAGTACAAATATTGCTTTAAACCGACTGTTTAAGGTGGCTCAGTCAACTGTTATTTATTTATTTTTCTTTCGTTGGTTTAAGCTACTCAATCTTTCTTCATTTTTTCTTTTTCAATTATGTGAGAGGCCTTAACTTAATTTTTATTTTCTGTCAGCAGGCATTAAGCATAATCTTAGTTTCTCTCCTTGCAGTCGAGAGCATCTCAGATATATCTCCATTGTTTTTCACTGGGGTAGTGGAGGTGATGCCTCAAATATCATATCAACTTGAACATTACATGCATACGTTTAATATAACCTTTGTATTGCTTTTCAGGCCGTGGTTGCTGCCCTATTAATGAACATTTACATTGTTGGTCTGTAAATGGGGGATATTTCCTTGTAGACCATATATCCAGCTGATTACATAGTCTAGCTAATTTACTTATACATTCATTCAAATAACCCCCTTCCCCACCCCAACCCCTTAGTGACTATTAGCAACGATTTCTTTTACAGTGAATATAAAATCGCTCGAAAAGGGCCTTTTTCTTGTAGTGGTCCTTCTCTCCCTCAAACTCTTTGTACTTTACTTAGAACTTCATATCCGGAATATATATATATATATATATATATATATATATATATATATATATATGGAGCATATGGGGTCTGAAATATGTTCGGTTGGAATGTTTAAGTTGTACGTTGAATAAATAGGGAACTTTATTTGAGTAAATATCATTTAATAAACTATATTGAATAAGATTAGTGCAGAATTTGTAGAGAAGAAACTAATAATTAAAAGACATAGGTTGGTGCCTAATATTTTTTTAAATGTTATTCACAGTCTATAACTAGAATACTCCTGAATTTTCATTTTTAATAGGTAAAATTTTGTGATTCCTCTCTTTATTCCATTATTCAGGATACATTTTCTATGGTCTGAAAAATTCAAGCATTGATCTGGATTATTGACTGATTGCATGCTTATTATCTCCTTTCTTTTCTAATAGAGTTTTTGGCTTGGATGGATTTTGGTTCATGGCCATTGTTTTGGGCTTTCTTCATCAGTTTTTTACTTGGAACTGGTTATTCTATAGATCTGAGTTGGTTTAGCTCGCATACAAATGATTTGAACTCCTAAGATAGCTGTAATTATTTATATGATTTTTGAAGATAAGTTTTGATATAAAACAGAGAATGTTAATTGTATTATGTTTTGATATAAAACTGGGGCAATCATAGAATACTTAGCTAGGATCTCATATTATATGAAAGACAAACCTGCCAAGACTAAAAAATTTAAGATTCAAAATTCAAAAATCTCCTCTTCATCCTCATATATTGAAAAATATATTGCACCTTCTAAAAATGCTGTGTAATTTCCTCTCCACTTCGGGTTGTGACCTTTTTCTTTGTTTTTCTTTATTGATAACTCTTGTTGTAACCTTTGTTTAATTTTGGAGTGTTTAATAAGTCTGATTTTGGATTTATTGTGCTTTAATAATTTTGTTTTTTGGTTTATAATTTTATTGTGTTTTAATAAATCGGATTTAGGATTTAGTGTTTTTTACAGATTTGGAAATCTGATTTAGGGTTTATATTTTATAATTTTGGAATGTTTGAAAAATCTGATTGTGTTGTATTGTGTGTTAATAAATCTGATTTGGAGTTATTACTTGGCATGTTATATGTTCTGTTGATTATGAGGCATGTCTTGCATTTCGGATAGGTTTTGACAGATTTGACAGAATTAAGGGTTATTCTTGCTATTCTCTTTGTTGTAAGTTATTCCTTTTCCATGATGAACATGATTGCAACCTGTCACATCTAGTAGATAATGAATATGCATTATCATGACATATTGAAACCAAATCTGTGGACGTTTCTAAATTTGTACCTAGCTAGCTACTATTATTTCTTTAAGAGACATGCAAATCTTAGCTCATATATATCACACACCAGCCTAAACATGCTTATGATCAAGCATTGTTGGTATTTGTTTTTTTTGAATAAAGAATATTGGAGATCTTTTTATTCTACCAGCTTGTCTAGCTAGCAGCTAGCTAGCTGAATGGCCAGATATTAGTTGATCATCAGAGGGTCTAGGCCTTAAAATATCAATGCAATCTATATTCATATATTCAATTTAAATTGGTTTTACATGATAAATGAACATTAATGGAAGCAGCACTTCATTATTGTGAGCCAAGTGCTCTTTCCTGTCTAACTTTTTGGGGTTGAATGATGTTCAAGAGTTGACAGATTTTTTTTTTTTTTGGTGGGGGGCTTAGCAAAATTAGGCTTTTTTCCCCATGTCTTAGGGGTGGGCCTTGTGAGTGTTAGATGGGGTAAAGTCTATCTACTCTTATTAAGAACTATTATATATATGGACCACATTTCCGTTATAAATTATATATATATTTGAAATATAGTACTCATATCGACAAGTCCATGATGATCTTTTTAAGTTTTTCTATGTGCAAAAGCTGAACAAGCTTGATCATAACCACTAATTGTCAAGTTATCAATGTGTCAATTGACTCTTTTTTACCTTCACTCATTTACTTCTCATAGGGTTTCTTTTTGTCTATAAGACATTAATTTGCTTTCAGCTTGTTCCTTAACTCATTGCACCAGTACTCAACTAATCTAATCTTATATATATATATATATATATATATATATATATATATATACACATATATATATTCTGCTCACAATTAGATTATAAATCTATTATTCAATGATAACCAAAGGGTTTATTTTGCTTCATGTTGGGTTAATCATGTATTCGTGTGGTTCAGCCTTGTATATGTTCATATATGTTCATGAACATGATGCGCCATTGGCTAGCTGCATGCACCTTGTAAGTTGTCATGTTCAATCCAAGAATATGCATGCTATGACAAAATTGTTTTGATTACCCATTATCGAACATGCCGATAAATTATTAGTGCGTTTGGATAGGTCATGGATCTGGCGGGGGGATTAAGATTTGGGTCTTGAAAATTCTATAACTTTGGGTTTGAATTGTTTAAAAAAGTATTAACCTAACAAAGGTAATTTTTCAAGTTATTAGGTCTGAATTTTTAAACATGCTCATGTTGGAGTTTATTACAAAGAGTGCTCATACTCGTGGATAGTTTGGGCATGATGGATGATCGAACTTATATTTAAATGTTGTATTGCTTTCTTGTATTGAAAGTATTTTCATGTTTATGCCACTGTGATGGAATCCATAACTCTCTTCGATTTTCTTATTACTTTTCTTCTTCAGTTTATCATTCTTTTTTAATCTTTTCATTTTTTAAGGTACATGAAGTGAGTGCATCATATATATACCCTAACTTGACTCCATTTGATTTGGGTATTATTTTGGAGTCAACTGAACTCTTTTGTGATGGAAAGCTTGTGTCTTGGATTGGGTGATGGATTTAGGTTGGGCTGACCAAAGTGATAAATGAATTAAAATTTATTGTTTCAACATACTTTGAATTTGATTAATTGTTTTAATTTATTAGATTTTAACATTGCCTTTTCTTTCTTACGATTTAGGGTATAGGGCACAATGATGAGAAAGTTCTTGCTCTTGAAGCTACTTTTCTTGTGTCAAGCCTACGGGCAGCTTCACCACCACACTATCCGAGACATTCTTAGCCCCAAGAGTTTTGGTATAATCTCTATTTCCCTCTCTCTTAAATTAATAAGCACACTTTGATTTGGGGCTTAGTTTAGAAAACTTACGCATTTTTATAATTGATTAATTAAATTAAAGGTTGTTTAATTATAAACAAATTTTAATTAAATGTAGTTGTTTGGGTTAGTTATAATCTGCCATTGGTTCTAAAATGGATTTTGTTTTTGCTTGTTGGTTGGACGATAGCCTATTTGGATTGCAATGGAGTTGATGGAATGGAGTGGCTTCACTTGTGTTAATGTTTGAGCATAGAATGGAGTTCGGATGAAGATGAATTGTTTTGAAGTGTTGGGATTAAGTGATGGAGTTGTAGTGAGGTTGTAAAGTATGATGATGATATTGGTTTAATTCATTTAATTTGTATATATATTAAATTTATTGGGTATGGATGAAGTTTGTAAAAACAAATGAGTGCTTTGAATGGATTGTATGTTGATCTTATAAAGCTTGAATGGATTGTATGGTTGTATTTTGTAGAGCCATGAATTGTAACTTATAAAGTTTTGTGGTTGTGTGGTGTATGTGTATAAATTGTATGGATAATTTCTTCTCTTGGGTTCTCATTAGAAGTTTTTCTTGTGAATGTTTGTACAATTTTATATGTTTTTTTTTTTAAATATTATACGCGTGAATTTGGATCTCTAAGGTTTGGATATAATAATTATAGCCTATATGAGATTAATCAGTCTCATGGGTTAATGTTTACAATATTGTTTACAATATTTTTTTTTTCTGAATTTTTTTTTACATTTGCCACGAATGAAACTCGTGGCAAATGTTTTTTTTTTGCCTGAAAATGTTTATTTCCCACGATAAAATTTTTTCATAAATAAATATTTCTGACAAAATACTTTGTGGAAAAATTTATATTTTCCATGAAGTATGTTATCGGAAATATCAAAGGCAAATTTTTCCATGAAGATATGTCATGAGTAAATACTATTTTCCACAACTTCTGTCCATAGAAAATGATGTTATTTTTACAATATTATATCAGATGAGAGCTTATTTATCATGAAGAAAAATATTTTTAACCACCACAAATGTCATGAGAAAAAGGAAGTTTTTCCCATGAACTTGTGATTTGGTGGAAAAAGACTCTTTCTTCATGAATTATATGCCACGAGTCTTCCACGGAATTTTTTATTTTTAAAATAAAATATTTTAAAATATTTTATTTGTCATAAAAAATATTTTTAACCACCACAAAAGTCTTCCACGAGACTTTTTCTCACCAATTTTTACTTTTTCCCACAACTATCACTCATGGAAAAAATCAGTATTTGTTGTAGTGCATGGACAAATGCACAACCACACTAGACCATGCCGAGGGCACCTAACTACACCAAACGAGATCTAAATCGTCATAGCATGTCGGGAATGATTATTTCTCTCATTTTAGACCGTTGTGCTATTTTTGGCATAAACAGTGTCATCAATGTCTTAATTTGGTTGGGAATTTATACAATTGCAACACATCTGTCGGGTGGGATCGGGAATAGGGTAGTAGTCAGCAACGACAACGTATCCTTTGAAAATAAAATAAGTAATAGCTAACAATGGCTAAGCATGTTAATAGGAGGATATTAGATAAATTCAAATAGCAACAATAAAAAATTCTTACAAAAATAGCTAGGCTATTTTCGACGAAAAAAATATTTTGCTGGTATTGATCTTTGTCCGCGCGGCAATTTCGACCAGTGACCAACGATTTTCTCGTTCCAGAAACTGATTAAGTCGATCTACTTGTTATTGTCATCATGTGTCTTGCTTGAAACGGTACCTTTCAGTGCCTTTTAACCCCTAATTTTCTTTCAAACCAGTTCCTTATTAATAATATCATTGAACGCTAATGTTTTCTTGTTTAATCTAAATATGGAGGAACGTAGAAAGACGTCCCATGCTTGGGATTTCTTCATATGGGATCCAAACATTAAGGACCCAAACAGTAATTTTTCCTAATATTTAGATTAGCTATCCAATATATAACACCACCACCAACAACATAATAACCAACATAGAAACGATGACATGAATAACATTAATCCATATGAGAGAAGTATTCAATTTACCAGATACAACACAAGTACTAAACTGTGTATCCATGATCAATACCTAACTACATGCATACAGGAGAGCTAGAGAGCTTTCATATTAAAAAAAGCCCCTCAAGCTAGAAATTTATCCTTTCTCATACATTACATATGATATAGTGCTAGCTAGCTCTAGCTAATTGAAACCCCTACTTTCCTTGTTTCGCTAGCTCTAATCCAGTACCGGTACTTTGTCCAAGAGTGCGCGCATAACTGCATGCACGGATAAGCTCAAATTAACCCGTGAATTCAGAAACCAATTCTATATTAATTTACAAATCAAAGATTTAATTAAATTTATAATATTTTTGCTAGAAATTTTGCAAAAATATGTTGTTTGTACTCACAGCATTATGTAAATCTCATATAGTCAAGCAGCATATGATCTCCAATTGTTGAGGAATGAACATGAGTACTCCATCCGTTGATCATGTACGTACGTACGTGTTTATGGCCAGCTTCATTATCGATCCCTAGCTATCTTGGTGGCTAAATGAAGATAATTAAAGGCAGGCATGTATCTTGTGTCATGTATTGGTGATCATGCAGATTACGTACTAGCTGATCTCGATCTCCCTTCACAGGGCATGCACCAAGTAGTCGTAGTACTGGATCGACTACTTAAATAAGCCAATATCTTTTTTGTTTTTGTTTTTGGGGACTAGAGTAGGCCGGCCGGGGGCTTCCTCATACGTACGTCCACAAAAAATTGGCTCATCCTTTATGAACACACAGTAAATAAATAACTACGCTAGCTAGCTAGTCCAAGTAAAAAATAAAGACAACATGATTATGTACAGAACAACTTTAGTATTAAGATGGGAGCTGATCATCAAAATTTTCTTCCTTCTGCTGCTGTGGAGATGTAAGCCTTTCGACCAATTTGTCCAAGGCTTCCTTCATCCACCCATGCTGACAAACTTCTCTTGCTTCAGCCGCCGTCATCTATATATATATATATATAGATTAATTAAAATAGTTTCAAAGATATATATATATATATATATATTGCAGTGAGAGGAGTTTTATATATGCTCATTGAGCCAAATATATACATACCCATATTCTCCTGCGAACATTCTTCTCCGGCCATAGATCAAGTTGCTCTTGGACTAGTAAAGCGAACATGTAGCCTTCATAGCATGTGCCATAGCGTTTGCTAATGAAGCTCCATTTTCCCAATTCATACTGCCATATAAATATATATATATATAATTAATTCATCGTAAAAAATAATATCAAAATGATCAGATTCATATTTCCAAAGACACCAACAATATTCATGCATGTACCATACCATGTATTTGTATGCATGTCATGTGTTTGTAAGATGCAATGTCGAATGCCATAAAAACTTGGGTTAGGGACGTCAGTACTAATTAATTACCTCGACATTGCCACGAACCCCGGCCTCTTCAAGAGACTCACGGGAAGCTGCTTCTTCCACTGATTCGTCGAGTTCCCAACCACCCTGGTAAAGACAAATTAATACAGCTTGACCGAAAACTCTAATGAAACAAGGGATTTGGATAGTGAGTTAAGAAAAGAAGAGATGAGTTCAGTTGAATATGATATTGTTAGAATATTATTTTTATTTTGAGATTTGAAAAAATTGAATTGTTTATTATAATTTGTTTGAAAGTTTGGAAAAGTTCTAATGATTAGATCGGATGAAATATGATAAGTTGAGATGGTTTTTGAATCCAAACAAAGTAATGGTCCAACGGTCTATTTATTTATTTATTCTAAACAGAAAAGGAAAATGATCAAGCCAATGAATATTCTTACCTTGGGGAATGTCAATCCTTGACCATTCTGTGAACTAATCACAAGTACTTCTAATTCATTGCTAATATTGCTACCATCACTACCATCTTTGTATCTGTATGGAATGCATCTGCACGATTAAGCATAAACCTTTCAGACAACGAATTCTGTCTTAACGCAATACTAATTATATATAGTTTCATTATGGAGGTGGAAACAAAAGCAAACCAATTTCCCAGAAACAGAAAAAGGAAAAAAAAACAAACAACAGCTCAAGAACAATGCAAGGGTCAAGAAAAGCACAAAGCACGGCTACAGAGAGAGAGAGAGAGAGAGGTGACAATCCATAACTTATAGATGCGTGGGTGCGCTTCATTCAATTTAATCTGGATCCATCCATATCATATTCCAGAAGATTATAAATGGTACGTGCACCCAATATAATAATTCGGTTTAACAAGGAGGCATGAGAGAGAGAGGGAGACAGAGAGAGAGGGAGACAGAGAGCGCTCTTTGTGAATCATCCAAAAAAGTCAAGAAAAAGGAGGAGGAAATGAATCGACAAAATGATAACATATACGAATGCTCAATGACAAATTTATGAACAAACCCTGCAACTTGTCGGCAACCCAAGTTGTTGTATCTTTGCGACTCTCTTCCCGTGCGAGATACTAGATCACAAACCATCTTTCAAAAGCTAGCTTTGCAGAAAATCTATAAGATTTTCTGAGATAAAACACAAAAAGAAAAAGAAAAGGTCTGATATTTCTGAAAGAGACGACAACACCGAAGTCTGGTGATTTGTTATCCCAGTTAGAGAATTGGGTTATCAACAAAACCTCAAATCATGCCCTAAAATAAATCTTAGATAGATATGTAGACAGACCGAAATTGAGGTGAAGGACAGGGAGGCAAATGGAAGGTTGTTGCTTTAACGGATAAAGAAAGAGCCTTGTACGTTAAGAATAGGCTGGCGAGGGCTATATATCGAGAGGAAGAAGGCTCTATGAAAAGGATATATATATAAATAATATTATATTTCATCTATATATTTCGTGCTAAGGACAATGGTTGACGCGTAATATATTTAGTGTCGCCACTGAGCTAATGGGACGCGTCACGTTTGCGGCCATTCCAGACGAATCTACTGTGAAAAGAGTGAGCGTAAGTGGGTGGGCTTTGACTACTCTCTCTCTCTCTCTCTCTCCAACCCTGTGTTTCAGTTAATTTCTGGGTACTTTCCTCAACAACTATTTCTTGTATGTGTCCGCTGTTGGACATGGAAAGTTAATTATCTGACATGCATGAGAAATCATAGATGTATACGAACATCTTAGCTTTTAGGTTTAAAGTTTTCATTCATAACTTTGACTGCAGGAAACAAAAAACTCACCCTTTCTTGATCATTAATCCTCTCCTAGATAGATCTCTGGCCTCCTTCGTGATTTTGCAAATCGGCACTACAATATACTTATCTTTTTTTTCTCTGATTTCTTCATTTTCTCTTTTTATTATTCTCGATCCCTAGAACCACTTCTACCTCCTCCTCGACTTTTGCTACCATCCCGCCATACATGTGGCCCTCACAACTCACCCTAGATCTGCATGCAGGTGGCGCATCCATCCCAAGCAGATTTGTTCTTTCATGCGCCTTTAATTTGCTTCATCTAATTGTAACGGTCCTAGTGACAACCATGCAATATTTATGAACTTAGTTGATTAATCGGTTTGCAGCTTTAATTTAGTACCTCCCAATTTGTGATTCTGATCTTTGCATCAGCATGCTTCCTATATCCAACATTCTCATTCATATGATCAGAACTTTTCATTTGGGGTCTTTGGATCATAAAAAAAATAAAAAATAAAACCTAGAATTGGACAAATTAGTTGCATTTTATATATGGAAAGATTATATATATATATATATATATATATATATATATATTTATAGATAGGTAGTTTTTTTAAAAAAAAAAGAAAAGAAAAAAAGAAAGTGAATTTTTATAAAATCTAGGCCTGCATATTAAACCAATATAACTTGTACAAGTTAGTTTTATCAATGTTAAGTGTCATTTTATTGACTCTAATAATATTTTTTTAATAACATGACCATAAACATTTGAAAAATGAAAGAGAAGTATCCTTCTAATACGACAAATTCTAGCTAGCTCAACTACTTGGAAAATGTGTGTGCGCGTGCGTATATATAAATATATACACACACACAAACAAACACACACACACGTACACACACACACATATATATATATATATATATATATATATATATACACACGAGATATCATTAATTTATAGACTAGTAGAGAGTGGGTTGTCTAAGTGGTCCTATGATAGAATAAAAATAATATAAAGGTTGAAGAAATATGATTTTTTTAACGCAAGTGATTTTAATCCTCCTAAATTAGGAACTTGAACGAATCGAGCTATATACGAATTCATGATCTTATAACTACTTATGTCGCATATGTAGGGCTAGAAGTTAAAGACTTTTTAAGAAACATGCATGCTCAATCTATAGAGAGAGGATCCATACATCATCATGTTCTTTCTCGCCTCCTTCTAAAGGAGCAGACATATTTTGTTTGCTGCGAGAATTTTCTTTCCTTTGAATATCCATTTTTTATATTTCTCTTTACTTTACCTGAATTTTGTCCTTTACTTCAAGAGTGGATGTATGAGTAATGAAATTTACTAGAAGATCGAGAAGGTCATTATATTATATAGACAGTATATATAGAACGCTTTCCTTTATTATTATTACTATTATTTGCAATCAATGTTTTTCTTACGAAATCATGGCTTTCTTTCTAGCCCCCGGTAAATGAGAAGCCAATATTCTTTGTTTTCAAAGGGAACTTTCGTTCCTTGAAATCTTTATATATACTTTTTCTCATAATTGAAAGTTTATCTTCCTTTACTTGACGAGTGGATCATCGTGTACGTATGAATTAATAATATTGTTATTTTGAACTAGAATGGTTAACTACAGATATTAAAGACGAGAAGTGCTATCCTATAAAAATATTTTACAAAAGTAAAACATGACTTTATATGATACATCAGATCTATTTTATAGTAAAAATAATCTTATAATATGACGTATCACATCAAGTCACGTTAACTCGTAAATTTAGTTTTGTGAGATAATCATTCGTGGATGAAACATTTCTCATTAAAGAATGCTTTCCTACATACCTAAGTAAAACAAATTGTCACATTTTTTTTTTATAAATGTTTTACACTTGTAAAAACTAAATTAAAAATTCAAAGATAACTAATTAGTTTTCACATTTAGAGAACTGATCTTATATTTTTCACGAGGATGTTGAATTTATTAATTAATTTATTTTGCAATTCATCTTTAGCAATTAGCAATAGACCATGCGCCACCAATTTATAAACTTCGTTAATTTGCATCGTCCTGGATTTTAGAAGAAACAATATATATATTTAAATCATAGATAGGAAGCAAATATATCAAGATCAGTTTAAATCATATGGATGAAGTTAGTGTTAGATGGACAACGGAATAATTAACATTCATTAATGATCATGTGTTGCCTATCCCTTGATCATGTGCATAGAGGCATCTCGGCCTTGTATTTTCTGGCCACCTATGGTGTCCATTGATGAAATCAATTGATTTTTGTATTATATATATATATATATATATATATATATATATATATAATCATTAAAAATAATACGAAATCAACCCATTAAACGTTCCTAAGTTGTGTACCCCTTGACTAGAAGTGGTATTTGATGGTGGTAGTGACGAAGGCGGCGGAAAGGCTCGAGGAGCCTTCGACGGCGTCTGGGTTTAGAGAGAGAGAATGCATCAATCGAGGAAGCTAGATGTCGTTTATAGTGTTATACTGTTCCGTTCGAACATTAAAATTTTGAACATTATTTTATACGATTTTCTGTTTGAATGCCAATAATTAACATTCAAACGATGTATGTATACTATTTATATATAGCATATAATATAGTATATTATACTATATACTATATACAATATATTATAGTATATAATATTAAATGGTATAGTATTATATACTATTCCATATTATATTATACTAATACTATATAGTATATTATATATATTTATAGTATATCTATATATAGTGATCATCATATCACTATATGTCATTGATATATATCATATATAGTATATATATGTATCACGATAAAATATATATCACTATATATATATACTATATCTATAATTCACTATATGATATATGGTATATGCTTGTATATAATATTATACACTATATAACTTGTTATATATAATGCTATATACTATACTATATATTACTAAACTATACTATACTATACTATAGTATACTATAGTATACTATACTATACTATATTATATATTACTATATATACTACTACTATGTATATACTATATACTAATACTATACTATAGATATATATATATACAAACAAATTATACTATAACTATAATATATATCATCACTATATTTATATATAACAATATATATAACTATATATAGTAATAAATTATAATGTATAGT
Organism: Cyclocarya paliurus; assembly: GCA_029856935.1. NCBI lineage: Eukaryota > Viridiplantae > Streptophyta > Magnoliopsida > Fagales > Juglandaceae > Cyclocarya > Cyclocarya paliurus. Next base: position 20,376,668 of record CM056957.1, on the reverse strand, counting down.
GTAGATATTATACTATAATAAAAAATTTAGTAAAATACATTTGAACAGTGTGGCCTAGCGTTTGAATGCTATATTAGTGATTGATTCTTTTTAGCCATGAAGAGGCACGTTCAACAGTTTCTAGGATTTTGGTGCCTCCTGAAATAGTGGTGAGAATGTCTCCTGCCAATCCTTGAGAACCGGAATAACGTTCAAATGGTATTTTATTATCGTTCAAACGCTGGCACGAAAATTTTGCAAGCCGGAAAACTTGTGTGCTGAATTTATTTTTACGTTCGAACGTGTAATATTTGCATTTGAATGATCAACAACTTAAGAGGACGCGAAGGTGACAACTTGTTTCACCTTAATAAGAGAAGTTTTAAATGGAACAACGACGTTTTGAGCCAAGGACTTATTACAAAGATATTTTTTGCGGTAATAACTTCAAAACTTTTGCCCCCACTTAAATACACCACAACACCCCTCAACACTACATACTACTCTTCCATCCATCATTCTCCTTCAATCCAATGATGTACTCCTTCATTCTTCTCCCCTTTCATTCGATTAGAGAGAGACAAAGAGTGACATAGAGATAGAAATAGAGTGAGTTATATTGAACTCACAATGGAAAGAGGGTTGCACATGAATTTTTTGAAGGTATGTTCTTTGTTAGATATCTATGCATAGTTAACTCATCTTCTTCACTGCACACAAATTTTATTAATACTGATTTCATTGTTTGTCGACATGTTGTGTAGGTGTTTTATAGTTTATTGAGTTGTTTGGTATTGCATTGAAGGTAAAATATATATTTCTCCTCATTATAATTTATGTATTTGTGTGTTTGTCTATATTGTGCATGATTTGTGAGGTTGTGCTCGGGAATTGTATTTCTTGATGTTGTTTTGCGTTTCCATCTGGTCTAGGTTGAATTCGTTCGAACAATATTTGTAAACATTCTAACGGTAATGTTGCGTTTGAACAGTAATATAAACACTTGAACGGTAGTGTTACAAATTGCACATGGCAAATATACTTATAAAAAATACATATTTACAAGAATGTATTTGTAAGAAAATCATAGAATACATAAGGATAGTAAAAAAATGCTTAAAAATACCAAATACTTAACATAAAGATAGTATATAAAAAATACTTAAAAAATAAATAATACTTAACATAAGAATAGTATAAAAAAATACTTAATACTTCACATAAGGATAGTATAAAAAAGTACTTAATACATAACATAAGGATAGTATAAAAAAGTACTTAAAAATAATTAATACTTAATATAAGGATGGTGTAAAAAATACTTAATACTTAATATAAGGATAGTATAAAAAAATACTTAATACTTAACATAAGGATAGTATAAAAAAAATTATTAAAAAATACTTAATGCTTAACATAAAAAATACTTAATACTTTAAAAATAGGACCTGGAAAAGGAGGATAAAATTTAATAATACTTAGAATAAGTTAGAATATTTAAATTTAATAATAATAATAATAATAATAATAATAATAATAATAATAATAATAATAATAATAATAATAATAATAATAATAATATTTACAAGAAAATCATAGAAAATATAATATTTAATAATAATTAGAATCTTGGATTGTTTTAGCTGTTGTTTGATATATTCTCGTATCTTGCATTGTTGTTATGTATTAACCTCGTGTCTTGTATGTTGTATCAAAATAAACCACCATAGACCCGTTTGAGAGTTAGGTTATGCTTGGGAGGTGAGATGAGAATTTTGTGTTTTGTTTTAAAGTTTAAAATATTATTTTTTAGTTTTGAGATTTGAAAAAGTTAAATTGGAATTTGAAAAAGTTATATTGAGATTTGAAAAAGTTGAATTATTTATTATATTTTGTATGGGGATTTGAAAAAGTGTAAAGATGAGATGAGATGAAGATGAAAATTTTTAATGAAACATGTTTTCCAAACATAACCTTAATAATCCAATTGAACGGTTGATTGATAAATCTTGAATCGTCAAGAGTAGACAGTTTGAGATTGTAAGACCTTTCTTGTAAACTATCTAATTATATCTGTTCGCGTTCGACATTATGAATTTTGTAGAGTCATGCCCGATTTTTCTCTGGATATGTAGTTTCGGTGATGTGCATTGACGTGTTACTCTTCGATACGCATGACCAAACAAGCATATTTGGAGAACTATGGGGAGATGCTGCAGAAATTTTGTTCCATTTGACTGATAATAGTTGATAGGATGGCAACTATGATCTTACAAAATCCCTAATGAGATATGACCAAGTACCCAATGAAAGGAAGAAATTGCACAATATATTAGATACATGCTTGTGCTTGTTGATGTTCGCATGGTTGTTTGTAAGAGTTGGATGCGAGTTAGAGATCGCTTGGGTGAGGATTACAATGTATATGCTGAAAGTGCTGAGAAATTCTTGGAGTTTACATCTTGTATAGTTAATAGTGATAGGCATATTAGATCCCATGCAAAAAATGCAAAAGTTTGCATTCTCATAAGATATAGTTGGTGAGAGAGCATCTGTTTGTCAAAGGTATTGACCAGGGTTATACTAATTCGGTCTTAAACGGCGAATCATATCCAATTTCATTCGAGCCTCCACATAAAGAAGAATACATCGATAAAAATGTACATCTAGAGGTTATTGGTGGTGAATATGATGAGGATATAGAGTAAATGCTAGGTGACAATGGTGCTGGAATGTTTATGGATAAAAGTGATACGGACACATCAAATTCAAAATATGAGGGTCATAACACTTTTGCACGCTTGTGGAATGATTCATAGCATGAGTTATTGATAACTATATAATAATGCATAATTAAGCACGTTAATTGAGCAAATAAATAAATAGAATACATGCTACATACTTATTTGTACATTAATTTGAAGAAAAGGCTACTAAAATCATGGTCTAGCAGAAATTGGAAGAATTTTACATTTATTTTAAGTAAATGGACATGTCACAACTTGTATACCCGTGTGATAGAATCAACACCCTGGAGGATTCTATTCTAAGTCTAACCCATTTCCTCTCTATACCATCATAGACCACAGTGGAGTGAGGAAGCAGCAAACACCAACAATTACAAGGGAAGGAATGGAATATTCAATGGTCCAGGCAGTAGGGTTGGTTACACACGCAGTAGAGGATGCAAGGAACAAGGATAAAAGGAGGAGAGGAGAGGAAGAGGGGGCAGATCATTTTTGGGACAAACATTGGAGAATTAGAAGGCAGATTTTCCGTGTTCATCCATTTTTGTTTCCGTTTCTATGTTTCAATAGTAAATGCTTTTTCACTACAATATGCTCAAATAATCTTTCATAACTAAGCTCGAAAATACTTTGATTGGGCTGAGTTTCAATGGGGTTCAATTTTTGTTTCGTTTGAATTGTTGCATCTATGGATTTATAAACAATCTTTAGATGAGTTTAAATTAGGTTTTCAAGTTGATCTCTGATTCATTGTTGACACAACGGCACAATAAACGCTTAAATTATACAGATAACCTACTTTGGTAAGGTCAATTTCAATTTGATTGTTTATTAATTTAGTAGAGGCTTTAGCATCAATTGAGGGTTGAATGATATTTACAAATCATCCAAGCACTTGTTTCTAGACTAAAACTGTGTTTGAAGTAATTGGGGGAATTGAAACCTATTTCGAAACCAACCCAGGAAAATGAAATCCGTGGCATAGGTGTTCGATTAATTGTTTCTTAGATATAAAATTTTATATATAACTTAATTTACATAAATAGTTGTTGATTTGAAGCCTACATATTCTTAGAAATTTGAGCTAGCAGTTCGAAAGTGGCAAAATAATTTTTTGTCGAGATAAATCACCTCCTTGCATACATATACATCTCTCTGAGTTCTTTTTAAAATTAGGTTAGACCATTACATCTTGTAGTTCTATAGCTAATTCTTACTCTTTTCTAAAAAGAAGCATCCTCATATTGTTTGCGTTGGAATATTTTTCTTTGATCACCATAGTTCCTGTGAAATCAACCTTGGGACTCTTCTTGAAAACAACTAGACACCTCCTACACTTGGGAGGCTGATTAAATGGAGAGATAAGTTTTTAGCATTGTTGCGAGGACTAATGAAAAATTTCATAACAAACCTGTCACTACTGAAATGATGTTTTATTCAGTTTTGAGCCTCTTCACACTCTTAGTGACATCAAACCCAACTTAATCCTTGATTTTTTTTTAGTAGTTGTTTTCCTTTTGTATATATACTTGGTGTCTGTCTTTTGTAGTCATTTGGACTATATGTCTGTTTGGAATCGAGATCAAACATTTCGTTTGTTTAGAACAGAGTGACTAACATACTTTGACTTTATGCATCACTTTCACCTAATTCATTGTCCGAAAAATCTAGCACTATGGCTAAAAATGAACAAGATGAAAGGATAGTGGGTAATCATAACTGAACCCTTAGATATTAGTTGCAACTTGTTAGAACCAGTTCACCCTCATGCATAATCCAACCCCGAAATGCAAACAACTTCAATTTTAAATGTGGCATGATTCCCTTGATAACTTATTTTTATGGGATGGAATCAGAGAACCCACATCTTCACATCAAAGAATTCGAGGAAGTTTGCTCAACCTTCATGGATCGAACTTGTATTGAGGAAGTAATTAGGCTTAAACTGTTTCCATTTTCATTAAAAGACAAAGCTAAAACTTGGTTGAACTCTTTAAGTCCTAGATCCATTTGAACATGGTAGGAGATGTAAACTGAGTTCTGAAATTTTTTTTTCCTATCCATATAACTAATGTACTGAAAAGGAAAATTATGAATTTTGCTCAAAACGATAATGAAACCTTTTATCAATGCAGGGAGAGATTCAAAGAGTCGCTTAATGCTTGTCCTACCATGGGTACGAAAATTAGAGAATAATTAGTTTTGTTTTTTATGAGGGTTTGCAACCCAAGATGAGGCAGTTTGTGGAAACAATGTGCAATGGAGAGTTCTTCAATAAAGAACTAGAAGAGGCCTTTGAATATTTTGACTATTTATCTAAAAATGCCCAATCATGGGACACTTCAGATATTTATGATAGGGTTGAACCCTTAAAAACCATAACTAGTGAGGGAAAGTATAACTTGAGGGAAGTGGATGATTTACATGCTAGATTATCTATGATTTCTAAGAAAGTAGAAATAATAGATATGGACAAAGTAAATGTGGTTCAAGCTGTCCAAAAGGTGTTAGAAAAATGTAATATCTATGAGAATATAGGACACTAAACTAATTACTGCCCTACAATCCCAGTTTTTAAGGAAGAACTTCTAGATCAATCTAACACTGTTAACATGGTTCCTAAACCTTTCTTAGGTCCATTTTCCAACACAAACAACCCCAAATTGGAGGAACCATCCAAACTTCAGCTGGAGAAATTATCAATCAACTCATTCCTCACCTTATGCACCTGGCCCTTCCCAATATGCAGTCAATACAAACCTAGTAGCACCAAGACCACCTCAATACCCTACTCCAACATCTTTGGGTCAAAGGAGGAATCTTCAGGAAATTGTCTAGCAAATGGCAACCAATCTCCTACAATTCATGCAAGGGCAAGCCACCATCAACAATCAGAACTCGCAAGCCATTAATGATATCAGGGGGTCCCTATCAAGGCTGACCACAATCCTGAGCATCCAAGAGAAAGAGAAGTTTCCTGTACAGCTAAATCCTAATCCTTAGGGCCAACTCCATCAAGTGTTAGATGCAGCTGAAGGCTCAACCCTTAAACCAGTAAAAGTTGTCACAACTTTGAAGAGTGGAAGAGTTCTGGAAACTCCCACCCCAAAATCAGACAACACTAGTAAAGATTCTAACCCATTTTACATCGAAGCTAAAAAAGAATACCATCCAACACCTGCACCCTTCCCCACAAGGTTTGCCTCTTTGCATAAGGATAAAAATAAGGCTGAAATCCTAGAGGTTTTTAAACAAATAAAGATTAACATACCTCAGTTGGATGTTATTCAACAAATTTCCGCCTATGCCAAATTTTTGAAGGACTTATGCACCATTAAGAGAAAGTTCAGTGTGAAAAAAAGCCTTCCTTACGGAGCAAGTTAGTGTTGTCAGACAAAATAATACCCCACCCAAGTATAAGGGCCCAGGTTCACCCACTATTGCCTGCATAATTGGAAACTCAAAAATTTATCATGCATTGTTAGATCTAGGGTCTAGTGTGAACCTGTTGCCTTATACTGTGTATGAAAAACTTGGCCTAAAAGAGCCAAAACCCACCTTGATCACCTTGCAACTAGTTGGCAGATTTATAAAAATACCTAAGGGTAGTAGAAAATGTTTTCGTTCAGGTTGATAAGTTCTACTACCCAGTAGATTTTGTTGTTCTTGACATGTAACTTTCAGCTAATTCTATATTCCAAGCTCCAGTAATTTTAGGGAGACCATTTCTTGCCACTTCAAATGTTTTAATAAATTGTAGAAGTGAAGCCCTAAAATTAAGTTTTAGAAATATGACATTGGAGCTAAATATTTTTAAGTTGTGAAGGCAGCCCCAAGAGGTAGAAGAAGTCCAATAAGTGAACTTGTTGGATAGCGTCCTCGCAGAATATTTTCCATTATCTTATCAAGCTGACAATCTAGCATTAGATTTATAGAAAAAGATTCTAAGCCAATGATCAATTCTGATGAATGAGTCTCTTTTTATTTGTAGGGAACTAGGCAGAGGTTTAGTGGAGGCCTAAAGTTGAGCAACTCCCTCTAATGGTAGCAATAATAAGACCTTCAGAAGAGCATATCCCAATCTTGGATCTCAAGCCCCTACCATCAGAATTAAAGTATGTCTTTTCGGGACCTCACAACACCTTCCTAATGGTAATCTCTTCCCATTTAACTGATAGGCAATAAGAAGAACTATTAGAGGTCCAAACAAAACATAAAAAGGCCATTGGATGGACATTGGCCAACGTAAAGGGCATTAACCCTTTAATTTACACTCATAAGATTTACTTGGAAGTGGATGCCAAACCTTCTAGGGAGATGCAATGGAGGCTAAACCCACAATGAAGGAGGTACCAAAAAGTAAAGTACTGAAGTTATAGATGTGGGTATTATTTTCCCTATCTTAGATCTATCTCAAATAGTAGGAGGGTCAGTCCTATCCAAGTAATACCAAAAAAATCTAGATTGACACTAATGAAAAATGAGGAGAATGAGTTAGTTCCCACTAGGCTGACCACAGGTTGGAGAATGTACATAGCCTATAGAAACTTAATGCAGCCACAAGAAATGACCATTTTTATCTTTGCCATTTCTTGACCAAGTTTTAAAAAAGGTTGTTGGCCATGCCTTTTATTGCTTTTTTGGATGGATTTTTCGGCTAATATCATATTGAGATAGCACCTGAGGACCAGGAAAAAAGTACTTTTATCTGTCCATTTGGAACTTTTTCATTTAGAAGAATGCCATTTGGACTATGTAATGCCCCCAACATCTTTTAAAAAATGCATGCTTAGTATTTTTAGTGATTTAATTGAAAGTAGCCTAGAAGTCTTCTTGGATGATTTCTATGTGTTTGGGAGTACTTTTGAAAATTGTTTAACTAATTCCCAAGCTATTTTGACTAGGTGTGAGGAGAAGAATTTGCTGCTTAATTGGAAAAAGTGCCATTTTATGGGTCAATAGGGTATAGTACTTGGGCATATAGTGTCTTCTATAGGCATTGAGGTTGAGAAATCAAAAATTAACTTAATCTCTAAACTACTCGTACCCAAAATAGTGAAAGATATTAGGTCATTTTTAGGGCATGCTGGGTTTTATAGAAGGTTTATAAAAAACTTTAGTTCCATTTCCAAACCTCTATGCAAACTACTCATGCATGACACTGTTTTCGAGTGGACCTCAAAACACCAAGATGCATTTGACACCCTAAAAAATCTACTCACTACAGCCCCTATCATGTAACCCCTTGATTGGTCCCTTCCTTCTGAAATTATGTATGATGCTAGTGATTTTGCCATAGATGTTGTGCTAACAAAACCATAAATGGGGCTCAAAAGAATTATTCTACCACATAAAAGAGTTGCTTGCAATTGTTTTTGCTTTGGATAAGTGTAGAGCTTACATTTTGAGATCTCCTGTAGTTATTTTCACTAACCATGCAGCTTTGAAATACCTATTGGCCAAGAAAGATGCTAAACCAGGTTTGATCTGATGGGTGCTACTCCTCCAAGAGTTCAACATCACAATTAAATACAAGAAAAGGATAGGAAAGGTAGTAGCTGACCACCTATCTAGACTCGCCTTCATAGAAACTGATCCTTCCTTTCTCATATCTAACTCTTTTCCTGATGAGCATATTCTTTCAATTAAGTCCATCACTTGGTTTGCTAACATTGTAAATTTTCTGGTGACAGGCAAAACACCTCCACATTGGACTACTCAAGACCTAGAGCTATTTAGGACATAGGTTAAGTATTTCTTTTATGATGACCCTTACCTGTTTAAGTACTGTTTTGATCAAATGATTCGTAAGTGTATCCCAAATACTGATATACCCTTTGTTCTTACTACTTGTCATACTGAAACTTGTGGTGAGCATTTTTCTACTAAAAAAATAGTTGCTAAAATCCTACAATCTGGTTTGTATTGGCCACACATGTTTAAGGATGCTTACAATTTTTGTAAAATGTGTGAACCATGTCAAAAATTAGGTGGAATCACTAGAATGAACATGATACCTTTACAACCAATATTAGTTCTTGAAATTTTTTACTGTTGGGGTCTTGACTTCATGGGGCCATTTCCTTCATCCTTTGGGCATGTGTATATCCTAGTTGCAGTGGATTATATCTCTAAGTGGGTAAAGGCTATTCCATGCAAAAAGAATGATCATCAGGTGGTACTTAAGTTCATAAAAGAAAACATTGTCGCTAGGTTTGACACCCCAAAAGCTATCATCAGTGACAATGGGACACATTTCTGTAATAAACCAATGGAATCCCTCTTGGAAAAGTATGAGATCCATCATAAGGTGTCCACCCCTTACCATCCACAAACAAATGGCCAAGCTGAGTTAGCAAATGGGGAAATTAAACATATTCTCAAGAAAATAAGCAACCCAAATAGGAAGGATTGGTCATTAAGGCTAACTGATGTTTTGTGGGCTTATAGAACTACTTAGAAAATCATTTTTGGCATGTCTCCTATAGACTAGTCTATGGTAAGGCATGTCACCTTCTTGTTGAGCTGGAACACAAAGCATAATGGGCAATAAAAAGATTTAATTTCGTTATGGAGAAGGTTGGATCCTTGAGAAAGCTACAACTTTATAAACTAGAGGAATTAAGGAGGGATGCCTATGAGAATTCTAAGTTAACTAAGGAACATATGAAATTCTTGCATGATAAGAGCATTCTCAGGAAATCTTTTTAGCCCAATCAGCAACTTTTACTCTATAATTCTAGACTCCATTTGTTCCCTGGTAAACTAAGATCTCGATGGAGTGGACCCTATGTGATAAAGACAGTATGTCCTCAGGGTGCTATTGAGGTTGTGAACCCTCAAAATGGAAATATCTTCAAAGTCAATAGCCAAAGGCTCGAGCCTTTCCTGGGAACTTTTTCATCATAAACCTCCACCATCCCTTTCCATGATCCCACTCATATTGATCCCACTCATATTGCAACTGCTTAGTTCCTTACTTTGTTTACATTTTTTTCTCTCTTTGATTTTTTTCCCTGCTTCTTTCTCACTAATTTTTCTTGGAGGCTCTGTTTTTCCCTCTATTTTTTTTTTGTTTTTTGTTTTTCTAACTGTGATAACTCCTCATGCTCAGGTACTATCCTTCCACTTTTTCCTCTCTTTTCAGAAATTCTCTACCCATTGAGGACAATGCTTGTTTTAGTTGGGGGGGTGAAGGGAAAATCTTTTTTATGTTACCTCCTCATTATTTGATTTCCTTTGATTTTTTTTTTTTTTGCTGAACTGAGACTATTTTCAAAAGTTTAAACCTATGAAAGAGTTGTTTAGACCATGGATTACATTAAATTTGAATAGTTCAGATGTAGCTTAACATAGAAGTTCATCCAATAACCTATTACTCGAGTAGGAAAAATATTTGATTAAAGTTGCGAACTACTAAACTCAACCATATACAATCTAGGATATCTTGGTTGTTGTCTTATTTTACTAAGTCTGACTTAATATTGCAGCTAACAAGAGCTCTAATGAACCACATCTTGGTTTATTAAAAGAAAAAGGGAAAGAAAAGAGAGACCAAAGTCTCCACCAATGCACTTCTTGATTGGAAATAAATAAAACACTTGAGAAATAGACAAACTAGAGATCTATAGAGTGCTTTGGAAAAGGCTACCTATCACTAGGGTTTCCAAAAAACAAAACCTTTTAAAGTGTGATAGCGTGAAAACCACTAACTACAGTGGTTTTGAATTAGAGCAATGTCATACATTGATTCTTCTTAATTTAGCTGCAATATTGGAGTGGAATGATAAAATCTGATAGTCAGTCTTGGTAGCCTGGCCACACACTTGTCACATTTAGTAATCTGCACATATGTTACATGTTTCCTTTGCTTAAGTACCCAAATATTTCATGAACTTTTGAGGAGAGCTATATATTGAGTTATGGAGATTTGATCACCCATGTTTTTGACAATCTTTAGCTTGGTATAAACTTTGCTTGTTGATCTCAGTATGCTTGAAAAGAAATTAGTTTCTTTCATCTCGCTCCATTTGCTAGAGGCTAGCAAAAAATTAGTTTTGCCGCCCCCGAGGGGGGGGGGGTTAGATAAGGATATAATAATATATAATTAAGCATGTTAATTGAGAAAATAAATAAATAGAATACCTACTACATGCTTATTTATACATTAATTTGAAGAAAAGGCTACAGAAATCATGATCTAGTAGATATTAGAATTGTACATTTATTTTAAGTAAATGGACGTGTCACAACTTGTATACCCAAGTGATAGAATCAAAACCCTAGAGGATTCTATTCCAAGTCTATCCCATTTTTTCTCTTCTACCGCATACCACTCTACAATCATAGACCACAGTGGAGTGAGGAAGCAGCAAAGAACAACAACTGCAAGGGAAGGAATGGAATATTCAGTGGTCCAAGCAATGGGGTTGGCTACACACGCAGCAGAGGATGCAAAGAACAAGCACAAAAGGAGGAGAAGAGAAGAAGATGGGGCAGACCATTTTTGGGCTAGAAATTGGAGAATCAAAAGACAGGTTTCTAAGTGTTCATCCTTTTTTGTTTTGGTTTCTACATTTGAATAGTAAATAATTTTTCACTACATTATGCTCCAGTAATCTTTCAAACCTAAGTTTAGAAATACTTTGTTTGGGTTGAGTTTCAATGGGGTTCAATTTCTATTTTGTTTGAATTGTCGTATCTATGGATTTGCAAACAATTTTTACATGAGTTTCAATTAGGTTTTTCGAGTTGATCTCTAATTCATTGCTGACACAAAGGCACAAGGAACGCTTAGATTGTACAGAAAACCTACTTTAGTAAGATCCATTTCAATTAGATTGTTTATTAATTTAGTAGAGGCTTTAGCATCATTTGAGGATTGCATGATATTTACAAATCATCCGAGTACATGTTTCTAGACTGAAACTTTGTTTAAAGTAATTGGAGGAATTGGAACTTATTTCGAAACCAACTCAGGAAAAGGAAATCTGTGGCTTAGGTGTTCGATTAATTGTTTGAAAGATATAAATTTTGCATATAGATTGATTTACGTACATAGTTATTGATTTGAAGCCTACATACATATACATCCCCTTGCATATATATACATCTCTTTGATTTTTTTTTAAAAAGAAAAATTTGGCCAGACCATTACATCTTGTAGTTCTATAGCTAATTCTTACAGTTTTATGAAAAGAAGCATCCTCATGTTGTTTGCGTTGGAATCATTTTCTTTGATCACCATAGTCCATGTAAAATCGACCTTGGGACTCTCCCTTGAAAACATCTAGACACCTCCTACACTTGGGAGGCAGATTAAATGGAGAGCCAATTTTTTGGCGCCGTTGCTAAGACTAATGGCGAATCTTTGAACAAACCTATCACTTCTGAGAAGATGTTTTATTGAGTTGTGAACCTCTTCACACTCTTGGTGACATCTAACCCGACTTAATCCTTGATTTCTTTTAGTAGCTATTTTCCTTCTTTATGTATACTTGGCGTATGTCTTTTGTAGTCATTTGGGCTATTGTATGTCAGTTTGTGTGACGCCCCCAACCTTCGCTTGGGATAAAACAAAGACTTAGAGCGTCGGGACATGCAACACAAGGTTACATACTCTCGTACATGACAATTAATATGCAATGCATCCTAGTATAACATCCCGGATTTTAGTGTATTTTTAAAGAAGGTTTATTTTAATTATTTATTACGTAATTCTCTTGTTTTAATATTTTAGAGGTTTTATTTTATTATTTTATTGGATTTTCCTATTTTTATTAATTATTATTTTTGGAGTTTTAGAATATTATTTTAGAATATTTTAAATGGTGAAAATTATTTTTATTGGGCTTTCTTATTGTTAATTATTGTTTTGGATTTAAATTGATCTTTAATTTAAATTGGTTTGTTTGTGGGTTTTAAAATTATTATTGTTTTAATTAAAGCATTTCACTGCGTTTGATTAATTTTAATTAGGGTTCTGCAATTTAATTCCTTTTTATTTTAAAGGATGTTATTGTTGGAGTTTAATATTTTACTTTAACTAGTTTTGAGTTTATATTGATTTATTTATTTTACTGTTTTAAAAATAGTTATTTTGAGGATCAGTTGTGACCCAAAAGTTGTGAGGATTGGACCTCATTTCTTTTCCTTCATTTTTCTTTTCCCTTTTTCCTTTTTCTCTTTTTTCTTTTTCCCCATTTCCTTCTTCCTTCCCGCGCGACCTGGACTTTCTCTCTCTCTCCTCTCTCTCACGCCGTTCGGCCTTTCACCGTGCAGCGCCACCGTCGGCTGGCCGTGGTCGACACCGCCGGCCTCACCGGACTCCCCGTGCGCCGGAGACCTTGCCCCACCAATCTCAGGCCGAGCCTCGCCGCCGTTTGCCTCCACGGCGCGCTCAAACCCGCGGCGGTTTCCTCCTTGCTGCGCCGCCGTCCGGCCACCTCCGGCCACCAGCTCCTAGCTACTTGACCACCGGCCCATTTTCGTCCTAACCGACCCAACCCCAGCCCCGATCCGTCGCCGGAGCCGCCCCAACGAGCACCAAACCCGAACCGAGTTTTTCGGCCTTCCACCGCCGTTTCGGTCGCCACCCACGGCCAACCACCACTTCCATTAGATTCTCCACCTCCTATAGGCCCTACCTTACCGTTCCCAAGTCTTCGTTTGAACCCGGGTGAAATTTGAGTTTCACTGCATTTCGGCCACAGTGTTTTTACACTGTGACAGTTGCTGTTTTGGTGCTTCCAGTTCCTCCGTGATCCTCCATAAATTATTTTAAAGCACTGTAAGTATTTCTCCAAAAGACTTTTAAGATTTAAATATATTTTTACAATAACCTGTTTTATAAACTGTGAATTGGTTATCTGATAGACTATGTTGGTTATTGGTATTTGGTCTGTTTCATGGCATTGTGCACACATGCGTGGGTGTGTATATTTTTGAAAACTGTGTTTTGTAAAAAGGGCTTTTCGGGTGTGTGTGTATCACCCCCAAGCCGAGATGAGTTATTATCTCGGTGGAGCTCCTCTGGGCACTCGGGAGCAGAATATACTGAGTGTCGTCCCCTGGAGCTGTTGCTCGGGACTTGGACGAGATGGTAGCGCTCTCGATCCGACTCCGTGATCTCTCGTGCTGGTGGAGATCAGAGGATGCTTGGTTATGTACGCGGTGGGCGCGGAACTGGGCATCACTCATGTTGTATCACTCGCATGGTCGCTACCTGTGGACTGACGAAGGGAGCCAGGGTATGTGGATGGTCCCTAGGGGAGGCCATGGTACATACGGGTTAAAATTGGAATAAAAGTAACTATTCCTGGTTATTAATTATGCCAAATGGTGATTTTTGGCGTGCGTGGAAAACTTGTGATTTTCGAGAAATGGTGTTTTTCTCGAATTTTGCACTTGAGTCATCATGTGCATGCATAGTGGCTGTTGTATTTATATATTTTTCATCTTGGAGTATTTTTGGGTTTTACTTACCTGTGGTACCATTTATTGGTACTGCAGATTTTGATGCAGGTTTTGAGGAGGTTGAGCTCGAGGATGCGGCTCCGCCTGTGGAATAGGGACATTTGGCTATGTTTTATTTGGTATTTGTATTTTATTTGATGTCGTTTTATGAACAACAAAATTGTATTATGTTGACTTGTGGATTTCAGTATTATTTTTGTATTGTATTAAATTCTGGTACTTAGTTATCTGACTTAACCTTTCCACTGCGTATCAATTGTTGTACACGTGTTGCATTTCACACACTCGGCACGTGTCGTTGGGGTGCGTGACCGTGTTGTCATCATCCCGGGTGTTTCGATTTCCGTGCTTGTCCGTACATGGAAGTTGGGGGCGCTACACCTAGTATGCAACTAGCATTAGATTTTGAAAAAGATTTTGAGCCAATGCTCAGTTATGATGAACTACTCTGTTTTATTTGTAGGGAACCAGGTAGAGTTGCAGTAGAGGCCCAAAGTTGAACAACTCCCTCTAGTGGCAGTAGTAATAAGACCTTCAGAAGTATAAAATAGACACATGGCAGTGGGTCACTATAACATTTATTGTTGTCCGTGTGGATTTTTCGCTGACTGCATTAAATGCTCAATAAATATTGCAAAGCTCTCTTTATTTATCTATCTCTATGTTACTTAGCTCCTCATATTCAAGCAAAAACTTGAGAAGATATTTTTCCAAATCTAGTATCTCTATCTTTTAAAGGATAAATCTTAAAGTATAAAATGCTTACACGCCTAGCTATAAGGTGAAAATCGAGAAATTTTGATTAGAAAAGGAAATCGAGATCATGAAAGCTAGTAAAGTTTAAGATCTAAGAAATATGCAGAAGAATATTGAAAGCTTGCTGTTAGTAACAATGCATGTAAAATTTAAGATCTCATTAGTAAATAAATATAGCTAAGTAATTATGAATGTTTAGCCAAAAGGGCCAAAAATAAGATAGCTAATTATTAGAAGTATAACATCTTATTCTACTTATTTCGATCATAGAAAAATTTTATTCATCATCCTCACACACCATATTTTTTTATTTTTTAATCGTATCAAATGTGTGGTATATGGATAATGAGTAGAAGAATTTAATAAGTTTTAAGAAAAATAAAAATGCCAAAAAAAATTTTTAAAAAAAATATAGTATATGAAGATGATGCGTAGCAAAACTCTCGATCATAAGACAATAGTGCTACAGGAGCTTAACAATGGGGCTAGAAATGATTTCTTTTTCTTTCCCATTTTCCTCCCAACAAAATCAGCAATATGTACTTAATTATCTAGGGGAAAAAATTCGCCGCAAATGGGTAGTGATAGTGTCACTACCTTTTTACTATCTATTTACTATTTGTAGTGTATTTATTTTTTTAATTATTTTTTCTAGTATTTTTTTAACATCCTTAATCATTAAGAAAAAATTAAAAAAATATATAATTTTACTAATAGTCACTTCTTTAACCATTAAGTAAAATAAAAAAATTTTAAAAAAATTAAATATAAAAAGAATAGTAAATAAGTAGTAAGAAGACTATCATTTTCTTCTATCCAATTCACCACGGGAAGAAAATAAGATCAGGCAATAGAATATTTAATTTAAGTTGAAATTAACGTCTCAACTGCTCAATTATTAAGTTGACGTAAGTCATGAAACTTTATTACTATTGTTGTATGATTAGTATGAAGAAAAGCAATACGGGACAAAAGAGAGACCGGATAATTCAAGGAGTGGCCGGACAATTCCCTTTAGCCAATTATTAGTAAAATTATATATTTTTTTAATAAATAAAAATATTAAAAAATAATAAAAATAAAGAAATATATTATAAATAATAAATAGATAGTAAAAAGATGAGAATCCTATCACTGCCCTTAAATACAATTACGTAATCTTTTGTAAAGAGCTAAATTTAATATTAAATATTCATGCGAGATTTATTGACGCTTATCTCTCTATAATCTGACCGTTCAATTTGGTCCGATTATTGGATATTTGTTTTCCCTAATCAATTGTTGTGTCATTAATTGGCTTTGCAAATAAATACCATTAATCTCTATGATGTTTGTGTGTAGAGATTTAAATTTTAATACTAACTAAAAGTAAATTGGGCAGTTATAAGACCTTTGGAAACTCACTAATTTTAGTTGTTAAGATAAAATTAAGAGTCGCATATAAAAATATAATTAAAAGTCTTATCTTTTATATACTCAACAAGTTCATGAAGATGTGGAAGACTTCCACATTAGCTACATTAAA
The DNA here is from genome assembly GCA_029856935.1 of Cyclocarya paliurus. NCBI lineage: Eukaryota > Viridiplantae > Streptophyta > Magnoliopsida > Fagales > Juglandaceae > Cyclocarya > Cyclocarya paliurus. The sequence goes on along the minus strand of CM056957.1, from coordinate 20,360,186 downwards.
GATATATACATATATATATATATATATATATATATATATATATATTCTCAAGCAAGGCTAGTGAAGAACTCACCTACTAAAATATTTATTGTTAAATTTTAAAATTAAATCTCACAAATTAAATTTTACTATTTAAATAATATAAATGATGTATTATATCCATCAACTTGGAAATATAATAATTATATATATATATATATATATCAGTAGAGTGTCAAATCATGTTAACGGATCGTGTTCGTGTCGTATCAAGATTTGTATATTATATTATATAAGTTAATTCTAATTCGACCGATTAATCTTTTCGTATCAAAATCTCAAATCTTAACACAATCTATAAATATAACGAATGGTATCATATCAATCCGTTTTGACCGTCTATATACACGTGTGCCTTGAAGAGACCTGAATGTGTTGAAGGCACGTTTTTAGAAATTACCAAGTCCATACCACGTGGGCATTATTGTCGCTGACTCACTAATGACCGGGGGAAACAAGGACTAGGTCCTGCCACCGAAGCTATATCTATAAATATAAAGAGACAAATTAAAAAATTATTATATATATATATATATATAAGTATATTAGTATATTAAGGATAGGATAATCTCGTATATATTGAGTGTATCCTTCAAGCATTGTCGTAAGTTTCAAACAGTACTACTCTTGAAGTTGTAAGCTGCTTACTTAAGCTATGAAGGTTCATCAATAAATTGTGCATGGGATTATTCATAATGACCTATATATTTATATCTAAATCATGTTATAATTACTAATATATGGTACTGTTTATCATATATATGTTTGCTCCGAGAAATATTAATTAAGCCATTTTTTTATAATTAAGATTTGCGAACTTCCACTACTACTACTTCATGGATCATCATGACGGCTTGGATCCTTTTGTGAACTTTCTCATGAATTTCCTAAATGCTTTTACATTTCATCTGATCTTGTTTCCTGAGGTGCATGAAGATGGAAATGTTTAAGGATGGGCATGCCAGATTTGAATTTTTTTTCTCCCCTTTTAATTTCAAAAGGAAAGAAAACAACACATGAACAATTACATCTTATTCGGACACTAGGAACGTCGTTCGTGTTGGACACGTTTTGTGTTGTTTTGTTTAATTTCTTAGCCCACCAATGGTGATTTTCTTTTCTTTTTCTGGTTTTTTCCAAGACAAGAAGACAGGTTTTGTTTGATGAGTGAGCTAGTTCTAGATTACTTCACTATTATTTATAAATAATTTATCATTATTATTCACAAACTACTCATTATTTTTTTTTATTCATTAATTTTTTATTTTTATTTACAGATCGTCTGATGTTAGGGCTGTTCATCCGAGTTTCGGCCCGGATTTTTTTAAAACTCGGATTTCGGGTTCCGAATTAAACCTGATTTTTTTTTTTACGTAAAAGCCTATATATATTGTTTATATGGTAGATTCCAGTTCCGTTGAACCCAATTTTTTTGTTTTTACATAAAAAGCCTACATATTTTGTTTATATGATATGATATTGATGTAGCATGAGAATGACTTTATAAAATAAAATAAAATCAAAATGCATGAGACATTCATGATGCAATCCACTACATATTACATTATTTAAATTAATTTACTAAGAATATTACAAAACACATACATTGCTTTAATCAAACTCCAATACACAACAATAAACTACAACGCTTGGTCTTCTATTTTTTCATACTCCTTGTTCCATTATTTCCTGAAAGATTTTTTCATCCTCATTAGTTTCTGTCTCTGTACAGCGTGGATTCATTGTCTCATCATTGATGCTACTAGAACTCCTGAAACCATCACATTGAAAGTATTATTAGACTATTGTCAAACTAACAAATGATGCTAGCATTCATAAGCAGCACATTGTTATTCAATATTTGTATTACATGCTTAGATATGAAAGTACGTAACCTCAAAACCTCAATTGAATTAGAAGCATCAATAATAGTGGATGCAGCTCTGGAAGAGCTAAAACTGCAGCTTCTTCATCACTCGTGCTTTTAAATTCCTTAACATATAGAGTAACAAAGCATCAAGAAGTAGAAGACTCCATTACTCCATATAATATATGCCAAATGAAAGAAATAGAGAGTATGATGCATACCTCAAAAGCTGCACTTTTGACAACTTCACCAATATAATGTCAACAAATTATACAAAAAAATATTCTAGGCTGCAAATAATGGACAGTGACAGTGCAAATTGATGAAGACTGATTTGTCATCACCTTTGGTTGAGAATACAAGGAAATTGATGAAGTAAGATTATGCTTTCCAACAAGTAGCTTCTAATTCTGTGATATGAGGTGGCATAGAACTCTCTGAGAAGTTATTGTAAGAAAGATCTAGTTCAGGGCAAATGGGCATACCTAGTTTCCATTGATAACCTTGTTGAGATAAAAATTATTAAAGTTTAAGAAATAAAGTCATGTTAAGATGTTTTTAGGGTGACATCTGAGTTTGGTTTTCAGTAGCTGTGAGCACATAAGGTATTAATGTTGATTGTTGATTGGTCTTCAGTAGCTCTCATGCTCAGAATAAATGTTCATTCTTCGATGCATAAGCCACAGAGCTCATAAATAACTTTCTAACTAAATAAACCCAAACTCAAAGGAACAAATTTGGTACCCATTTTATTTACTCAAAGCTTGAAAAATACCCATCAACGGGGAAGAAGATAAAAGAAAAAACATTTGATATGGTAGAGGAATATCTTCACCATAGCTTGCCAACTTTGCAATCAAAATTTAATAAAACTATTAAATAGAAACCGGACATACTTCTTTGATGGAAGAGAAAAGGGAACGACAAAACAGAGCAAAAATAGAAAATCCAAAGATGTACCCATATTTACATTCATTGTTCACCAAATCACCAGATCTACCCAGATTTACATTCATTATTTGATGGAAGAGAAAAGGGAACAGTGAAACAGAGAAAAATCTCATTCAACAAGTTCAAGCACAAAGAAGAGACCCAATTCATCGAATCACCAGATCTACTCATATTTACATTCATGATTCACAAATCAGGATAGAGACTTATCGAAAGGTCTCCGGCGAGACAGACACGGCAGCGAGAGAGAGATCAACCTCAGCCACCACTTGACCTGAACCTGCCCATGGCTCCATTGAAATCTGAAATGGGTGATGCATTAACAATGGAAATGGAAGACATCAATGGTAAAAATGTGATAGTTCATGCTTTCTATCTAAGAAATGGAGCTGGTTCTTTACACATTGAGAACCTCTATGGATCTTGATAATGAAGAACAAAAGCCTCAGAAACTCGAAGAGAAGAGAGAGAGAGAGAGAGCTAGAGATATGCAGTTACGGCCTTTGGATTTGACAGAGAGCCATGGGAGATAGAAGAGGGGGGAAAAAACCCTAGCCTTCAGAAAGAAAGGAGTAATTCACGGGTGTGGTCTAGGTAATGAAGAGTTTTTTTAAAAATATATATAAAATCGGGTACCAGATTTTCAATCCGGATTACCGGGTTTCATACTCGGAACTGGACCGCATAGGTCCGGGTTTTGTAATGCGGGTTCTGGCCCGAATCAAATCTGGGCCAAAAACCAGAATCGAAACCCGGGTATCCGGGTTTTGGGCCGGGCCGGGAAAAAACCCAGCCTGTATGAACAGCCCTATCTGACGTCACTTCAATATCTTATCAACGTAGCCTAAAATAAAGAGACGTACATATGAAGTACAAAATAACAGTCGATCATGCATACATTAGTTTAGAAATTAGGACAAATTTTTTGACTAAAGAATTTGTAAGAACAACGACCAATTAGAGCTCTCGAACCGGCGGGAATGCATCCATTATCATCCGACACCCACGGCCGGCTGACACAAGAAGTTCGGACGTCCAAATATTTGTACGGCCAAGGCATTTTTTAGATATAATCGGTAGCCTTATCTTGCAGAGAAAAGGAAGGGTAAATAATATCTTCAATTATTATGGATGGAGGAATTTTATGTATTGTTCATGTAGAAGTAAATAGCCAATTAGGCTCACAAGTCACAAGTGGGAATCATGGGATATCTGATTGATCAGTGCATATATAAAGGATATAAAAAGATTTCTATGACAAATAAAGCACATTATGATTACTTGGGTAGAATAATTGAAACCCTTTTTTTATTGGCAATTAGTTCCTCCTATAAGGGGTTTTCCCCCATTTTAGTGGGCCTATGAGGAGCAAATAAGAAAATAAGAAAAGAAGGCTCATTCCAGAATAAATAGGCCCCACGGCCCGACCCACAGGTAGACTCCCTTGGACGCTACCCCCATGTGGGAGCAAACTGCAAGGGGTGAAAAGCAAGGGGGGCTCTCAATCCTTTGACAAGGTGATACAATGGACCATCGAAGACACCAGCAAAGTAATGCAAATCGGGAAACCACGCCGCATTAATGGCATCACTACCTGAACAACACGCCACATTAATGACTCCTCGAAAACTCCTCGGCCCTAAGGCCGCCGTTTCCCAGCTTCTTTCTTTTTTGTTTTCGTATGCCCAACTTGGAAGACCTGAATTGCTGAAATCTAGCCCAAATACATACGAAACACGACGTTAACAGTGACGCATTCTATGGGATCCTTCGTATATTTTGCGTATACTTCATATGCCTGCGGCAACCCGTCCCAAACAACTCGGGAGGGACACAGAGGAAGTTTCCATGAAGGTGAGACTGAAAGCTATGGAGTGTTCGGTAACAAAATTAATAGCCAAAGTGTAAAAACTTTGCAAGGAGAATGAGGAGCTCATGAAACCTCAACAAGGACAAAACAAAGAGGCGGAGCCTAGTAATAGTGAGCACGTGGAGTCCTGAAACGCGGGAGTTGGAGTGAACGTGGAGGAGGAGAGAAAGAACATGCAAGACAAGCCCCACATTCTCAAAGGGAAATATGAAGAGATTACAAAGAAAGTAGGCACATCATTGTCGGTAGACCAACTGCTCACAAGCATTGGTCTACCCTACATAGAAGAAGTGATAGTTGTGCCTCTGCCACTAAAATAGAAGAAATCTGAGGCAAACAGGCCCTGCCGAGGGAATGTTACGTCCATGAATTGAAGTAGAAAGATGGCGGGGTCACCCTAAACGGTGCCTCCAAGAGAGAGTAGGGCATGCACCGCTTAAGGGGCCTTGGTAGGCCTTAGTCTACGACTCGTTCTATTGGGCTCGAGAGGGAGTGGGAGGGTGCTTGGTTCTAGAGGCAAAGGCAGAGCAAGCGAAAGCTCCCTGGCTCAAGGCTCCATCTTCTCTTATTTTGTAATTCGCTACTTGAATATTGTAAATTCTTGTTGTTTAAAATGCATGATTTTTCATGACAATGCACCACACCTACTTCAAACTTTCACGTGGTCTACAAGACACCAATAGGAGAAACTCCTTTTGCCCTCACTTACAGCCACAAGGAGATGTCGCCAGGGGAAATCGAGATCCCCACTTATAGAGTTAAGCACTTCGAGCAAGACTTTAATGTCAAGTGGCTAGAAGAACAGTTTGATTTGCTAGAAGAAGTCAGGCTGGAGGCAAAGGTAAGAACTGCCGCAAACAAAAGGAAGGCTGAGCGATGTTGCAACAAACGAGTGCATCCGAGAGCATTCAAAGTCGGAGACCTCATACTCAAAGAAACAGGAACAATAATGCGAGATGAGGGAAAGCTAGGCACCCAATGGGAAAGCCCCTACATGGTCACCCCAAGAGTGTCGAACACCTATGAAAATTTCATTGCTAAAGCTAGCATAATTAATGTAAATTAATGTTTTCATGCATGCGCTACAAATCCTAATGGAAGAGGTGTTGTGTTTCAATGTCGAGTTTCAGGAACGTAACAAAATCTCCATCAATAGAAACTCCATCAACATAATCTCCATTAATAAAGTCTCCATCGACTATTTAACTTCCTACAGGACCCCAAAGGGACAAGTCATGCTAGAGGCTGCTCTGTCCCTCCTGTGAATGATTGAGGGTCGATCTTTTGCCACCCGAAGACAAAAACTTACCTTTCTCGTGAGCATCGACAGACGGGAGCAGGTCCAGTTATAGATTTCCCGAACAACGTACCTTCCACAGAGCCAAAAAGGTCAGTTAAGCCAAAGGTCGCCTTGTTCCTCTTATGACGGAGAGCGAGTCTAGCCTCCAAGCTATTTGAAAAACTTACCCTGACCTCTACTATGATGAAGTGTGGGATTAGCGCCAGGCTGATCCAAACTTACTCTTTCCTACGATGTCAACGGGCGGGAGCAACTTCATGTTATAACTTTTCCATTGTAAGCTTGTAGATTTTTGTTGTCAATAACATTATCCTTTTTGCTTTCTGTTTATCTACTGTGGCCATTCGCTTTCAGGATCTCCCCTTTCTTTTCTTTTCTTTTTTATCTTTTTTTAAGGTCGGCCTGGGTGTTTTGACGCAGGGAATTATGGGGTCCGCATCGGGTGGAGGGATTGCTGTCATCCAGAGCTTTATGGTTTACCACGCTAGCGCCGACCCCACCGATTGGCAGCTCCCTGCTTATATTGTCCTTATTTGCCTTCATTTGTCAGTTATCCTCTTGGTGCCTTTAGTAATATCGTTAACGAGGCTGATGTCTCTCCAAATGTTCTTTGAGCTAATTTTCTTCTTTTTTGTCATCGATCTCTCATATGCACTTTATCCTGCCTAGTCCTTTAGTTCTTCTATTTTGCATTGCCGTGCTTTATTTTGATATGTAACTTTAAAAAAAAAAAAGTGTCATCAGCGTAAGTCGGTCCTCCTCTACTGTCGTCAGCTTGGAGGAGATTGAAATCCCCCCTAAGAGTTAACCCGTATCAAGGAGACTCTGGTTAACGCCTGGGGTTGGGGGGGGGGGGGAGGGAGGTCGGGAAGCATTTTGCTAACAAGTATTCGGGTGATCGGGAGGCCGGACTTGGTCTCCATCGCAGGAGGGACAATGCAACCTCTGGCTTGACCCATCCTTTTTATCCCCGCAGGAGGTAGGTTGTTAGGATAGTTTGGGATTGAACCCGATCCCGCCCATTGACATTACATATTCAATTCTTGACTGAAAAATAGGTAGGCTATCATAACTTTATCCTTAGCTTCATAGGAGTTAGACTTCATAAACCTGGGCCCTTTGGCCTATGACGTGATGTGCTTCTACTTTTTACCATGTTGTTAATGTTTATGTTCCTTGGTGCAACATTTGGGCGGTTAAAGGATCCAGCCCATACTTCATCGGGGAGAGTTCAAGATGCCTCAAGCTAACCTACCTCTTTAACCCCCCAGGAGGTAATTCTGATAGCGATGTGGTTGCTATGCTCCTTCCCTGCGATGAGGGTCAGTGTAAGTTTTCGAGCAGCCTTAGGGCTAGCCGTTCTCCATCGCAGGAGGGACAAGGTGGCCTCTGGCTCAACGTTTCCCTTTCCTCCCCGTAGGAGGCAAGTTTTTAGGAAAGTTTGTAGCTGGACCCACTCCCACATATTGGCATCTTAAGGAAATGTAAGTTTGGATCAGGCTAGCGCGGATCCCACACTTCATAGTAGCGGAGGTTAGGGTAAGTTATTTGGGTAGCCGGGGGTTGATATCGCTCTCCACCTCAGATTCCTTCGTGTATTTCTACCAACACATACTAGGCTTTTTCAGGGAAAATGCACCTCAAGAGATGCGTCAAGTGGCCCCTTCGGTATAGAATTCCCTCTATCAGAGTGTAGCCTACCACTCAGTTCTAAACCTTTCTGTCTTCTTGCCTCTTATCGAGTACCTCATTGGCGTCCAAGTACTTGAGGATGTCCCTCTTCCAATTTGGGGCTCCGGGCTATATCTCCATCACCTCAATCCCTACGACAGGTACTTATTTGGATCACCGTCTGCTCTAGCAGGGGGAGTCTTCTTGCCTAGATGTCGCACGTGCCAGCTTAACGGCTTTCTAGTTTTCTGCCATCGACACCTGTTGAATCTAGAAGTACTTGAAATTGGGGTGCTCGGCTTCTACTAGTTCCAAGTATTTTTTCAATTCTTCGCTCTTTATGGCAAATTCCCCTCTTACTTGATTGACCACCACCTGCGAGTTGGCTTGCACTTCAATTTCTACAGCACCTAGAGACCTTGCTACTGCTAGTCTTGAAAGCAATGTTTTATACTCTGCCTCGTTGTTCATGGTCTTGAATGCCAACTTGATGGAGTAATTGTACTCCTCTCTCTCAGACGTAATGGCATGCACCCTTACTCCCCATCCAACCCGACAAGACAAACCATCTACAAAAACTTGCCAAGGATTCACGGGAGGTGCATATTCGCTCTCCGCTGGGAAGCAAGTAAATTTAGCCACGAAATTCGCCCACACTTGTCCCTTGAATGTCAAACTCGTTCAGCTTTACTACGCAGTTCATGAGCCATTCTGAAGCATTTGACCTTTGCAGGATCTTTTCCAGAGGGGTCTCTATAAGGACCCTTACTGGATGAGCTTGCAAGTACAGGTGCAACTTATGTGTGGTTACCACTAGCGCAAATGCGAGTTGCTCTATGCAAGGGTACCTGGCTTCAGCCCCGCAATATGCCCGATTGGTGTAGTAGATTGGCCTCTAAACTCCATCCTCTTCATGCACTAATGCCGAAGAGACTGCTTGAGGGGAAATCGACAAGTACAGGGTCAGTTTTCCCCACACCTTGGTTGGTTGAGGAGCGGTGGGCTTGTGAGGTACTTTTTGATAGCCTTGAATGACAAGTCACACTCGTCGTCCCATATTTGTGCCTTTCATAGAACCTTGAAGAAAGGCAGGTACTTGTCGGTAGATCTTGACATGAACCTGTTGAGAGCCGCCACTCGCTCGGCCAGTCTTTGCACCTCGTTCATGTTTTAGGGTGAGGCCATGTTGAGGATGGCCTTTACCTTTTTGGGGTTAGCTACGATTCCACATTCTGACAGTACCATGAATCCCAAAAATTTTCCTGATCTGACCCCAAAGGCGCACTTCGCTAGATTCAACTTCATCTGGTACTGTCTCAGTATTGCAAAAGTCTCCCTCAGATCGTCCAAGTGTTGTTCTAGAGTCCAACTCTTAATCAACAGGTCATCCACATAGTCTTCCATATTTCTTCCCACCTGACTTTTGAACATATGGTTGACCAGCCACTGGTAGGTGGCCCCTGCGTTCCAACCCAAAAGGCATCGCCGTGTAACAATACAAGCGATCGTCGATGATGAAAGAGGTTTTCTCCTAGTCCTCTGGGTTCATGTGAATCTGGTTATACCCAGAGTAGGTATCCATGAAGCTGAGCATACGATGGCCCACTGTGGAATCGATGATCAGATTGATGTGGGGAATGAGAAGTTGTCTTTCGGGCAGGCTTTGTTGAGGTCAGTGAAGTTGACACACATTCTCCATTTGCCGCTCAGCTTTTTCACTAGTATCAGGTTGGACAGCCACTTTGGATGGTGGGCTTCTAGGATGAATTCGACAGCTAGTAGGCGGTCCACTTCCTCAACTATGGCGACGTTCTTTTCTGCAGTGACACTTCGTCGTTTCTGCCTCACCCCTTTGGCCTTTAGGTCCACGCTAAGGCTATGTTGTATGACTTCGAGGGCTATTCCAGTAATATCCTTGTTGCTCCAAGCGAATACGTCCTGGTGTTTGGCAAGGAGTTGTTACATGGCTCTTCGCACCTTAAGCGTCATCTCGCTACCGATCCTTGCAGTGGCTTCTGGTCGATACAAGTTTAAGGGAATGAACTCCAACGGCTCGTTTGGTTCCACCTTTTTAAGTCTCTACTCTTCTCAGATTTTCCCTTCTGCTAGATCATAGAGGGGCAAAGGTGGTAAGGGGTAGTCATCCACCATAGGGCATATCACGTTCACCCTGCCACTCGGAGGCACCCCTTCCTGGTTATGTTCTCACCTCTCTTCCGCGGTGTCTCTTCCTCCAATTCTGAGAGCTTTGCTTCCTTGTTGGTGAGCTTCCATGTTCATCGGCACTATTGTTTTTTGAAGAATCGAACTTTCTAGAACGGGTTGTCGCAGGCAAGTACATGCAAGATCTACAAGGATTTCACAGACAGCACCACTGTTAACGCAGTGTTTCGTACGCCATTGGGCCAAGTTCCAGTAACTCGAGTCTTCAAAGCTGGGCCTGCAAAAATGAAGAAGAAAGAAGCTGGGAGAGGGTGGCCTTGGGGCTGGGGAGTCTCCGATGCTAAACTCAGTAGAGTATTTTGGAAGTTTGTAAAATAATGAGTGTAAAGAGCTTTTTCGTACATGAAAATTGCTATTTATACTAGGAGTCTAGGAGGATAGATCATGCATGCCCTGTGGAGCCCATGTCCTTTTTATTATTCATTTTGTCAAAGTCCTTTAAATGCGGCATGCATCTGTGACAGCGCCATTAATACGGCGTGGCTTTCTGATTGCTTTATTCTGCAAGCCCTCTTGGTTGTTCGTCAATGTTCCCTTGTCAGAAGATCAAAGGTTTTCCATCTTTTCCATTCTACTCTGTACGAGTCCCCATGAGCGGAATGCAGGCAAGCGGCGTTAAGCCTGTCCATCCCATCAACTATCATTACTAACTTTCCCTTGCAGACGAGTTATTTAGTGGGCAAGTTTGGGCCCTGACCTATTACTCTTAATCGAGTGCTTAGTAGACTTATGAGTGAAGGAAAATTTCCTTACAGTAATAATCTAGCCGGCCTCTCATCAATCATACGTGTACCAAATGTACGTAATTTTTTTTTTTTTTTACAAGAAATGTACATAAAAATTAGAAATGAATAATAATTAAGATTCTCATGAATACAATATTCTAATAGTTTCCGGTCATGATGTCGTAGAACAACCCAAGCTAAATGGCGGTTGATGTTGGGACATTATTCCTTTCTTCATTAAATATATAATATTATTTTTTTATGTTTTTATTAATAATATAATACGAGGTTACCCAAAAAAAACAAGTTGCATAGAGGAAAAAAAAGTTGATACATATATTTATATGGGAGTGCTACTCCCACCAAGAGTACCGACTATATATATACCTTGTTGAGGCATGCCAAAATTTTGGTTGCCAAAAAAAAAAACCAGGATGGAGGAGGCAAACGAAAGTTGGAAGTAGAGATTAAATTAAATACTATATATAAAAATATATATTTATATTATATACCTTTTATAGGCATGCCAAAATTGAGGAATTAATAAGCTTCTTAATTTGTCCCATCAGCTTAGCATGCTATTTTGCTATGAAAGTCAAGAGACTAGGGGCTACAAATTGCTGCTGTAATAGCTGTAGAATTGTTGGGTTGTTTTGGATGTGCTATGATGGAGCTGCTATTTTGACACATCTTGCTTTCAAACAGGAAAGCAAGATTATGACGACATTTAAGTAATAGTAACTCATATAAGATATTATATATTCATACAGCATCAATCAAACCATAGTGTATGAATTATACAGCTCCAATTAAGAAAAAAATCTTTGTTTTATAAAAATTAAAAGAAAAGAGTACAAATTAAAACCTAGTTACACCTTACACCATTAATGGCTAGCATAATTCATGGTTTTCCAAACGTTGAATACATAAGAATTTATTAGGACCTATCATTAAAAGAAAACATTCATATTAATAATGGGAAAATTTTATTCATGTTTTCAAGTTCTAACAAATAAAAATAAAATCTATCTTCATATATCCCTTCTGCCCCAAACTGGAAATTAGACATCAAGTTCATCAGCATGCACCAAATCTAGGTTCAAAGCCATAATTGAAAAATGCATGATATCAACAACCCATAAACAAATTAGCGACCACATAGATATTTCTATAGTACAGGTACAAAACATAAAACCCAATCTCCAAACAGAACTAAACCAAGAAATCAAGCAAAGATAAAAGGAATGAAAAGAACCTATATGTGAAAACCGAAGGCAATATCAGGGGTGGTCGTGGTGGTTGCTTGGCGTGGAGTGGTGGCTCGGGAGGAGCACGGCGGTGCTGAGGAGAGCTGGTGGTCGTGGGTAGCGAACAGAGCAAGGGAGAGAGGGAGGGCCTCGGGCTGCACGACTAGGTGTGGAGGAGAAGGGGGCTCTGACGTAGGACTGTCGACAGCGTCGAGGTGTGGGTGGTGGCGAACGGAGCCCCCAGCGGCGACGATATCGAGAAATCTGAGAGAGAGAGAGAGAGGTGATGCTAGATCGGGGAAAAGGCAAGAGATCGGCGTCAGGCTTGAGGGAGAAGGAGGGGGTAGCCGTCGAGGTGAGGTGGTGGTGGCGTGGTGGGGTCGTTGGTGACGGGCTGTGCGCGGCGGAGGGTTGAAGGAGAAGAGGGATTGGGGAGAAAGGGCTGAAGGGAAACAAATGAGGGGATCGAAAACATAACGCGTAAGTGGGTTTTAAATTTATTAGGTTTCCGGCGCTTTTCATTCGCCGCTAATAAGCTTTTAATTGCCGCATATGTTCTAACGGCGACAATGTTCGCCGCAAATAGCTTTAATTGCGTCGATTTTTAAAATCGACGAACGAAAACATCGCTATAGTTAAAACAACTTTGTTGGGGCGACAAAAATTGCCGCTAAAAGTCAAATAGTCACCGCTAAAAGTAAGTCTAAATTCTCTTCCCATCTTCACATTGGAAATTAAGCAGCGACTTCAAAATCGCCGGAAATAAGGTATATTTTCAGCGATTTTATTTGCAATGATTTTAAAATCGCTGGGAAAAGCTTTAATTTCTTGTAGTGACAATATTTATATATATTCAAAATGAGGCATCAATATTTAAAGCTTGCCTTTAGAATATTAGCATTAGTTTCATCAAAATCATCTCTAAAATTTAACTAAAAGTACATGTTTTTCATAAATATAAAATCATTCAACTTTTAATACCACATTGGATTAGTCAAAATAATAACATACTATTAATTTTTTAATAATATTATTTTAAATTTTTTTTCGTACACTAATCATATGTTAATTAATAATTTCATTTTTACTTAAATTATTGTTCCCCAACTAATTATTTTCCTCAACCTAATTATCCAACAAACACATTTTAGAATAAAACAGGAAAAATATTAAAGTAGTTGGGTATAATATTTTAGAATAAAATATTATTTTTGAAAATGAATAGTATATTTTCAAATATGAAAGAAACACTTAGAAATATTGTAGCTCATAGTTAAAGCCATTAGTATTTGACTACTCCAATGCAGATGATTCCATTTTTATTTCTTCAAATTTTGAAAATGAACTGGCATTTGACTAAGAGTTAATGAACTGGTTAAGCCAATGCCAGTGCTTAAGAGTTACATTAAATTGATACAAATATCTAAATAACAGGCATGATTCATTATTGGTTAATTAGGCTTTCAAACCAAGTTGGCCTTACACCTCAACCGGCCCCTGGGATCGGGAGCAAATTATTAAGAAATAACAAATGTTATATGCTGTACTCATATTCTACTTTCATCTTATTTGATAAAAGTAACACACAATATTACTCAGCTTAATTAAATCATCTTTTAATTTTTCTAAATTTGATGACAATACCACCTTACCATAATGGGATACGAACCGGATGTCTATGGTATATAAAATTTTCCTTAATATATATTAGATGAAGAAGAAGTAACTAGATAGATCATGATCAAATTAAAAGACCCTCGTCAAGATAGCTAGCTCTTCCACGATAAGATGTCTAAAGACTCATATTATTAATAAAACTACCCCAAAGTTAATACTCTGCAGATCGACTTAATTCCCGCCTCCATAGTCACGGCCTGCATTAATCTAGAACCATGTACCGTACTGTCCATGCATGCAGTACCCTGCATACAGTACCATTAATCAGGTAGAGAGAGAGAGAGAGAGAGAGCATTAATGTCAAATGTTGCGACTAATATATATGTATGATCAGTGCATGAGTACTCAAGTGTCAAAGATGAGACACAGCGCACTAGAAAACTCACTGAGACCCTCTCTCACTAGAAAACTCTAGTCTAGCGCCGATTGGGGGGGAGCTTCGGCTCCTTTCCCCCTCCATCATCCCTCCTCCCTTCCTCCCTTCTTTGTGCTTTTCTTTGTTTTTTTCTTTTGTTTTTCAGAGTGCTTTCGGTGAACTGCTGATCTAGGATGTTCCGGTAAGCTCCAGCCCGAACGCGCCGCGCCATGGTGTTGCCCAGCTGCCGATCTTCCAACCCACCGATTGCGGCGTCGAACGGAGCGGTGAGGAGCTCGCACGCGCGGCTAGAAGCTTCCGGCGTTCTCGGGTGCGTGACTCCCACGCTCTGCCGGGGCCCCCTTTGACGTCGACACGTGCGGCCTAGCTGGCTTCTGCGCCTCCGATACTTCCAAGATCGATCTCCGGTGCCGACCCTGTTTGGCGCGTGGGCTACACGCGCCACAGCAGACTCTTTTTGTGCACTGTTTTTGCAGTAGCTGTTTTGTGTAGTCCTCGTGTCATTGTAGTGTTTTTGTATTTCTGTGTGTTTGTATTTTTCTTTATGTAATGTTGTTTCTAATTTTAATAAAAATCCAAAAAGAAGTCCTCCCTCCGCGCTGTCGGATGGTGGGGTTGGTGAACCCTACCCTGCTTTGTCAGGGTATGGGGCTTGGTGTACCCTATCCTGTTTTGTCAGGATATGGGGCTTGGTAACCTCTGTTGTGTACAGAGGTGGTATTTCTCTAAGACTTAGGTCTTCAGAGATTTACTGGCTGAACTAGACCTTGTCAGACACGTATGTGTTCTGAGGTGCTTTTAATCGTATGTACTTGACTTGTTTTCAAGTCAGAGTTGTAAGTCTATTTTTAATGAAGGGTGATCCACTTCTTTCAAAAAAAAAAGATGAGACACAGCTGCGCCTGCTTAATTATATTATTCTTTGCTTGAATTCAGGTAGCCATAAACCCACCAAAATATATCTTTGTGGTCTTGGCTAATGATGAGAGTCTCTCTAGCTAACTTTATACTAGTACGTGCGTCAAATACCACTTGCAATTTTATTTTATTTTATTTTTATTTTTTTGGGGTCAAGGGTGGCTTATAAATTTGGCTTCAGTTACTTGAGGCAGTCGTATACGTTGTATATATATTGCCCATACATGCATGCATGCATCTTCCCAGCTCGTCCATCCGAGATTCCTATATATTGCTTTATTCTTTTTGCAATTCTTAAGGTTGTAAGATTAATATTTAATTAGGAAGTTAATTAATGTGGGATAATAAACAAAGTCATGACACCATAATTTAACGGTTTACACCAAACAGTGGATTAATATTATGTCCTCTATATATATATATATATATATATATATATATATATATTTTAAATGAATAAGCCATATTATTCAACTTATAATCTCAATGGATGAATACATGAAGAGAGACCCTCCAAAATAATGCTCTCTTTAAAAAGTTTAAGTGCATCCTTGGCTAATACATGAGCCACAATATTTAACGTCATAGGGACATAGTGAACTGACCATTGCTCCATCTTCAACAAAAAATCTTTGACATCATTGAGAATCATCCCAGCTCAGTTCCACTTCTAGTTTGAACAATTAAGATCCAAAACAACCTATTGTGCATCCCCTTCTAGCATTATATAAGTTAAACCAACTGTTAACACAAAATAATAGCTTTAAGAGCAGCTAATGATTCAGCCAAACGAGAATCTAGAAACAAGTCTTTTTGTGATTTGAGTGGAGCCATCACCTTGCCCTCCCAATCTCAAACCACTACTCCAATCCCAACTCTGCAATGTGTTTTATCAACAGTAGCATCCCAATTAGCTTTGTATACATTTTGAGGTGGGACACTCCATTGAGAAGCAAACTGTCTTAATCTAGCAGGTTCAACTTTTTGTACAAGGCTTGCTGCCTTAAATTCTAAAACAACTAGGTTAGAAAGCTTGACTACTTTTCCTGGATCCCAAAACTTATTCCAAAAAACCAAACTATTCCTCCTCTTCCACACCTGGTATACTATTGCAACAAATTTATCTATTTCATTCTTATCCAGGATTGATAACAAGTGAGACATTAACTCCTTAAATGAAGACTTCATTACCACAACCTTTTGTAGCTTCCTTGAACTTAAGCCTCACACATCTTAAACTAATATGCATGACCACAATGCATGATTAACAGTTTATGGTTCAATATTGCACACTGGACAAAATGGAGACTCAACCATTCTTTTCTTGAATAAATTCTGCTTTGTACGGATAGACTCATGGCAGGCCCTCCATATCAGCATTCTGGTAGCATTAGTGAACTCCATTTTCTAAATCTAAGACCAAACCTTCTGTCTAAAGGATCCATTGGATGATTGACCCTGACCACAAGCTTCCAGTTTACCTATTAAATTATATGCACTCTTCACTGAAAACTTTCCATCCCCTATACATCTCCATGTCAGTTTATTTGAGGCATTATTGACACTTATAGGGATCCTACTAATCAAATATGCCTTTCTTGTTCAAAACTTTCCTACAGCATAGAAGCCTTCCACTCACAGCTTTATTTATCAATTAGGTAGCTCACCAGTGACCCTGCATCCAACACTTCCTTTGGGACTGAACTCTGAAAGTTGATGGCCGAGGGATCCATTTATCTTGCCGAATTCTAACTGACTCACCATTCCTTATGCTCCAAAACAAACCTTCAATTAACACTTGCTTGGCAGCAATAAAACTCCTCCATAAATATGAAAGGTTACTCCCCATCTTACTATGCAAAAAGTCAGTTCTATAACAGTATTTTGCCTTAAAAACTCTAGTTGGTAGAGTATGTGGTTGTTGCACTAACCTCCATCCTTGCTTTGCTAAGAGGGCAACATTAAAATTTTCAAAATCTCTATAGCCAAGACTGCCCCCTCTCTTTTGACTAGCCTAACTTTTTCCATGGAAGTCATTGAGCTTTGGATTTGTCCCCCCTAGTGCCCCACCAAATATTCTGCATGAGTCTATTAATGCCATTCAAGATAGCTTTGGGAAGCTTAAAAATACATATGCAATAGGTTGGAATAACCTGCACAACAGACTTTAAGAGCACCTATTTGCCTGCTTGTGATAAAAATCGCACTTTCCAATTCTGCATTCTATTCCTTATACTGTCCAAGATTGGTTTAAAGGTTGTTAGCTTTTGTTCCCCCACATAGGATGGTAGCCCCATATACTTCTCATAAGACTTGGCTTCTCTCAACCTTACTAATGAAAGGATTGCCTCTTTTGCTGCTGCTCTAGTATTATTGTTGAAGTATATTGAGGTTTTATCCAAGTTAAGTCTTTCACCAGAATCTATTTCATAAGCATTAAGTAGCCTATATAATCTGCTCCACTCCAATGCATTGGCCTTACAAAAAAGTAGATTGTCATCTGCAAAAAAAGAGGTGGTTGACTAACAAAGACCCTCTTGCAAAAGGAAAACCCGAGATAAATCCCTTCTTCTCAACTTTATCCAACATGTTTCCAAGCTATTCTGAACACAGTATAAAGAGGTAAGGGGATAATGGATTCCCTTGTCTCAAACCCCTCGAGGGAAAGAAGCCCTGCTGTGGAGAACCATTAATCAAAATTGAATATTTCACATTGCTCACACACTGCAATATCAACTCAGTCCAATCCCTCTCAAACCCCATTTTGAGCATGATAGCTTCCAAGAACCTCCATTCAATCCTATCATAGGCCTTACTCATATCCAATTTAAGAGCCATATATCCTTCCTTTTTGCCACTCATCCTATATTTCATGGAATGCATAGCTTCATGGGCCACAATAATGTTATCTGAAATCAATCTGCCAGGGACAAATACACTATATGATGGAGAGATGATATTAGGGAGAATTTTCTTTAATCTGTTGGCTATAACTTTTGATACTACCTTGTAAAGAACATTGCACAAACTAATTGGTCTGTACTCAAAGACTAAGATTGGGTTCTTCTTCTTTGGGATCAAGGAAATTTAAGTCTCATTAATTCCCTCAATGCCTTTTATGGACAAGAATACCTCTTTCACTACAGCCACCAACTCATCACCCATCACACTCCAATTGTCTTGATAAAAACCTGCAGAGAACCCATCTAGACCTGGTGAGCGTAGAGGATTCATATAAAAAAACTGCAGTTTTCACTTCCTCATAGGTAAAGACCTTCATAAGCCTCAAATTCATCTCAGCAGTTATTACAAGTTCAAGATCCTCCGATGCCTTCTTAATTCCCCTAGGTTGAGAAGTCTTAAACAAATTACGGTAAAAAACCTGAAAAAATTCATTGACTTCCACCTAATTATTAGCCCAAGCACCCCTCTCATCAGAAATCTTCTTAATGGTATTGGTCTGCCTCCTTTGAGAAGCACACTTATGAAAAAATTTTGAGTTTCTGTCCCCATCTTTAAGCCACTTTTGATTTTTCCTTTGCCTTCACTTTAGCTCCTCATCCTTCAATATTACATCCACCTCTTTTTGAAGATCTTTAATAGTATCATTGAAATCACCTGTATTCATATCCTACATTTGTTGAATCATGTCCCTTTTAAGTCCAATTTGTTTTTTATGATCCCCACTTGAGGCCTTAGCCTAGACCCTTAAATGATTCCTACAACTATTCAAAGCCTTCTTAACATTATCCATCATGTTGTTTCTACCCCCAAGAAGATCTCCATGCCATGTTGATAATGTCTTTACACTCTTGCTTCTTAGACCAGAAAGCCTCGGACCTGAAAAGTCTCTTGTGATGGATAAACTCCTCTTCATTGTTATAACAGTGAACAAACAATGGAGAGTGGTCAGAGCTTATGACTAGCAGAACTTGAACTAAGTTGTTTTCAAATAACATAGGCAAAAAACTATTCCCCAGTACTCTATCCAGCCTTTCTTTTGTGAATCTCCTTCCCTATCTTTTATTACTCCATGTAAATCTCAAGATACTAAAGCCCAAGTCACTTGTCATCAAGAGCCTCTCTAAACCTTTTCATTTGAAAGAAAGGTTTATTTGTTGCACTAACTTTTTCATCATTGCTCAGAATCTCATTAAAATCACTCATACAGAGCCAAGAGCATTAGTTATTAGGCTTAAGCAACCTCAGCAATTGCCAACTCTCATTTCTTTCTTCCACTACAAGATTTCCATAAAACCCCATTAAGTGCCACTGTCTATCATCTTCTATATTGGACATCAATAAGGAAATATGACTTCTTGAATAAGAGAACAACTCAGCCTTTGTATGCATGCTCCACAACATTTCCAAACCACCACTTTTACCCTTGCAATCCACTACATAACTAAAAGCAAAACCCAACTTGTTTCTAATCTTCTCGTCCTTCTCTCTTTCACATTTTGTCCTAGAGAGAAACACTACTTTTGGGACTTTTTCCTTCACCAACAAATGAAACTCATGAACTGTCCAAGAATTTCCAAGCCCTCGACAATTCCAGCATAAGAGTTTCATGGTGACTGGCAAGGTTGCTCACTTTGCACCCTTTAAGGAAGTTTGCTTCTTTTCTGCACCGCATCACCTTCTTCCATATGTTTTTTTCCTTTTCCTAGTTAAGGGATTTAGCTTCGTCACCATACTATCGCCAAGTGTCATACTCTCCACCCTTTTTGGCCCTGCCCCAGCCTTCCTCCTCTAACTAGAAAACATGTTTTGGCCTTTTTCACCTTTATTACTTTTACCCATATTAAAAGAAGCATTACTGACCTGTCCATTAGCAAATTTGGAAATCTCCCCATGCGTGCTTGCTACCACCTTTGCCATGCCATTCAGTTCCCCTTCAGTCATGCCTTGATGAGTGCCAATTAATTTCATCCAAGATTCTAGTTCAATCTCTTCCTCTACTGTACCTTCACCCCTTTTAGCTGGTGAACTTCCCTTACAAAGCAGGCATTAATGTTGCTACCAAAACTAGCCATAGACTATTGATCAACCCCTACATTTATGGGATTAAGCTAATGTCCCTAGGAGATTGCCTCCTCTTGAATCACTTTTCCTTTTAGAGTAGCTTCCCTGAGATTATCGCCTGTAGCCTCTTTCCAATCGCCTTCCGATGAAACTCCATAGGAATCACCTTTCCTCTCTTGAACTACACTAGAATATGAATGTTCGCTACTTGCCCTCAACCACGCTCCATACTAATGTTTAAAACTCTCTTATGTATTCAACTTCAACTCCACTTTATCACATCTTCCAGTTGAGTGTTTGATCACCCCACATCGGTAGCAAAAGTTTGGCATCCTTTCATATTTGAAAGGGATCCAGTGCTTTGATTCCCCAAGAGATATAAGCCTGCCTCTAGCTAAAGGTTTAGTAATGTCCACCATGACTTTTACACATAAATACTTCTCCCAACTAGAACCACTCCCATATGAGAACCTTTCCCACAGTCTTTCCTAGTTTTTCACATGTGCCATAATTCATTCCCGCGGAAGGCAAATCATGACACTGGATCCAAAAAGGTTAATACGTAAAATGCATATCTTTTGGTGAAACTTCCCCTTCAAAACCATTTAAACAAGTCAAAAACTTGTCAAAGGACCAAGGTCGACCATGCATGATCCTTTTCTTGTCAGCTACATCCTTGAATTCAATCAGAAACATTTTCCTTCTAGTCTCATTGAAAATTGTCTTACCCTCTATTTGCCAAACTTTTGTAAGTGTTGCTTTGAAAGCACCTCTATTGATATCTTTGTCTGCCACTCCACATGCCATGATGCATTTCTTACTCTTCTCAGCCGCAAACGGGATGTCTTCCTCACTAATCTCCACCTCCCATTGTTCTTCATCAATAAACTTAAGACCCTCACACATTCTGGATATGTAACTATCCATCCCTTTTAACTCTACAGACTAGAGCCTAAGAGAAGAACTACAAGTTTCCAATGAAACCTAGAGAGAAAATCTCACTTTCACTTTGTGAAAGTGCTCCACTGAGTTAAAATGTGTTCATTATGTCCTATATATTATTTTTCAATTCTAAGTAGTCTTCTATTTGCTAATTAATTATTAATTATGTGGAAGTTTTCTTTGTTATAAAGGTAAGTGCATTTTTGTCCAAGTTATCCAAAAACTAAGATATTCAATGAAATACATGAGTATAAACATTTATTAGGACCCTATATATATAATGCATTAACATTAAAAACTAAGGTTTTAATTTTATACTATTTTTATTCAATTTTTTCTTTCTCCTTTTTCAAAACCCTTTAAAACATTTTAACTTAAACTATTTTACTACTATTCACAAACTATTTCACTACTATTCATAGATTTCTTATTTTATCTCAACTCTTATGTGTTAGGGGTGTAATCAGTCCAGTCAAGTCTGGGAGAGGTCACGAATCAAAAATTTTGGTTCCCCCTTTTTGTCAAACTGGACCAGACTGATTACACCTATAGACTAGACCAGACTATTAGCTATCGGTCCGATTCGGTCCATAAATATTTTTTTTGCAAATAAATTAATACAAAAAAATTAATTAAATTAGTAAAATTAAAATTAAATGAGCTTTTTAATGTAGATTATGTAACTAAGTCATTAAAAAAATTAATTATAATTATATTTATGATGCTAATAGTTACTTAGTACTTTAGTATTCATTATGGCCTATATTAAAATTCTAATATTTTATACATGGTTAATGAATATTATATAATTTCATTGTCCATAGATTATTCATGTTTACTTGCAACTTAAGTATCTTAAAAAAAAATTACATAATTACTTTAATTAGGTGTAAATAGTAGAGTATGTATCTACATATAATAACATATATATATATATATATATATCATATGATATATTAGTTAATTGATAGCATATATTATTTTACATTTTATATAGTCAATGGTGATAGATTAGATGAAAATTACATAATTAACGTATACAACTACTATATAAAATAGTAGATTATATATTATAAATATTTAAAAATTTATATGTAAATATTTTCGGTCCGGTCCGATCCAGACCGAACAACACCTTAATCTATGTAACTAAACAAAGCCTAAATTTTTCACATGGTTACTTACTCCACTTACAAAGGAGAGACAATAACTAAATATAAGGGGAAAAAAAAAATGAAAGAAGCTATAAAGGTACAAAATCCATACTCTCTAATCTAAAAAAGAGTAATTTAGATATAATTTTAAGATATGTAAGTTTCGTGTATTTCTTTTAAAAATTAATGGAGTTCACATTAAAACATGGGTTCTCTCATGTAGGTTTCAGATTTATTTACTTTTTTTAAAAGAGATGTGTAAGATTTATACACCTTATAATTGTAAAATCATTTTCTCTTGTCCAAAATTCTATTTACATTTACGAGAATTATGGGAAAAGGGCCCCGGGGGGGGGGGGGTGGTTGGTTTTCAAAGCCAAACTTATCAGACTGACAATCCACCCTCGAAAAATTACATTAAGGTTATGCTTAGGGGGTGAGATGAGAATTTTGTGTTTTGTTTTAAAATTTAAAATATTATTTTTTAGTTTTGAGATTTGAAAAAGTTAAATTAAAATTTAAAAAAGTTATATTGGGATTTGAAAAAGTTAAATTATTTATTATATTTTGTATGAAGATTTGAAAAAGTGTAGAGATGAGATGAGAATTTTAAATAAAACATGTTTTCCAAACATAACCTAAAAGTGGCCCAATTAGGCTAAGTATAAGAACAGTAGCGTTTGATTCTTATCTGGGCACAAGCTTGCTATAAGAAGCCCAAAGAGACAATAAAAAACCAAAAATAAAATTATTTTGGAACATTAATGTTAGACGCCTGGCCTCGAGCCTCAATGAAAGAGAGACAGGCAGCTGGGCTTGGTCCAGTTGATCACGTTACTCCAAGTTTAGGCTTCCATGTTGCAGGTAATATACCTCATATCATAGTGCATATGATATTATATATATATATATATATATATATATATATATATTTGTATAATATCATATTTATAGAATAATTTATGAGGGTGAAATGTTCACCTGACAGAATTAATTTTCCCCTAACTTTAATATATTTTCCTTGGGAATGGTTAGCCAACAAGAGGTTGACGTGGTGTAAAGCTATTGGCTGGTGAGAAGCAGCTGGGGTTTACGTGGCACCAATATCCCATCTAAAGATAGACTCAAAATATAAAAGTAATTGAAATTTCTGAATAATTTAATTTTTACAACTTAAAAACTATAATATGTAAATACAACTGTATAATATGTACATAGAACTACTTTTGATCTTCTTTCTTTTTCCCTTCACCATTTTTTAGTTAA